>JAOXXN010000150.1:11675795-11719840 GCA_026770055.1 Myrmophylax atrothorax | reverse complement strand
CTCCTGCTGTGACAAAACAGCTATAACCAGCTGATTATTTCTAAAATATTATATCATAGTAAGTTCTACATTTGGGTTTCTTGAAAATGGTATTAGGCTGGTTTGTCTGTCTTTTATAATAAATCTCTATCTCTCTTTTACAATAAATCTTTTCATTTTATGTATGAAAAATTTATGAGGGTTCTTCATGGGTGATATGAAATACGAAAAGACAAAAAGAATTGGAAGTGATCTATCAAATTTTATTTTTGCAGCTATCTTCATAAAGGACACAGGAGACTGCTGTGAAAAATTATGTGGGCTAAGAAAAAGGCATTTTTTCTACATTTCCATAATAAAAAATTGTACATGAATGAGCAAAGTTAATCTTCAATACTAAACCAATAATGATCTCACTGCATAATAGATTTCAGTCATATCTCTAGATTACCAACACATGTATTTAACACATTGGCTTTTAGAAACAAGTACAAATAACTGAATTTTTCACTATCTTAGTGACAGATCCTCAGCTTTAAGTGTCAAAATATTACCCTTCCTTCTTACTGTTGTTGCAGACATAAAGATGGCTGCAACAGAAACGGAGGTGAAAGCCTGTCTCCCTCACACTTGGAAATAGTCAGTCCACAAAGAGTTTTGTTGCTGTTTTTTAGCTAATTAATACCTGCTTGATTTTACAACAGTCTATTTTTGAAAGCTACAGAGGATCACTTGGCTTGTTATGAAATTAAAGCCTTTCACTTGCTGACTCTGCTGAGAGCAGCCAGGCAGTGGTGCCAGCCCGCTCTTGTGCTGCACCACCAGCTCTCATGGCTACAGGAGCAGAGCGGGAGTTTCTGAAGCCACCCAGGTCCTGAGGCTGTTGGAGAGTGTTGGCACAGCCACAGGGCCTAAGCACTGCCAGAAATCAGAGAGCTGCTTTCTCTTTAGTTACTGATTTCTTCTGTCCCAAACATTAATAATTGGTGAATAATGGGTACTGCAAAATCATGTTCTACCTCCAAGATCTAAGTAGACTTTGAGCTATCAAACAATAGCAACAAAAGGGAGTACTTTTTATATGTGAAATCTCTAGTCAAAAGGTGAAATAATCTCTCCGGTAAATGAAAATTTGGTAAGCGTGGCATCAAAGGGCAATGAAAGTATAAATACTCAAAATCAACGAAAAAATTCATAATGATCCTTCTCCTTCCATCTTTACTTTCCCTCCATGCTTGTCATTGGTCAGGCAAAGTACTCCAAAATTAGCAAAAAATAAAAGACTGAGGAAGGAGAAACACCAACTGAACACGACTCCAATAGCATATCATGGATTATAGGACATGTCTTCCCATGCCCCAGGAAGCTCTGAGACCAAGCTGCAATATGGAAAAGATTTGCTGCTACCAACACTTGTGAAGCCTTTTAGTGAGGTGGCTGCAGCCCATGAGCACTGCTTGATTAGCCAGTGAAATTTAATGGGGACTCAAGGATGCTACTGTGCATTGCACAAATTATTTAAAGGCTGTTCAAATCTGTAGCCAGCTTGTCACAAGGAGAAATATATACATATATTCAAATAGACCTTCTCAGCATTTTATACATTAAAAAGCATGATTTTGTATGCATAAATTTTAGGGTCCCAGTCTGGCATTATATTTTATGTCTCCTACTGACAAATTGTGCCAGTGTTGGATGAAACAGCTGCTACCACCCAAAGCAGGCTCATAAATAGTTCACCTCCCTCTCGATTTGGAGAAGGCTGGGTGATGTGGCACTCCCATCAGGGAGCACTGCTGTGCCATGGGCCGCTACGCACTCACGCTTCTCCTGCGGTCTTCTCAGGATGAACCCTCAGTAGGGGCAGGTGGACAGCAACCAAGACTGTTTACCCCAGAAAGGGGCCAGTAATATTCTCCATCCCAGCCGGGGTGTTGCCAGCTCTGCTGCTGGACCAGGGGCTGTGGTGCGTGCAGGGACAGGGCAGGCTCTGCCCTGAGCTCGCTCCCCTGCAACACAGTGACTGGCACATACCACACACAGCATGTGCATACAAATAAGGTCCAGTGCTTCCCAGCTGCTGGATGCAGTGGCTTTATGATGTGCAAAGTCGGGGTTTGCTGAGTTTCTCACCTGTACAGATCTTTGCCCCTATGACCTTGACTACCTGCAGCTTCTCAGATGGCATGTCTGTGCCAAAGCACCCTGAACGACTTCCTTAACCCCTTCAAGTGCAAAACACAGCACTGCCCTTAGAGCACTAGCCCTGCCTTTTCACACCCCATTAATTTATTTTGATTCTTGTTTTGGTTTGGCTGTAGCAGTGCTTGAATAATGTCTAGAGACCCTTCTGAGGCACAGAGTAGGAAGGGGGGAAAGCAGGGTCAGCAAGTCCTGCAGGAGGGGAAAAGGACCCTGAGTAGGACATCAACTTGAAGCCCTGGGATTCTCCCAATCAATGTGAATGGTAATTAGGTTACTAGGTCACAGAATGCAGTTTTCATTAATGGCTCATGTTTAATTTGAACTGCTTTTCCCTATAGGAATGGATTAATGCTTTAAGTATCTCAAGAGAAGCAAGGCATTAGAATGAGGCATTATCATTTATTAGGCCAAGCAATATGCTTAAAAATGCAGGCATTTTTAGGCATGCTAACCTCTTCTCCTGTCTCATTATTATTCATCGTTTTCAGCAGACATTTTTCAGCTTTATTTATTTATATTTATTTTAAGCCAGGGCTATTGATCTCTGGTTTAGTGGAGTTTTAGTGTGCCCTTCCAATTCCTGACTAAGCACTTCAATTATTTCCCGTAAAACAGGCAAGCTTAAATTTATATCTTTTATAAGAGTATAATGATATTAACATAAAATGAAACTTGATTTCACTATTCCCAATACACTTATACATCTGTAATCTTGCCACCAGCTCTGATCTTTCTTACTAATGGTTCAATAATTAAACCAAGAAGCACGGATGGTAAGGAGGATCTTTATCCCATTGCTTTGCATGGTGGTAATAAACTGTCAGAGTTTTGGTTCTTCTGTTGTGTTTTGATTTTTTTTTTCCCTCAAGCCACTTTCAGAAGTCTTTTCCTTAAACTCGCTCTCAATATTCTGTCTTCTGTTGATTTGGAAAGCTTTTCATGCAAGTGGAAAGGCTGTATTATGGGCAGTGGGCTCTTCAACAGATCATGCATTGTAAATAGATGTCCAAAATGACCTGGAGAGAAACAGCTCATGCTGAGGTCCCTGTGTCCATGTGACACGTTTTTCAGAGTGGCCCTAGTCTGTCCACATGAAGAGCTGCTTTCTGATACCAGCAATTCATTTTTGCTAAGTATATTTGAAGACTTTTGGAGAATATTGTAAAACCTCTTTGACTTGGGTACCAGGACCTCCAAATATACCTTGTGCCTTATTACAGTGTCCCTAGTGCCTTATTAATTGTAAATCTCTCTTCTGACCCAGACTCAGCACCACCAGCCCCACACAGTGCACAGTGCAGGTTTAGCCCCAGCCTGCACTCAGGTACTGTGTGGTCACGTGTCATGTTGCAGACGTGTAACTTCAGCAATCCAGGACGAAAAATTACTGTCCAGTGGTGTTAATTCTTTCATTCAGTTGCACTGGATCATGCTTATCTGTTACTCAAAGCAAACTATTGCCCTAGGTCCACTTTAATCCTCCCATATTCCCACACTACTTATTAACTACTATGGACATCTCTTTGCCTCAGGAGTAGAGAATAGGCACAGGTGAAAGGAGCAGCTCTCTACACTTGGGTAAACACCATAAAACATAATCATCACCAGCACCTCATTTTAAACAAGCTTTGCATGTGATTGATTGGGTGGCCTTAACATCCCTGAAGAGCAGATTATTGCCATGGCATTTTCATGGTAATCCCAAATCCAAAAATACTTTAACATGAAAAGTAAAATATGCTTTCCTTCAAGAAATACATGCAAAAAAATGCAAAAAAAAAGTTTAGTAAGACAAACTAAAATAAATTCCTATAACAATTCAGTTGATGGAAAAGTCATTCTATTGCAATGTTCTGCCTTTGCTGGTTTAGACACGAAAGAAACATTTTGCTGTCCTGATCCTTCTCTAAGGAAAGCACAGGAGAGGACAGCAACGTGAGAGTCTGTGTGCCATGCCCAAGGACATAGTGTTAAATTACAAAGCCCAGTGCCAAGTAGCCATGCTTCAGGTGTCATTAGATAAGCAGGGCTTTTTACCAGATGAACAGACAATCATCTCAGCAGCCTCATAAGCACTTGTCATGACCACTAATCCAGTGACAGAGGACGTATTTAAACTGCTGGCTACTCATAACAAGAGCTCCAGATTTTACAAGCCTGCTGTTGTAACCAGTCCCTGGGCCAGGGGAGTGTTTCACTAATACCAAACTCATGACCAGGGGTTTTGTATCAATGCAGAGGCAGCTTTGTCAGCAAGCCTGGCATCAGCCCTCCCTGGCTACTCCAGCCTCGCCACTGCCACCACCCACTGCCACCCACAGACAGGGGGTAATCACAGGAGATGAGCTACTTGCTCTGCTGAAGAGGATGTGCAGAAACACACAGGTTTAGGGTACAGACACCTCTTCACTAATAAGAAACAAGACAGTCTTTGCAGAAATTCAGTTAAGCCCTGTTACCTTTGTCAGCTGCTGCTCTGAGGGAAAGCCCAGCCCAAAGACAGTGTTGGCTCTGCTGTCTGCCCACTGCCCAAACTTCTGCGACGTTTTAGTGAAGGTCATGTTGGGTGTGATTGTGCTGTTTATGATCACCTGTTCAAAAACAGAGCAAAAAAGAATTAAAAAGTAGAAGTCACATCAGAAATGCATATCCTAGCAACGACATCATCAAAAGCAATTAGCAGTCTAAACTGGGAAGTTGCTGTGTTCAGAAGATTTTTTCCCCTAACAAAACAGTTTTTATCTTGTCTTAGTTCATGCAGGAATTCTGATGTTTTGTCTTCTTTTTCAAACCACTATCATGGTCCTGCAGTTAAACAGGCTGCAGGAACATCACTGAACTCAAACCAACAGCAGGGTCAGGGGCTATAAAATTGCCCCAGCAGAAATGCAGATGCAAAATCCTCTTTTTTCAGCATCAGGAAGGCACACAGCTAATCCCACCTCACCAGGCACCCAGGATGCCCAAGGCCTCCAAGTAGGGCATCCACCAGCAACATTTGACCTCAGACTTGAAGGGCATAGAGGTATTTCTACATTTCTCCATTTGTCCTCAGGCCTTCACAAGTAGGATGCCAGAGACATGTTTGGAAAAAACCCCAAAAACAAAAAACCAACCCCAACCTTACTAGTGAGTTTAACTTGGGAGGAGGGTGAAGTGCATCACCAACAATGCACATATAATATCAAATTTGGGCCTCAGAACAAATATTTTGCCCCTTTACACGTTAACTAATATCTGCTTCATCAGCAGCAACCTTGAAAGCAACAGTGGTTCTTGTAATTAAAGAAATAGCCAACAAGAGGAAGGCTGGTGGAGGAGGTCTCTAAGGAACTCAGTGGAACAAGTATAAAATGTAATCTTGCAAAAAGGCATGAGATATGTGTCAGTTCATTACCAAAAAACTTTATTTTCAAGATACATCATTATATGAGTCTAGAGACTCCTTCCCTTGGAAATTAATTCATGTACAATGTTCTTTCTGCTAGCAGAATAAGAACTTTCTTTAATAATGTGTACCATCATATCCAATATGCAAATTATGCAGTAATTAAACCCAATCTGTGGGACAGTTTAATTAACATGATCAGGAAGTATCCTGGCAACATCATTTACTATGTATTCCAAGCAGTTGTTTTCTTAAACTTCCTTTTACATTTAGCAAAAAGTGGGAATTAAATTTACCAGAGGAAGATCCTTGCTTGCCTCCATCCCCTCCCTGACTCCAGACCTCTGTGCTGATGCTTTCATTTGCTTTCTCAGAAGCAGCTCAACTTATTTCCTTCTTTTTGCATCACCACTTTCAAATAAACCTACAACTTTCTGCCATTCCCTACCACTCAAAGTTTCACCAGAAGGATGAAAGCAGAGGAGAGACAGGTGATGGTACTATGACTCTATGATCAGCTTTCAGAGTCAAAACATCTTTTCAAATGGCTGGTTGACAGGCAGAGGTACAAGCCAAGCTGCCCAGAATTGCTCTCCTCCAGTGAAGTCACACAACAGAAACAGTCAACATAAAATCTAAACATGGTTTCAGAGATGTAAACAAAGAAAATCAAAGCTTTTATGGTAGGAGTTTGACAATGCAAAGGGACTATGATGATACAAGGACTCCATGATACTGAGTCACAAGAGCAAGAGAAGAGCAACCACCAACCCAGAAAAATCAAGATGCTTTCCAGAAACCTTACAGAAAGTGCTATATATCTATTTATTTTTAAAAAGTCTTACATCAGACAGAAGAACCACTTAGAAATGTTTAGCTTCTCAAGTTACAGAATATGTTTTAGAAGTTATGAAATATCCAAAAATTTCAAGTCATAAAAAGTATTATTTCAGTCCTGCTGTGCCTATCAAATCAGACACCTGTGGGAAAAAACCCAAAATAATAAAATGACCCATTTGATTGAAAGACAAAAGCTTCATTCACTGACAGCTGACCCTGAGAAGAATAAAATTCTTTCATACCCCCTACAGTAAATGTAAACAGAAAAAAACACAGCCAAATTATCTTCTAGACCACAGTTCAGTATTATCAGATGTGGTAAAAGGAGTAACGAAACCTGCAAATTGTAAACCAAGGGACACTTTATTGAGCAATGAAAGGCACTACATTAGCTGAGCACCTTATAAGTTAGTTTTTTTTCTGTAGCCAGCACAGAATCCAAGGAAAGCTTGTGGTGAGCACACACCTCCAAGAAACTGACAGTTCATCTGTTAAATTTATAGTAAGCTGCAATTAGTGAAACTGCCTGGAAGCTGGCTCTACCTTTTTCTTCCCTTAAATCCTCGTCTGTCAATCAGGCACTTCAGAAATGCTGCGTTCCTACAGAGAAGTGAAAACCTAAGCAGAAGCTCAGGACATTAAATCAGAGCTCACAGAAGCAGTTCAGAGGAGATGGATGCTGCAGGTACATCATGCTTATCCACCTGGTTTCCCTCCCCACCCTTGCTCCATCTGCCTCTACATTCATGTCCCCATAAATCTGGTCATCATTTCTGAAGAGACACTACACTGGTCAGGGAACAATCATGTTGGTTGTGCTTAGGAGAAAGAAAGGGTGCTATGATTTCAAAGAACAATGAAAAATGAGGCTTGCAAGTGTTCCTGCCAGGTAACCCAGACTATCCCGCTCCCTGTGCTGGCTCATCCTCTGCTATGGGAGACCAGAAGGACAGTGATCTCCACACCCCTCCATCTCCTGGGCAGGCAGACTGAGCTGGGGCAGAAGGCAGGGCAAACATTTGTGGCCGCCATAACAGGAAAGGGCAAATAAACCAGGAAAGTTTTCTTCCTTTTTTCTGGTGAAAGTATGAGCCAGAATTTTCAAATTTCAAAGGAAGAAGAAGAGAAGGAAAAGGGCACTATTCTGCTGCAGACAAGATGAGCCCATAGGCTCCCTTCTACCCCTACTTGAAATCCAGTATTATAATTCTCTAAGAAAAGGCCACTCATCAATTCAAATGAGCTCTTATGAAAAAGCTTTGCATTTGGTCCTCGTTTGTATAAATCACACACAGTGCAATTCCAGCTGCATCATAAAACGGAATAAACCTGTGGACTTTCATCCAGGCTAATGGATTTGGAAGACAAACTACTCTCTAACCAAATGCAATCAATCCCTGAAGTGGTTAAAGAGTTCTCCCTAAAGACAAAGAGGAGCATAATATAATAAGCACTTCACAGAATAATAAACTCATTCATCATACCACGTTGTCTACATGCAGTTAAAAACCCACCTGCCTTTGCACTCACCTACATGCAAACTTATCAGATGGCAAACATTCCTGGTACACCTGCGTAAACCAAACAAAATCTCATACTAATTTCATTTCCTTTGGGAGAAAAATGAACCTGAGAGATCTAAATTTTTATCTGAGGATGACACAGAAGAATGTTTCCAGCACCAGGTAGCGCTCCGTCATCCACAAATTACTCCAGACATTTAGGAACACATTGGGTATATTCATCAGATAAAACTGAATGCAAATAAGCTGGCATAGAGCAGAACATTCATGGGCTGTAACACACCCATCCTGCTGCCTTCCCACGGTGAGAAGCTGCCAAATAAATCAAACAGGGAGAGGTCACAAGACGACCCGAGTGCGTAGAAGGAGAAAAACGTATTGGCAGCTCATGCTGCTTTTAATGTATGAGCAGTGCCCAAATGTACAGCTGCTGTTTCTTTTAGAGGATGCTTCCGGTATTTAAAGGGCTCCACTCCCACAACAACTACCTGTATCACAATAGCACATTGAACGGAAAAAGCTGATGTGGATCCTGAAAATATATTTTCCCAAGGCACTGTCTCATTAATGCAAGGTGAGCATGTGTGTCAGCAGCTGGAGGACAGAGGGAGTGGAGCTGGAGCAGCACATGGGGTTTGCCAGCTTGGCTCTCAGTGCACACCCTGATCACGTCAGCCTCAGCTTGCCAGGTTCACAAGAGGGAAAAGCAGAGACAAGAGCAAGCTCAGCTCCAAGGGGAGGAGAGCAGTGATCACAGAGGGCATTTGGCAGAGCCACTGGCACAGCCCTGAGGAGGAGGAGGACCAACACACCAACAGGACACTCACCAAAGCAGATGATGAGCCAAGGCAGCCAGCCCTCTCACCAGCTTCTCTACCTAGGAAAAGACTGAAATAACAGCTATGAAACAGCTAATAAATGTCTTGGCCAATATATTTTGGAACTGTGTTCAAGTAATTGAGAAAGGGGCAAGAGTGTCAGACTAGGAATTGTTCTGCAATTTCCCCTTTAAATTCACATCACCCGTTACTCTGAAGTAACCTCACCTCCAGAAAAGCCCCCAGGCTCCAGGCCATAGAAGCTACTCCTTAAGACTGTATTATAATCTCCCTGTTTCATTTTCACACCTCTGAATATCTGCTTCCAGTTTTCAGCCCTTGTGAAATTAAATTTCCTCAACCCACCAGGCTGCTAATCTTCAGTAAAGATGTATCCCAGTCTGAAAACAGCACTGAAGAAGGAAAGAAGCTGCTAATCCTCTGGCCACAGCTATCACAGGCTCAGCAGGTTCTTCCAGCTCATCAAGTTGACATGAATCAGAAGGGATTGTGACACTGGTTGTGAAGATGAGGAGACAGGGATGGATTTACAGAGAAATTCTCTCTTTATCCCAAATGTTCAGCAACTCTTTTGTGGTATTAGCCCACCTACATTTCCATGATCTGTATTATCCTTTGCACTATCTACCATCCTTTCTAATTCTCCTTCTAGACAGGATGTAGTGTCTTTTCACCAGTATGTCACTGATGATAAACTGTTTCTAGTTTCTAGTCCTAGAAAGCCAGCACACACACATTGTTAATCAAGACAGCAGTACTAAAAGGAAAAAAGAAAGTCCCTTTCTGAGGCCACCAAACAGAGTAAAGGAGGAGAACTACAAAGACATCCTCACAGCAGTGTAAGAACTGGGGGATGAAAGAACAGCCTTTGTCCAAAACAGGGAACCTGTAATGCAGGAGGATTAATTATAGTAGTTTTACAAATCAAGACCAGCAGCTGTGATCAAATCTTTCTCCTCACCCTTTCTGCTAAGTCTTTATAGAAGGTCCTTAAAAAAAACCAAAACAAACAAAGCCTGGGAAAACTGAAACTAGCAACAGCACTTGTTGTATCTTGGCTTTATCTGCTGCACCCGATATGTACACAGTGCTTTTCCTAGGACACAGTGAGGGTATGGAATAATTAGATTGGGATCACTGCAGATGTACATTAAGAAGAACATTGGGTTTCTCCCTTTTGCTGTTCTTCCTGCCCCGCTGCATTGTTTGTGCACGACAAGGTGCTGAGCACAAGGCAGGCAGCAGCTGGCAGGACATCCACTACCAGGCTCTTGCTCTGCTTACCCACTTGATCCCTACAGTGCCAGGAAGCCTGGCTGGCTGCTGCTTTTCAAACGTTTCTGTTCTACACAGTTAACCAAGACAGGTACACAGGTAACCAAGACAGGAGCTGTTTCACCCAGCAGTGGACTCCAAAAGCTTCCGTAGCTACTCCAAGTCTTTCTGCAGGAGGCTGGACTGGAAGAGGAACTGCAGTGGAAGAAAATGCCAGGACGTCCTGCAAGCCACAGAGGACTCGCTGCAGCCGTTGGCATTTCCTTCCCAAGCTGAGCTCCCTCTGCAGAGAGGAGGCTCCTCTTTTTAGGGATAGTCTTTCACGTGCTGCTGCTTTTTGTTTTGTGAGGAAAAGGGCCATTTCCACAGTTGCACATAACACTTCTTTTATCCTGCATTGCCTTGCATCCCCAGGATAATTCAATGAAAAATGAGGTTCATTTTTAACCGCAGAAGCCAACAAATCAAACAAACCCCATACAGTTCTTGCCCTACTTCATGAAAAGAGATGTAAAAATAGTACCCCCTTCCAATAAAAAGACTAATAACTGTTTTTCCTCTGGTAAAATATTTCTGTTTTAAAGCCCTCACTGACAACCTGTCTAAATGCAACGAAAAGTGGGTTCATGATTATATGAATTCTATTAAGTAAATCTCCTGCTACACCTCTACACCTACTCCATTGCTCTCTTTTTCTTCCCAAGGTAATTAACATTTCTGTAGAGCTGGCTTCCCACCTCCTCCACCCAGTCTAAATCTCTAAAACCTCCTATTTTTGCTTTCACATCTGACTAGATTTTTTTTTTCCTTTTAGACACAGCACACACATCCACCCACCCACACGATTCAAAGCACCAGCAGCTGTTTCATGAAGAAAATCTACAGCAAGGATCTTCAAACCCTCTAGAACAAACTGTTATCCAGGAATTTCATGCAACAATTTACAAAATACATAAACCAAGGTGCTTGTGGATGATTTACACATGAGAAGCAAGATTCCTAACTTATTACAGAAAGGGAGAAGGATCCAATGGAGTCTCTTTATTTTTTCCTAGTGACTAAAACTGGAGTCAGGGAGAAGGTTCCTTTGTCTACAATTACAAAGAACTACAAAACTTCCAATAGTCATATCACATTCATGCTTTGGGAGATTTAAAGCATTTGCTCTGTGTAGAGTACACCCACATCCCTAACTGAATAATTTAAGCACTGATCATTTTCTGCATCCTGCAAGCTCTGTGACAACAGCTTCACTAAAGCCTAAGGCCCCTTTGCAGAGGTCAGGAATGGCACAACCACGCGGCATCCTTAAAGACTCCTCTATTATTTAGCAACCTACACGGCCTGGGAGTGGCCAGCAATAGGACACTTCACTTCCTCTCCAAAATCCAGAAAAACTGTCCCTTAGCAGGAGTAATGGCCAAGAAGGACAGGTACATTATTTCTAGGGGATGACAGGATGTCCAGGTTTCTTTTCAATAACATCACGTGGTTTCATTAACCTCTCTGGCATGCTCAGATGCCACATCATCCTCAAGTCTGGTGACCAGAAACCATTCTGTGTGGGGCAGCTACTTACTGAAACACTCTCTGACAGAGCTTTTTCTGAGAAATTTGACAGAGTGGTTTTAAAAAGAAAAAAAATCTACCCAGACGAAAGTTTCCCTACTTGCTGGTGAGTGGTGCAGCAAGAAATCCTTAGCATGGATTTTTATTTTTTCCTTTTAACGAGTAAGAAATTTCATTTCTGGAAAGGTTTATGCAGTCTCCTGGATTCAGCTGTGTGTGGTCTTTCCAGAGCAAATGACACACAACACAGATACAAGCAGAAAAATGAGCCAGATAGGAACAAACAGTGGCAGATGTGCTTCTGCTCTTCTGTCAAGGATACAGCTGTTGACAGCACTTTGTTATCTTTTCTCCTAAGCTTACTAACCAGCCTCTGAAGGATTTACTTCCAGAAATAATCCAGGCAATGAACAGAGGATTTTTCACATTTCAAAGTTAATAACCTGGAAAGAGACTAATACAGAAACGTTTAAGTGATACCAGTTCTACAGCTTTTCATTTTTTCTAAACCAAAACACATCCTCAGCAGGTGATCATGATGATTTCTGGTTGATTCAGGCTCAGGGGACCCACCACATTTCCCGGCATTTACTTTTCTCTCTTTCTTAGCTTTTGACAAGCTCTCTTTTTCATCTGGAGCCCTAGGTATTGTTTGTGCAAACATTTTTAATTTTTCCTGCCATTCCCAGGTCATCTCCACCAGATGAGCTAATACAGCAGTTCTGAAATTCCCACTGCAGATAAGCCCTAACCATTTTTTCATCCTCTGAACACTCAAAGACCTGTTCACACAAGTGCACCCAATGTTACCAGCTCTACCTATCTAAACCTGTCTTAGCAACTGTTGACAATCTCCTGCAGACACAACTCCAGGCAATGTACTATCCTCCCAGTTATTAAATCCTGCACCTCCTCTCAGCCTGAATTTCTGAATACTTGATATGACCTTGAGCAAATAAAGGATGATGCAAGTGGGGAGTCTCATCCTTAGCTGACAGCTCTGCTTCCCCTTTGTGCTGTATTTCTTCATCACCAAATTCCAAAGAAAATTTTCTCCAGTTATTTTAATATCTAGAGAGAAACCAAAGCTTAAGTCACTTTAATCAAACCAAGTACACCCCAATACAGACACTACAAATATTTTAAGATCATCGGGGACCGTTGTTTTCCTTACTTTCATTCACTTTGCAGAGATGTCTTTGAGAAGAATGAGTCCTGGTCTGTGCCCCAGAAGGACCCAGTGCACACCTCAGTGTGCTCACCCCCAAGCAGATACTGATCATCACATTAAAATGTCCATTTCATTTTCTATTTGTATCTGTCCTGCTTCAACTTCCCCTAACCCGAACACTGACATTTCTCTGAAACTGCACAAGCCGAATGATTTATGTCTCCACACCACCCCCTTGGAGAACAACATTTTGGGCCCTCCCCACCCCGTTTGAGGTGCCTGACTCATCTGCCCATGCTGACACCCTGACACTGCACCCCCCCAGCTGCTGACCCGGCACCTACACCTGCCCCAGAGCAGCAACCTCTGCCTCGGAGCCACCAGCACCATTCATTGCAATTCTTCCTTCAATTCAGAGTTCTCCCCCAATCAATCATTCAAAGAGATACTGAAAAATCTGGAAGTTGCATCACCACAACACTAACACCTTTAAATTAAATCAGAAAATAGCCATTAAAATATTAATTATGTACTGCAAGTTGCTTCACCATCTGAGTGAGAGACCAGTTCCAGCTTAGGCTAGGCTGGTGGGCTATGACTCAGGCCAGGACAGATGTTCTGATCTCAGTCTGCTCATCATACCCAATGAAGAAGAACTTCTCTACGAAAGGAGCAGCTGCCTCTCCGAGAGCAGTCTGAGCCAGTTTCATTAGTTACAGCAACAACAAGACCAAAAGGGACCACAAAAAGCAGCTTGGACTCTTCAGGCATCTCTCACAAGTCCTTTGGTTTAGCACCACTTGTACTAGAATATGACCCCAGCAGATCAGCACTATCCTCCAGCACAGGCTGGGAAATCTGAACTTGGGCCCCAAATTATTTTAAAGGCTTTAGTATGGATTAACAGTATATACACACTGGTATTATCATAGTTGCTCTGTCTCAACAGTAAAGTACTATTCTATTCTTATATTAACTATTTGAGGTAGTCCTGTGAAGAGCCAGGAGTTGGAATCAAAGATCTTTGTATGTTCTTTCTGACTCAGGATATTTTACAATTCTGTGATTACACAATGTATACATAAAATCATAAAACCTCAACTGATGTTTTTACTTAATAGTCATCTCCCTAGCATAAAAGCAATGAGATGTTTATTGTAACAGACACACAAACTATGCACACTGGAAGAAGCATTATGCATTAAAATTGCATGTTAAACCATTTTTTTTGTATTTCAAAAGATGTGTTTTTTTATATGGGGTGTTGATTAGTTCCATTTATTGACTCCAGTATCATCTCCAGTGCTAACAGTTATGTTGAAATTAGCTCCCATAGTTCATGAAATACAGAGGGAAGATGAAGGCCATAAAATATGCTCATATTTCTGTAATACAGTAATCAGCCACACCAATACTGGAAGTCTTTTCTTATGACATATGAAGGTTTCTTTTGTGGGCAGGTAAGGACAAGGCGGCAGAAATACTGGATCAGCGAAATCAGACCTCCAGAGTCAAAGCCTGGACACCTTTGCACTGGCTTACCCTAACACAGTGTCACCCTTAAGCTGGATGTGCCTTCTGGGCACAGTGTCACATGCTGCCTTTTGAGGAAAGGTCAGCACAGTGTCACATGCTGCCTTTAGATGAAAGGTCCATTTCGTGTTGGTTCTCAGTGTCAGACAAGTAAATAATATTGAGCTCATACTTGCCCCATCCACATTTTATGGCTGGCACACTCTCTGGGACCACCAGAAAAGATTTCTCACTCACTCTGGAAGAAACTGCAATGTAGAAGTTTTGGAGAAAAAGAAATACCTCTATTACCCACTAGTGAAGAAAAAGCTTTGAGAAGATGGAATAAAAGTATTTTCTGCTCATTTAATCAGATTTTACTAGCAGGGACTCTCTGGAAATCATAGTCCTGCTAGTGCTGCTGTCAGCAAAATAATCTCCAGGGCAAGAAGTGGGGCCTCTTGGCATTTCAGCAGGCATAGGGCAGCTGGCTGGGACCCCAGGAGCACCACACTCCTCCAGGATACAGCACACAGCACTCCTGGCAAGCAATGGCCATAAATAAAACTAGGGCAGGCAAAACTAGAAATCAAAGAAATCTCTGCCCCTTTGACAAAACACACAAATACGCTCACCCACACTTTTTCAAATCATAGCATTTAATTCAGGATTTATCTGTACTCATTAGAAGAAAAGGCAACACACCACTCTCCGAGATCACTTTTCATGTACTTTTACATCTCTGTATCTTTGGCTACCCAAGGCTGTAAAACATCCTCCATAGTTTTACTATAGAACTATTAAACCTGAAAAATTAGGTAGTTAAAAAATGTAGGCATTTAAAAATAAAACACCCTACATCACTCCACCTAATTCACTGGCTATGGGGTCAGGTGAACACACACTGATAACTCTGAATGCCTTGTGAGAAGGTGATGTTTTGATTGTTTCTGCTACAATTACAAATCAGATCCATGAGATCCTAGAGGCAGTTAAATGCTGCCACACCAACGCAGACCCCTGGTGAGGTACATGCTGCCAGAAGCCTTTTATAATTCAATGTCAAAAATTTTGTAATATATAAATTAGTTGGTAGATTTTTACTGAGAAAGAGTTGCTATTGGTCTAATGGCTGAATTTACGTCAGTGAAAGAAAAAAAAAAGAACAAAAAGAACAAGCCGGATGAAGGAATTTCATCTGTGCTACCATACCCTGCAATTGTTTCCCTGCAAAAAGAAAAGATTCTCAAATCTAAGAGTCACCTTTGGCACAATACTCTAGGATATTTTTAACAACTATGCCTTAAAATAATTCCTTTTCTGTGGGCAAAGAAAATGATCTGTTTTGAGTGTCTGAACACATCCCTGGAAGAGTTCCGAGTTTCCCCTGTGTGTGCCGAGGACATCAGCCCCCAGTGGTGACAACAAGGGACGCGTGGTCAGAAATGGGTGGGCAGCTATTAGATTAGGGAGCAATTAGGACTAGTACAGGAACTGACAAAGACAGAAATACATCAAATATTAGCAGATTTACGTATCACCCCTTCTTACCTCCCTAAATATCTGTACCACACAGGCTGCTGGGGCTCTGTCCCTGCCAGCTTTGTCGTGCTCTGGAAATCACACTGTCTGCTGCATATGCCACTTAATCAAGCAGCTTCATCCCACCACATAACGTCCTGTGTTTGCTTTGGGGAACATTATATGAATACTGATTCACAAAATTTGGCCTATATTCTTATTCTTACTAATTGCAATTCACTTCAGAAATAGACCCACTGATTTTGCTTTCTCAGCACAGTAATGTTTCTGGTTCTCTCCTCAGTACTTTCACAGACTTATGCCCAGCTTAGCTGCTGCTCTCCAAAATTCGAGGTAATTATCAGGTAATAAACTCTTAAATGATCTAGTAACTGGGAATGAGTGTCAGACAACTGTTTTTTTTCTCTGAAACACAGTCTTTGTTTCTGTATCATGTATTTACCACAATTACTCTTGCAATATAGTCATCTTTTAAACCCTAATTTTAATTCATTCCAGTCATCTGTTTAAGCATCTCTCAGAGACAACTTAGGACTGCATCTGAGATGACTCTTGCTGCGTCACTTTTCTTTGCTGCTGCCAACTCAGTATGTCTCACTATACATTTTATTGCTGGCTATTAATTTTTAAGTTAGCTTTATGTTCCTTATTAACAACTCATTTCTCAAAAGAAAAATGAATGCTGTTGAAAACACAAGTTCTGTAGAAATACAACATATGAACATTTGAAAATGAGGGCAGAAGCTTATTTCTGAGGGATTGTATTTTCATCTCAAATTCCCTTCCCCCTTCTCTACACTGTTTGGAGAATATATATTTCCAGTTTATAAAAAATAAATAAACCCACCAACCAGGGCACCACCACGCATTATTGCTGAGGATGATAGAGGCTATTGGTCTGCATAATTTTCATACTATCAAACCTTTTCACTTCCTAAAGGCAGATCAATGTAGGTCACTTTTAATGAGAACCCTGTGTGTGGCTTTCCCCACACACTGCACAGCAACTGGGCACTTACAAGTCTCACGTTCTCGCTGCACCATCACTATATTTTGCCATTTTTCAACAGGGTTGACTTTTGCCCACAACACTGGATACTTCCATGTGGTGAAGTCTTTTGGCTGCATCATTAACTCTGAATCAGCGTGTGCCCTTGCATTTTACTGTACCATTTCCTCCAGCACTCATTATGCTGCAGTTAGCCTCTGGCTAGAAACGTCTTAAAACATCAGGATGAAATTACTTTCTTGACAACATACAAATCAATTACTATGTAATTAAAAGATATGCTAATATATTCCCTTGTTTGGTCATGGTATCTTATTTAAGATCATCCAGTGCATTCTTTTATGGTATCTGTGAAATCTTTTGCTCCCAATATTTACACCTTTAAACACACAGACTCAGCAGTTCCCTTAAGCCCTACCTTAAGCCCACTGTGAAATCCTGCTGCTCTCCTCTGCCCTGCAGCATCCTCCTCATCTGCTGCTCCCCAAGAGCGTGAGGATGAGGGACAGGGAGGACATAGGGACAGGCTATGCCTGCTGGGAGAAGAGAGGATGGGGCTGAAGGACAGGGGGCTGCAAAGGGTCTGGACCTTTGAGGACAGCAGCAGCTGCCTGAGGAAGCCACTCCTGCAGGAATCACAGCCCATCAGGTCAGTGCTGCAGCAGGAGCAAACACTCATCACGGTGACATTACACAGCCTGCCCTGTGCTCGGCATGACAGCAGCCCTGTGCTCCTCTGCAACTCAACACACCGCCCAGAGCGACACGTTGAATGCTACAAGTGAAATAAGGTTTATGCAACCAGGTAATGAACAATATTTAAGTGAAGTATCCTGAAGTTTAAATATTTTAAAGTGTTCTTGATCACTTTAAAATATTTTTATAGTTAATGTGTAATGTCAACATAAGGTAAAAAAACCAAATTAATCCAACAGCTGCATACAAGCTGGATTTAAATGAGATTTCACTGCAAGACAATGTGCATTGTGTATGTTTGTCTCAAACTATCAGAATGGCCCCTTTGCAGATCAGGCAAGGATGGAGAGTTGTAAGAGACACATGTTCTTTGTCACCACCTTCCTCCTGGGGCCAGGTCCCTTCATTTACTTGAGCTTCAGCTTTTCTGTCCTTAAAATAGAGAGAACTTCTGCCCACAGTGATGTTGTGATGCTGATTCACCTGGTATTTGCAAACACACAGAAGACTTTATTCTATTAAGTAAGATGTACAGAAAGCAGGACACCATTATCTGAAGCTGTCTATATTCTTCCTCATAGCACTACCCAGTTTCATTTTTGCCTGGAAAAGTAGGTCAAAACACTAAACAATAATTGTTTGAGGGGGGGAAATGCAACATTTAACTTATTTGGGCATAACCACCATTTTTTCCGAATTAGCATGCTTAAAATGGACATGCAGGGTCACAGGACTCTCCAGAGGCAAGTGTGAAGGCAGCATCTCTTCTTGACCTGTTCCTTAATCAGCAAAGATTCAATACCAGAGGAATAATTTATGTGGGCAGCAATTGATTCTTGCTTGGGAAGCCCCGTGGGAGAATTCAAATAATGGAAAGCTCACCTCCTTCTGGGACATACTAGAATGGGGGGGTGGGGAGGCTGTTCCCTTCTGAGTATCTTCTGGGCAGATTCCAAGCAAAGCTCAGCTGCCCACCTTATTCTCATCACACACTTTCCAGTCACAGTTCTGGGTAGGACCTCTGGCTGTGGGCATACACTGCCCCTGCAGCTTTGCCTGCCACATGCAGTAATTACTTTGTTTTCATTAATAGGTCTTAATGCATGCACGCACACCCACAAATCAAGCAGCCCACTGCTGCAAGTAAAGCAGCTTTGGCTTGGAAGTCACACTTGCCTAGGTGTGTAAAGCCAACACCCACTGTCACCAGCACCAGCTTCTGCTGAGCAGAGGCATCCATGGGGTATAATCAGATTTGGGGGGGGCTCAGCTTTCCCCCCCAAGCTGCAGGGGCTGTGTGTGCCAGCTGCAAACCCAGCAGCAGGGTGGATGGCTGGCATTTCTGGGGATGAGCACATCAGCAGAAACAGCATAATGAGGGGATGTATTAATGCTGTGCCGGTGTCAATGAAACATTACCATCAATTTAAACAGGCAGTATGGCTGATTTATAAGCCAATATATAACCAAATATAGCACAGATGTTTGGAAAAACAAGTATGTGAAATAGGCATGACAAATAGAAAAGCTTTATTAAGGGATGATTTCTGTGATCTCTATCTCCCAGAATAGTGATATTTTAACATCCTCATCCAAACAGGAATGCAGATAAAACAGGCTGTGAACTCAGCTTGTTAACCTGTGGTTTGTGCTTTGACAGAAATGACCAACGATTTCTGTACATGAGAAGAACGTTTTCACTTATACCTCTGACTGGGGTCTGCTAGGGCAAAGTGGTCACCCATCAAGTGATTTTGGAGGGACTAATCAGAGGGATAATTGTGGTATGTAGTAAAACAGATGTCTGAGCAACCAATTCAACTCAACTGATTGGGATTCTTACAGGACATACTTCAGCACACTCTCTGGCAATGCAAAACAAAAGAAAAAATGTGGGGGCAGAGTCTCATGCCTAACTTGTCACCCAAGGCTGATGAACTCCAGTGTGAAAGCTGAAGAAATTTAAGGACTAATCTGTGAATAGTTCAGCCAGGCAAAAGTGAATATGCAGATAGCATTTACATTAAAAGCTCTAGTTTGTGTGTATCCTAATTCCCTTTAAAAAGAACTTTTTTTTTTACAAGAAAGGCCTCAGCCTTATCTACCCAGTATAGGTGGCTGGTTTAGATACTGTGCCATAGACTCAATTTGGACCCTTAACGCTCCTGGCTCATTAAGATCGTGAAGTCAAACTGGTCAGAGATAAAATCAGTTACACTGGGTAAAATCACTTTTAAGGTGCCCTGTGTTTTTCCAAATATTGGAGACTACAAGTCTCCATAATGGATTATATAAAAAACTGAGTATTTATGAACTTCAGTGTTCAATGTAGCCTCTCTAGGTCTGTCTTCAGCCAGGGCTGACAGTCACACACCTCTCTACACAGCAAACACACCAGGGTACCATCACCCTCCTACCTTGGCTCCATCCACACTGATAATCCGATAGCTGTTTCTCGTGCTGTCATAGAAGTAGGAAACAGTTACAGCCTGCTTGCTTGCAGGAACCCAGTTCTTCTTCGTGCTGGGGTCAATTTGGAAGACATGGGCTCTGGTGGTGAAGATGGGCTGTTCTCTGGAATAGGGAGGGACAGGAGAAATGGATGCATGAGTCTGCAGAAGATGAAATGTCCCAGAAGCCCAGCCTTGCCCAGGCAGGTTGAAAGCACAAGGCAGAGAGCACCTGGCAGTCCCCCATAAGAAAAGACAAAGCAATGACACTGCCAAGCCATGATCCAGCCTTGGGTACCTTTCGTTGGCATGCTACGTGACATTCAGCACCCTAAAGTTACTGCCATAGCCCAAGAAACAATCAGCTTTAGTCTCCCTGTGTTATACTAACTCAATACCCATCTCTTCCTCAAAATATTTATTTGCAGGAAAGGACATTCACATGCATTCCTTCTTTCCCCATCCACATATTTTGCCAAACGCAACAAGCACCCCCCAGCTGGATTTCCTCCTGGCAACATCCCTGTTAACTCCCACCTACAGCCAGGGCTGTACAGCCACCTATACCAAGGAACCCAGTGACCTACAGGCACAGAGTAATTACTGAAATATTAATCTCTCTCCTCAGGATCCCACAGTTGTGCGGATGTGCATGAAAATTTCATCAGATGCAAACCAGTCAATCATTCTGGGAAGCAAGGGGGAAAAGAAACAACCAAGCCCCAGAGCTGATATCTATATTGCCTTTTAGTTCAGCTCTCCGTGGATGATATACCACCCCTGACACCCCGTTCCTAAGCACCAGCTCTCCTCAGATGCTTTCTCTCATCAAGAAAACTGTGCACACAGTGGAGGGTTTCATTTTACCTTCAACATGTGACAATGCAAATCACACGCAAAAGCAGAGAAGACGCAGGACCAAAAGAAACAAACGTGATACACAAAAAGTCATCCAGGTTAAAGATCAGAATTAAGACTTACTTAAATAGAACTAAATTCACTTCCAAGTATACTTCTAATCCAAGTTTAGCACGAGAAGTGAACTGCAAATCAAGCTCTACTGTGCTTTTATAAATACATTTTTATGCTTTTGGTTCTTAAAAGCTGCAGTATATAATGCTCTGTATTAAATGTACTGCTCAGTATATTCTTATTCCATACAAAATATTGCATCATGAATAGGTACACTTGACAGAATTATTACAGGATTGAAAAACTATTGTACTACAAGAACTACCACCCAGAAATGTTGACCACAAGGAAACAAAGGCTGCCAGGATGAATTTTGCACAAAGCAAATGAAAAGAGGTAGGCAAAAGGCCAGAGAGATCTTTTGTTCTCATATGTTATTCTTTCTTACTCATAGAAATAATTATCTTCTATTTTTCTTGGTCCCATAGTTTTGGAGCTATGTTTTTATTGAGATTTCTATAATCTTCAGCTCCTTGTATAGCCACTTATACATTTTTAGAAGAGAACAACTTCAGGTACTGTATGTAAGGAACTGTATCAAACATCACACATGATCTTAATAGTTGCAGTTAACTTAATTCAAGGGGAGAAAATTCGCAAATATCAAACAGATAAAGTGATTTAAGAGTAGAATTAGCTCAGCGGAGTGATGGAGTGAACTTGCAAATCCCAGCAAGGCCTCAGGAGGGAGAAAATGAAACAGTGGTTTTCTCCTTGCAAGACTTGGGCAAAGTTCTACATTTTTCCATTTCTGGATGGACAGCTGTGCTGAACCATGTAAAATTCTTACTTGAAATACACTGAAATTACAATAGGACTGTCATGTTACAGCTGTCAAAGAGTAGCATTTGCTTCAGTTCTTCCTTATCAGTAACTCGCTGAACCCAGCTCTCATTTCACAGGCTAGTATCAATGCCATCCTCAGCTGGGAGGAAAGAAAGGGCAGGTCTCTATTTAAAAATATTTCCACCACCCATTACACAGGACTGGCAGTGTAACACCCACGAAGGTCATGGAGTTTGTCTGCAATAACGAATGCAGGGAGGGGAAGTTTCTCCCAAGCTGCTTAATCTTAAAAATACATACTTTCCCTGAGTGAAGAATAATTTTGAATTTATTTTGCCTTTTACTTAGTTCTATATTTATAGTTGATTCTACTAAAACCTGGTTTTGCTACAGTAATATGACCTAAATACTGCAGTCTAAACTTTCAGAAGTTTCCTCCATGCAAACCTATTTCACAAACAACTTTAACTCTGTAATGTCACCTTAACAATACCATAAAATACTGTTAAAACTATGCCTGGCCTCTCTGCTGCAGGAGCAGTAAGCATATAAATCTAGAGATAATAAAAGTAGAATGAAAGAAAAAAACCCACAACCATCTACCTCCACTTTTTTCAGGAGTCTTGAAGCAGCCACTGCTGTCAATGGGAGCTGTATACATGCATCCAAGTGGATAAATTAATGGATAATGAAGCTCAGGACTTGAGATAGCTAACTATCCAGTCATGTGGAGCTTTTATTAAGAAGTAAAGGCAAACCCTATGTTACCAATTCCTATGATTACTAAACAAGACCAAAAAAAACCCACCTGGATTTTATCTTCCTGTGTGCAAACAGCAGCCCTAAACTCACAGGGATAGTGTGCTAGTTGATAAATCATTAAAAATAAGAAAATGCAATATGTAAACTTAAGCATTTTAACTCATTTGAGGTTAAGTGAGCTGTTGACCTTTCAATTGAGACTCAAATTCGGAAGGGCCAGTTGGATGCATCCGACCTTTCTGCTGTAGGTGGTTCCACAAGGCAGCAAAGCCCCAGGACTGGTATCTGACACCCTGAAGTAGAGGGAGCAGCTCCAGCACACAACCTCCTGGATTTTCCAGTGTTGCCTCATCACAAGTAACAAGATGCATTTCTATGGCTGTGTCTGCCCTGCTGCAGGTCTGTGCTCAGCTCTTACCCCAAGGCAGGGCCCATGAGCTGGAACCAGCACTGGGAGGGAGCTGGTGCCACCACACCTTCCCACACACCACAGGAGGCTGGCAAAGCAACAGCACTGACAAACTCCAGTGGTGCAGCTTTTAACACAGAGGGAACATCCTCCTTCACTGCATCCCAACCTGCTTTGACCACTGAAGCACACACAGGCAACTATAAAACTGAGGCATTCAATTTTCAAATGAAACACTGAATTAGATACTTTTAAAACACTTTACCAGGGCTCTACAGAGCTCCAAGCTGAGACAGATTATTCTGTGTAACTCGCAGCTTTTGACATTCAAGAAAGCACTTTGCTGGTAGAGGAATGACTTTGTTTCCCAGGGTTCCTTTCTTTTCATTTTATCAGCAATTTATCAACTTTTATGATAAAAACCCAGTAATTCTAACTTGAAACTCCTGCAGCACATCCTGTGTGGTTTGAGTCCTGTGAGCTGCTCGTTCCACGAGGCTGCCAGTTTGCCCAGGGAGCCAGAGAGCAGCAGCTCTGCCAGCTGGGCCATGGACCCACACATCAGAAGGCAAAGAGAATTTATGAATGTTTAAAATCTCATTAATTTTAACCAAAGTTGTTAATGATTGATTAAATACTCTTAAAAACAACCCCAACTGCTTAAAAATCAACTTGACAGCAATATTCACTGTTTAAAGCTGCTTGAAAAGTAGAAAATGAAAAGGAGAAAATTATACCTAATAGTTCTTTGTTTAATAATGTAATTTACAACAGAAAATGCTTTTTATTATTAAACATGGCAAGCATGTTTTAAAAATATAATTGCAAATTTCAAGTAATCATTTTACACATTTTAGTCGACCTTTAATTTTTGTCCTTGTGTCATATCAGACAAACCTCAGGTAAAAAAAACAACCATCCTCCATCAACGTCATTAACCTTTTCTGAAGAATTTAGAAAGTGAAAACTAAGACTCTCAAGCTAACTAACTGCTCCACAGCTGTGTGAGATACAGTATCACTTTCTGGTTAATATACAACCATGCCAAATTTTACAAGTGTCTGACTAGCTGCAAGCCATGTGTTCTGTATTACTCTTCCTAATCAACGGGAATAAGCTCTCACTTAGGAAAAGTTCAAATTATTTAATTCAAATTTCCTTGTTTATCACTTGAATCATGAGCACAACCAGTGATTTAAATCACTTCAGCTGCAAAGAGCCTCTGCTGACTGGCAGGCAGCACCCCGAGGGCTGTGGGATCTGGTGGTGAAGCTGCAGCTCGGAGAGCCCTGGCGGGGGGACAGCTGGAATCTGGGAGAGCTGGGACCCTGCGCCCCAGCCACACGCAGGGCCACGTGGAACAGCTCCAGCTCTGAACCAGCACTGATGATGTGAACACTTCTGCACTGGGGCAGCCCTTCCTGGTAGTAAGTACAGCGGAGTGACTCACGTGGGTGCCTGCGGGAGCAGCACCCAAACACTCAAAGTGTCCAGTGCATCGGGTGGATGTGCTGACTGCACAGTAAATAGAACAAGGCAGCTCCTTTAATTTTTGTAGGATCTGGAACATCAAATATATTTGTGACAGGAGCTCTGGTACTCCACCAGAGGCAAAACCACTATTTGCACATTTTGCTAAAATTTTCATTAACAGATCACTTGTCTGTGATAAGCACTCCTAGTTTCGTTTACAAGACAGGATTATTTGTGCTCTCCCCACACTAATACTAGACTAGACAGCTTTACATTAACTGTCTAATTTATCAATTAAAATATTTTTAAAAGTACATGTCATCATACATCTGCATTTGGTGGAGGATGCACATGCCTGCAGACAGTGCATCAGCACAGAGATTTTGGAACGTGGTGCTTCCTGCTACAGAATGCACACGCTGAGGTTTATACTACCTGACAGTGCCAGCAATCTGCAGTGATTTGCTGTAACAAGTATTAAATAATGAGGCTCTTTCAAGAAAGAAGAGTAGATACAAAGGCAAAATCCTACTTTGTGACATATCCCCATTACTGGTCATGATACAAAGAATTTTATTTGCTAAAGGCAACATGATAAACTTGGTGTCAATAGACACTTGTATTGAACACCTTTACTACTGCCTGGCAATGCAATAAAAAGAACTAATCCTCTATGTACATCTTCATATCGTAGTTTGGAATGTCATTTGTATTTATTTATGATAATTCAAAAATGAGCTATGTTGCTAAAAAGAAGAACATTCTTCCCACAGCACTTCTGCCCAGGAATGGCTTTCCCATCAGGCCACCCACCAGCTGCCCTCAGCTCCTGCATGGCAGTGGGACAGGCATGACACCAGCTCCCAAAGCCACCCAGCACTACCAGTCCCTCTAACTTCCCCAAAATGCACCCACAGCTCCACAGGCTAAGACACATTAGCAAGGCAAACTCAAGGCTTTGGTCCCAAACAAAACTGAGGAACTCTATCCTGCCCCTTGAAAGCAGCAGGCTATCCAATCACCCCTCCAAGACCCCAGAAGTCACCAAATGTCCCCCTTCAGCCACAGCAGTGCCAGCACTGGGGGTGCCCAGGTCTCAGGCTGCACAGCTGCCCTGCAGGGCTGCTGCTGCCTTGCCTTTCTAGATTTTACTGCTTCATGATGGTCCCTGAGTTCATGGATGGAGATTTTTCACCTGTTCAGAATACTCAGCTCAATAAAGTCCAGGCAAGTTAGGATGTCTAAAAATTACCTGTGAAAATACTATTTCATCCACCCATAGCACTGCTCACTTGTTCACACATGCACATGTCAAACTCTGAAAAACAACCAACCTCTCTCCCCAAAACACCAAAATCCAGGTAAGGCAGAACTCTGATGAAGACACAACTGCTGTGGGGAGACGCTGCAGTTCACGGTGCCACACACAGCAATCAGCACAGCGGTTGCAGTTTACACACAATACTGATCTTTGCTCCAAGAGAAAATGAGAGTCCATTATCCTCCAGCCGTTACCTCTACATGTTGAACACCTGTGCCATCTTGAATAAAATCTTTTCAGAAAAAAGTAAACCACAAAAACTAGCTTCTCAATAATGACGAAGGATGAAGCCAGAGGACCCCTGCTTACCTCACACACACACTCCAACCAAGACAAGGGCATCCCTCTTACACTCACCACAAACACAGCAAATTCAGCTGCCTCACCCCGGTCCCTGGGATACTGTCACCTCAATGTCCATCACTGCCAGATCCTGGCTGGAGTCAGGAGCCAGGACAGCAGCTGGGTTATCGCAGCACAGGCAATACACAGAGCTGGGGAGAGGTGACACAAAACCTGCACATTTTTCGGCTGTGGTAGCAGCAAGCTGGCATTACAAAAGGAGGCAGTTTGCTCCCTTCCCAAATTGCCATATGCTAATTAATCCAGGTCATTCAGATCTCATCAGCTGCCACAGGCAGGTTCTGGTGTTGGCTGCCAACCCACAACCAGTAGAAGCAAATAAGAGCCTGTTTTAACTTGCAAGGGTGCAAAACTCAGCATGAGGCGAGCAGGTGGGTAATGGCTCCATTTTACACCTGAGGAAACAGCCACGGAGAGTGAGATGGCATCCCAGGATAACAGAGCCACTAGCAAGCCTGGAAATAAAATCAAACCACCTCATTTCCTCTCAGTAGCTTTGCTATCCTATCACTATCATTGCAGGGCAGTTTCATACCACATCCACCCAGGGAAGTTTCTGACTACCTGAATTTAAAAAGCTAAATGAACAACTAAATATTCACCACTGAACAAAAGAGACAATTACAAGAATTAACAATCCTACGAGTGGAAAGAAGCTATCAGTGGTTTTAAGAGCTGCTCCTCCACGCTGTGGAGGAAGGTAGGATGGGATGCCAGCTCTGCAAGCCACCCTTCTGCAGCTCCCTTTGGTCCTGCAGAGCAAACAGTCCTTCCTCCTCACCAGCTATTTCTGCAGCACCCAGGTTTTGCTCTTCCTCATTCTCTCAGTAAAAAAAATACACAGGCACCCCTGAAAGTGCCTTGGCCAGCACTCGCCAGCCAAGTTGTGTGTTCCTGGGTGGCATTCCCTGTCACAGGGTGGAACTGGGGGTACACAGAAGGTACAAGGAACAACCTCTGGAAAATTCAGACTGCTAGGACAGAAATTACATTACCCATAAAAAGTCAGAAAACAAGAAAGAGAAACAGCTATTCTTAAAATAAAATTTACTCAAAGTCCTTCTTTCCAGTCCTTCAGCTGATGAAATTCCTATTTTGTAGGCAGACCACTCTGCTCACAATGAGGTTGAACTGCTGAATCTGGCAGCAGTGCTAATCAAGGGCAAGGTCATGCAACTCATTCAAACATCCAGTCATGATTCTCTGGTGCCCACTTGATACTAGAGTTGATATCAACTTATCTGCAGAAAAATACAAAATTCATCAGAAAACCCCACCTTTTTAGCTCCCTTCATTTATAGGTATTATTTCAACAGAATATAATTAGCAGAAGCGCTTCCTGCATTTGTAGGAAGCATAGTAGTTCAGTTACTTACACAGAAAAAAATTAGAATAAAACTAGCTAAAGAGGAATTGTCTGTTAAAAGCACAGACATTAATTAAACACATTTTTTATTTGCAGCTGAGTAAATCCAAAAGAATAAATCTTGAGGACAAAAGCTCTCAGTGTGAAAATCATTGTAACATCTGTGAGGTCTCACAATACCATTACGCCTTTATGAAGTCAATATACAAATTAAAAGGCTTAACTCAGGCAGTGAGAAAGCTCACACTTTATTTTGGGGCTATCTCCAGAGGCCTATTAACCTTTCAAGATGCTCTGAATAAATACTCATACACAAGCGACAGGAACTGAGAATACCCCGAACTAATCCTCCACAGGTAAAGTTATTTATTGGAAAAAACCAAGTTGAAGCACACATGTATGAAACTGGTTGTGTAACTCTGAGCATTTGAGATATTTTTTTCTGAGAAGGCATTGAAAAGGATCCATAAATTTACACCCTCAGTAATGTTTACATGGTCTCCTATTTGCATAGGCGTAAATTCAAACTCTGTAAATTGGAAAAAATACTTGTACTCTGTTTACACCCAGCACCTCTCCCACGCTGTGACAAAAGAGGCTGGATCTGCACATGAACAGCCTCCCAAAGTCATCCTATTTCTCTTGATTGATTAAAAATCACATCCTCTATGTTCACTCCAGCTCCAGTGGAGTTAATGCTTTTAGCACAGCCTCCCATGTAGCACAATGTTTGCATTGTAATATTTCAGTGAGAAACGCCATTGTAAATTGAAAGTGTAAATCCTGGAGTGCAGAGCACAGGTCTGGAGGAACAGGAGTACATTGTCCCCCAGTGCTTTGCCTGTAGTCCCCACCCCAGCATAGACCCAGGGACAAGGGAATGTCACAGATCCCCAGCTCTGGATCACAGACCTGCATGCACAGACCAAAATCTACCCCCATGTAGCTGGCAATGGGAAGGATGAAGCAACAGCACACACTGGCCTTGTATTTTACTTGCTGAGGGCTGCCCTGGAAAGCTCTTGGCGAGCTGTGCTACAGGGCAGGGCAGCTGGAGGAGGAGGAGGAACCCCACAGGAGTTCACTCTGGTGGGGTGTGCAGGGCTGAGCCAGCCCAGGGGTACCCCATGCACAGGAAACAGTCAGCTCAGCCCCATAAGGCACACATCAGCCTCCACTGCTGTCAGAGCAGCCCAACAGAAACTGGACAAAACCAGAGCTCTGCAGTGCCCCTCAGAGCCCCCACCCATCCAACCAGCACTGCCCAGGGGCCCCCAGCACCAGCCTTGCTGTGGAAATGAGGTGCCAGCAGACCTGGTCACTCCTGGGCTTCCTCACCCCACATCAGACAGCAGACACATCCAGAGTTAGCATTGGAGAGAAAGAATCAAAGAAGAGAAGTAATGTAAACACACTTTTGAAGGAAGCAAGTAATTTATTTTGCACTTGTAAACCAGCAGAAAATTCCTTTAACACATCAGTGAAGTCTTTATTACTACTTTCAACTCTTTGCACTTCTGCATGGCAGAAGGCTTGGGGTACTCTGAGGTTGTGCATACTACCTGGTGTTTATTTATAAAATGATGAGACTAAATGTCAGAGGGTATATGATCAAAATACATGGTACCTACAAACAGAAGACTGAAGTGAAACACTGTGTATTCACCTGCGTAAAACCCACTGACACCACCAGGGCAGCATCTTTATGTTTGGGACTTTTTCTCCTCCTTGCTATAAGAATTTGCATGGCTGATGAGGTTATCTTTGCAACAAAGCAATCTCAAAAGTTGATTTCAATCAGTGGCGTAATCAAAGCCTCACTATTGCAAAATAATATGATTAAACACCCCATTATTTCAAACGCCACAGCACTAAGCAGACCCTTGGAGGGGAGTACTTTTGTGCACTAATCCATGCATGCAATTATCAATATGCTTTCCCATGCCCTATTCAAACACTCTCCCCTGAGGCTTTTCTTCCACTTACACTAGGGGAAAAAAAAAAAGCCAATCAGTTCACTTTAAAGAACAAGTTGTATAACTCTTTTTGATCTACTGCCTGAAGGATCAAATAAGGAATTCTACCAGCCACAACGTCAGAAGCAAACGATAGGGCTTTGCTGATGGCCACCAGCACATGCTGCAGCACAGGCAGAGCACACAGAGTGCCCTGAGCTGGGACACGCTGCCACCAGAGCTGCTGCCAGAGCGCCTGGGCTAATAACACGCTCAGGGCTGAGTGCTTCATTAGACTGCAAGAAAAAGGGTGCCAACAGATGGCTTAATACAAGGCTGCATGTCTTTAATGAAACTTAAGAATGTAAAAATTAAAAGCAATTAAAGGATAAGCAATTTGCTCCGTAACAGATTAGAAAGATGCAAACCAATGCCCACACGGGGTTGTTGGTGCATGTATCAACTTGCATGTGCAGAGAACAGCACCAACCTGGCACCACTGCCATGTTTAAATTGATTTGATGCTAACAGAGCAAATCATCTAGAGGACAAAAATCACCAAATGTAGTCAAGAGCATCAAGAAAGCGTATTCGAAACAGCAAAGAGAGGTTCTAGTGCAAGCACAACCGCCATGCTCACAGGCAGGACCCCCACAGCTGCAGCTGGGGAAGGGCAAGGTGTGCACACAGAGAGGCATGGCCAAAGCCAGCCTCACTCCCTACTCCATGCACTTTAAAGCAGACTATCTGAAAAGAAGCAGATTTCCATTTTCTGTTGGTTTTAACAGAGTAATAGAATCAATAACCAGAGCATCTTGGTTGCTGCCAGTTCCTCTTTCTGGAACTGGGGGACGCAGTTCCTGAAACGCGTGCATTTCCCAGCAGTCAGTAAGAGAACGGAATGACACATGTCTTCTGCTTCACGTTAAAAACACAAAGGAAATCTCAAACATTTAGAAGCTAACGTTATTCACTTTGATCTTTAAAAATATAACACCATCTGTTGCTATCAGATTTACAGTACAGATCTCAGATATGTACATTACTTGTTGGTATAAAAAGCTGTCAGCAGCCCTTGCGCAAAAGCGACGATCCTGTGCTAATCTCCCGAGTTTCAGAGAGAAAAAACCACTAATTTGAAAAACTTAACCAACAGGTTATTCATGAGAAACGTAGTATCTACAAAACAAACACCACTACCCTTGCCACAAAACCCACAAAACTAAACCCCTACTGCAAACTGCACATATTTGCAGGCAATACTGGGAGAAACTTATCCCAGAAATTCCTGAACCTCAACAGCCACGTATTTCTGATCCCTGCAGTCCTGTTTGTGGGTTACATGAGGTACAGGTCATACGAGGTGTGGGCTTTGGAAGGATTTCACTTCAAGTATCAGCATTTTTCATGCTATGCAGGTTCCATAACCACGCGTTGTAACACAAATATGCGAAAAACATTACATTCTCCTGTCAGTAGAATCTCAAAAATTAGTGTGGGCTGGCTGAAAATTTGTAGAATGAACAAAACATAGCACACATTCCTGTTACAAACTTATTATGCAAGGTGAGTTTGGGTAATGCATAAAACAAATTAAAAGTTCAAGTTATTTTCTGGATATGCATCAGCCATTCCAAATCTAACTCCAGTTTCAAGGATGCAGCAGTTCTGAGGGGACAGGCTAGGACACCTGCCAGGGGCAACATTGGCAGGAGCAATGAAAATTCAGAACTTTATAGTGTCACATCATTAGTAGTTTTAAAACAAAAAGACCTTGACCTTTTCTTTTAAAAAAACTTATTCACTATTCTGGAAAGACATCTCACTTTTCTGATGTCAAACAAGAAACCTGGGGAAAAACTTCTTACCTGTATGATGCTAACTATGACATACCTCATGTTTGTAATATTTAGCTTTTTGTGCCTTGGAAATGAATACAACAGGAGAGCACATAGTATTTTTTCCCCTGTGATATACTCTGTACTGCTGGTATTTCTTCATTGAACAACTGCAAGTAAATCTGTCTTTCCCTTATCAAATTAAGGTCCATTAGACATAAAACAATCCAATTAGTGCTACAAAAATTAAGGCACACCATTTCCTCAGTCTCATTTACACCAATATAGACCTTTTTTGTGTGTGTCAAGGGTGAAGGACACAGCTGAATGACAGGATTTTTTCCATCTCATTTATATATTGATGTAATAAGGGCAGACAGGTAGGCCCATGCAAGTGCTGATTCTGTCAGCAGCCAAAGTTGCCAGGACTGTGAATATTGTCACTTATAGATTGATAAATGGACTACATGGGCTAATTGTATTCCAGCGTCTCTGGACAGATGGCAAATCTTACAGCCATATGGTGATTATTTCCACTGAGCTGAAAGTATATTAACACTTACCAGAATGTTTGAAATGATGAGATAATCTAAAATAATTTTTCCATGAACTGGGATAAAAACAATGGGCTGGGCTGGGCCGGCACTCTGGGGCTGGGCTTTCTCTCAGGATCCCCGTTCCACGCAGGCTCGAGGGCCTGAGGGTATCGCAGCTATTGATGAAACTGGCTGTGTGCTGGGTCCTCAGCTGGAGCTCCGAGCCAGTGTGAGCACCAGGGGACAGCAGGCTTCATTTTAGCTATCCTGCCTTGCCCTTGTTTAGTTGCCACTCTCTGCTGCTTGACACGCTGGCTGCCCTGTGAGCTGGCAGCACTGATACATACACTTTCTCTTCCTGGTATTTTTTTCTTATTCCTTCTCTTCCCTCTGAAAAGAAACTGAAGTTACTGGCCCTGTCCCCTGCAGGTCCAGTGGAGGACCGCCCAAAACCTGAAAACAGGGCCTCTGGGGTAGGACTGACTGAGCAATGTGCACTTGCAGCCCAAAAGGTCAATCATATCCTGGGCTGCATCCCAAGAAGTGTGACCAACGGGTCAAGGGAGATGATTTTCCCCATCTGCTCTGCTCTCATGAGATCTCACCTGGAGTACTGCATCCAGGACTGGGGCCCCCAACACAGGCAGGATGTGGTGCTGTTGGAGTGAGTCCAGAGGAGACCACAAAGATGATCAGAGGGTTAGAGCACCTCTCACATGGAGACAGGGTGAGAGAGTTGGGTTTTCAGCCTTCCAATACCTAAAGGGACTACAAGAGAGCTGTAAAGCAACTTTTAGAAGGACATCTAGTGACAGAACAAGGGGTAATGGCTTTAAACTGAAAGAGGACAGCTTTGGATTAGATAGTAAGAAGAAAGTCTTTCCTGTGAGGGTGGGAGGCACTGGAATAGGTTACCTAGAGAGGTTGTGGCTGCTCCATCCCTGAAAGTGTTCAAGGCCAGGTTGGATGGGGCTTTGAGCAACCTGGGCTAGTGAGAGGTGTCCCTGCCCATGACCAAGTGGTTGGAACTAGATGATCTTTAAAAGTCCCTTCCAAATGAAACCATTCTACGACTCTACATGCACTATATGTGTTTAGCTATGCCCATGTCTGCTCCCAACAGAGCAATCAGCTGGGAGGGGACAGAACTATGCCTCAGCAATCCTGTGAAACAAATCAAACCCACTGGACAGGGACCAGAGGCTCACCCTGCTCACTGACAACTGTGTGAGCCATTGCAAAGTTCTGCAGTGCTACTTGAGCACAAAGCTAGCAGCTCAGCATGTTTACCAAATGCAAGTAAAGCACATCAGGCCGACACATATCCCATGATAACACAACATGCTTATGGCTGCATCCTTTACTAATACTTTTGTTGTGGGGCTTTGAACCTTCTCTGAGATACATGCAGCAGTGAATTCACCCTTCAAACAATGGGAGAATCCATGCAGGAAACATGATCCTCTTCTCATCTAAGTTACTGCTTATTTATACCAAACAAACGTGAGCAAAATCAGCTCAAATTCTCGAAAGATGTTTATGCTAGAATAACAACCCACACTGCACAATTTTAATTATTTTTTTGCTTAATTTTCAGGACAAAATTATGGACATTTATTTCTTTTAAAATAGGATTAAAACCAATGTTTTGTATTCTGCAGTAATTTGTTTTGTGTGTACGCTCATGGCAGGAAAGTTCATGATAATGCAAACAGCCACTTCCCTCGCTGAGGGGAGAAAAAAGTGCATGCACCAGTTTCCCCTATTTGCCATAAGTAAAATACAGCAAGTCAAGAGTTAGAAACTGCACTCTTAGTCCTTGGGATCTAAAATTAGTGCCTGGTGTTGGTATGCAGAATGGATCAAGTACTCGCTCCGCCACTGAGGAGAGGGCGCCAACTGGTGAGAAATTCTTACTATGCTTTTCGCACATTCACACTTTAGCACCCTAAGAATTAAATCGATTTGATTTGTAAGGTCTCTATTACAGGTCTCCCTAAAGACAGTTTTCTTTTAGGAAGCTTTCCACTCTTGCAAGGCAGCAAAAGAACATTTCAGTGGCAAATTTCTCCCTAGACAACCCAGACTAGCCCTGTGTTTTTCCATGTGCCTCCAAGCCAACAGTTTAACCCAGGCTTGAAGCTGCTGCCACCCTGGGCACCAGCCAGGCTGTCCTCCCCCCGGGCAGCAGCGGCAGCTCCAACGTCACCGCAGAGGAAGGAGAAGTGCCAAAAGGAGATGGAAAAAGAAAAGAAAGGGAGGAAAAGTAACTTAACTGCAAGGCGCAAAGTTTGGACCACCCTGTTCAACTCATGGAATCAACTGTACTTTTATGGAACAACAGACAGCACTGAACCATCCCAAATCATTCCCAGCAGTCACGTGTCTGTTTTCTCTTCTGGCCAATAATTCAGAGGTCATCCTGTAAAGCAGTTGACGAGCATAAACTCTTTCCAGTACAACCTCATGTCACTTGTGCTAATTTAACAGTTATTGGAAAGGGTGTTGCAAATCAGGGCAATGTTACTTTGATATTTAACAAGAGAAGCTGTATAGAGTTGCACAATATTGCCTCCCTCCTAAGGACAAGGATGCCAATTCATAAGGCAGGGAGGAAAGACCAAGCAGGGAATGCAAAGAGGATTAGATATTTTGATTCCATTCCAAATTCTAAGCTTAAAATATAAAAAACGTTGGCAACTTCTCCCCCATAGAATTTGAAATGCTAATTTCTAACTCAATGGAGAAAAGTTCTTGCAAAGATCTGAACAATGCAATAATTACTTTGAGGCTGAAAAATTCAGAACAGACCTTCCCTGTAGAGGGAAAAGCAGTAACCACAACCACAGGAGAGCTGTTTACCTCAGGCCTTGGTCAAGGTGACAAAGGAAGCTGTCCCCACAGCCCTCTGCAAAAACCACATGCCTTCCCCCCCATAGAAACCTGGGGAGGCAAAACATGGCGAAAGAGCTTGCTGAAAGCATCAGGCTGCATATGACTATGGCCTTGAAGGCTGATGCATCTTCCATAATACGCAATTTTGAAGGTCTCGAGAAACAGAAGCTCAGAACTTTCTGTCTGGGGAATGTCTTTGAATATCACATGGAAACTTTAAACACATTATTTGTCCTTCAAATCTCTCAAAAGACAAAGTGGAATTCCACAATGTGCACAAACACCCATTTCCCCGCTCCAAAGCACAGAGGAAGGGGAAAGAGGCACAGAGGGGAAAGAAAAGTTCCCCATGGACACATGGACAAATACACACTTGTAGATCTGCCTGTAGGAGAGAAGCAGCCTCCCATCTACCCCAAATAACTCCCAAACCAACTACTCTCTGGAGCGTGGGATCTGGTCCTTGCTCTGCAGCTTTTGTGTTTCATTATAACTGAGATTAGAGACTCAAGCTTTTAATTCAATTCCCTTGAATTTGGGTGGGTGTAGTGAAGTGACAGATCCCTGTTCTCAGTCAAGCCAGTTTCTTTTCTTCTTGAAAAGGACCCTAAACCAAATCAGACTGATTTTTTATGAATGAGCATCTTCAGAAGATACATTAAAAACAGGTTTATAAGGACCACTTCTACAAACAACAGGCAACCGAAAATTAGCTCTCTCCTGTAATGGACTACATAAGTGATAAACAGCTGTCAAACAAACTAATCATGAAAAGAGAGAGCTATCATTCAATTGTGTGCTGGAAAGTTTTAGGCAACTAAATCTCCTTTATTATTTCGTAAAAGAATAAATTGTTCTTACCCCCGCTGGAGGAGAGGAGATTACTATGACAATCACTGAGTTTTATATACACATGAACAGAGTCCAAAGATACTTTTATCTCATCCTTGAATACCCAAGAACAACAGTTGTGCCTTTGATGTACATTGTGCCCACGAGCACTGTGGCACTGCCCTATCTGGGCAGAAACCTCCTGGCAGGTCAGGGAGGAGTATTTCAGCTTTGGGGCTAAGAGAGGATTGGACTACATGAGGGTGTAAGAAGTAGTGGTTTTACCTACAGGGTAGTGCGTAGGTACATCCTGTGTACAGACCACACTATGTACAGATGCATCATAAGTAATATTAAGACCAAAAAAAGAGAAAATCCCCCAAAATCCCCCAAAAACCCAAAACAGATTTGTGGGGAGTTTTCCCACTTTGTGAAAAAAAGGAAAGCACACATATGCAATATAAGTGTTTAACAGAGATGGTAAAGTGGCTAGACCTCCTCTTTTGTATAAAGGTGGAATAAGACTAAATTGACCAGCTTGTGGCTCTCAGGTTGTGAAATCCCACTTCCACATCAGGACACGTACATAGTGGAAGTCTGCTTATGGAAAGGCAGTAGAATAATCCAAACCGACAGCCCTGGGAGAAAGTAAGTTAACAGGGACTGACGACATCACCTTCAGGATTGGCATCAGATCACCCTGCATGCCAGAAACTGCTCTATCCCGAGAGGTAGGATGCTCTAAGGGCAATTGTCATCACCTTTCTGCAAGCCAAATCTCCCACTTTGATGCATGGAACAAGTTTCACATCTGCAACTCATACAAAGATTTTATCTATGTGATTTGTAGGACTGCAGGCAGTGGGGGACATGGGGACAACTACACTGCTGCCATGTTTGCACCATTGTCTGAACTACCCACCATAATGGAGCTCCTGCCTCACGTTTACACATCACCATCTTCAAACTAGATGCTAATAAGGTGTCAGACCCTCCCCACATTTCCCATGCATCCTCCAAGCAGCTCAGTGCCCCAGCACAGCCCTGATTGCTGGCTGGGCACATTCTGCACTTCCCATCTTAGAGAACTTCTCCAGCTTTTTTCAAATGCTCTTATTGACAATTTTCAGTATCGCAAACCAGACCACATGTTCCCACTTAAACAACTGCAGGGAGACATTTTAGATGTGTGCAACAGATTCATAGTGGGAAGCTGGAATACAAAAGCCTGATAAAACCAGGGAGGCAACCATGAAGGCAACAAAGTCTTGGTGTTACACATTACAGAGCAACTCATCAGCAGTGGAGAACTTGAGTCAGTCATTGCAATGCAATTAATATGAGAGGAGGCAGTGTGCATCTTGCAGTACCACATTTTGAAAAGCAAAACCCTTGCTGAATGCTTCCCAGCTCTGGCTACGCTACCTGTCCTTCTTCCAGGAATGAAACAGTATGTATTGAATACTGAAAATAAGACGCTGACACCCTTACATATAAAACAAACATTTCTCTTCAGAGCCACGCAAAACTAAAATTTTGTATCTTTCTCCCCCCAAAATACAGTAGTTCCAAATCTGAGGGGAATCTACTTTAAAGTGTGAGGCAGAGGCAAACAGCAAGTAATTATTAAGTACTTGTGCAGCACCATTTCACAGTCCACAAGGAGGGATCCTCAGTACAAGCAGAAGCAGCTTTAGAAAAAATATTTTACAAGCTGGCTACATATTTTTAAACATATTCCACAGAGGCCTTTGCTGTCTTGCTGCACTGAGGTACTAAACGTTGCCTGATAAGAATGCAGTTGCAGTACTATTATTATTATTATAATAATAATGAAAGTGCTAACAGGGAACAACGCTGGCAGTTCCGGAGGGCTCTCCCAGGCCTCTTGACGCATAGGCAGAAAAGTGCAACTTCTACAGAATTTTTTTTTTTTTTTAATTGCAGCAGGGTTCAAGCTTCTAAATCCTGTAGGCTGCAGTGAAACTTCCAGATGGAAAGGAAACAGTTTGTCCCTTCAGGAATTCTTACAATCTCGCATTTTGATAAGCCACGTCAAATAAATAAAATCAGATCAGTGCGTGGAGGAGGCAGGAAAGGAGGATGCGGTGCCACTGAAGGGAACAGGCTCTGCACAGTAACCAGCACTCGCTGCCGCTCACACCTCCATCACCAGGCCCCCTTTCCCATCTCTCCCCTCGCTCAAATCTGCTCGCTCTTTCTCCATGATAAAGCCACTGTTGTTTTGCAGCTAAAGCTCCCAGTCTTGCCAGCCTTCAACATGAAGCCCACAAATCCTACAACACCTACACAGCAGAGCCTCCTGCTCCCCTATGAGTCATTAAACAGGCTGTCCCGCTTGCTGATGTCAGCCAGCAACATCCATTTTTTTAAATCAAATCCTAAAACACCTCGAGCATCAATTATTTAAAATATTATCTTCATTTTACTCCTGACCCCAGTGGCAAAATTACCATTAGGAAGCAATTCAAAGTGATGCAAGAGGGTCCAATAGCCTCTAATAGTTGCTACGTCAATGAGGAGTAAGCAGCCAGCTACTCGTGTCACACATGAGCTAAGCACAGAGCAACCAAGCCGGCAGCAGCGGGCAGATTTCTCTTGCAAACAGGCAGAGAGCAGCTAGGATGTGTCACCAAAAATATAATCAGAGATCAACTGCATCATCCAATCTCATCTGGTACATTTTGCATGAGTATGTATTACACAATCCCTACTCACACTGTCCCTAACCAGTGCTGGGTGATGTGTGGCTGTGGTGCAGCAGCACCTTCCCCAGTACTAACTGTCCATTCCCTGCCTAATTGCTGTTGCCATTAAAAGTGCTTCTTTAATGCTCAAGCTTAAACACTTCTTTGTCTTCCTTTGAAGGCAGTGCCCCTGTCACAATCTGAGGTTTAATAACATCAGCTATTTACAATGTACTGCTGAATTGTCAGAGAAACACAGTTGAAACATGTTCCTCTGAGCACATTAACACCCTAAAGAGCCCAATCACAGTCTAAACAAGTCACACGCTGTATCTGCAGTGCACAAAGCACACAAAGGTGATGGACAGCATTCAAGGTGAAAGCTGACAGAGATTTGAACGTGTAGCAGCCTTCAGGAGCAAGGAACTTCCTGCTTGGCACACACCCTATCACAAAGTCAACAGGAAAACCAACAGCCGATTCAAAATGCTTATGCGTCCTTAGGTGTATGTTCAGGGTGAGGCTATTTATCTTGGGCACTGCAATAATAGAGCCAAATGAATTAATAAAAGGAATAAACAGCACTGCACGAAATCTAGATGCAAAACCAGGCTGATGCCCTTGCTCTTGGGTTCTTGGCAAACTCACTGCCCTTCTCTGCCTGTTTCAGTCATGCTGGGAATATGTTTGAGTGAACAGTTTAAGACACTTTGTCAGATCTTGGATCAGCTAAAAAAATTCCTGTTTAAAGGAACTTAACATCAAATAATTCTTTTTAACATTTCAAATGATGCCCTTGTTATCAGGAGACTTATTCACCATTCTTTTTTCAAACAGACAGAAGGGCTTGAGGGACATCCCGACTTTGTGGAGAATATTTTATTTATACATTTTTTCTCAAGTGACAATCATATTAACAGTGGTAATTAATTAGGTTGGCAGCTGAAAGCAACTTGCATATGATGACTCTCTTAGCATTAAGTTTTCTTTGAGTCCACTCTTTCCACAGCATATCTACATGAGCAAATGTCAGAGAAATTTGTAGCATGGCACTCAAACTAGTTGTAGTACTGGCAGATTTTTCCTACTGTAATTTGCTGATCTATTGCAGACCCTACAATATTTCTATAATCTACTGTGCCTTTCATGTCAGTCACCCCTCCATCACTTCTTTCTGCTATTCTTTTATTAGCTTGTTTCTTAATTTCTCCCAATCCCATGTTTTACTCAGAGCTTATTCACACTGATTTTTTCCTAAACTCAGTTATGTGCAACTGTCTGCACTGCTGTGAACTCCTCACATAACTGTGAGAGGTGACAATGTCACTTGGATGCGACTCCATTAAAGGTTTGTTCACTCACTTGAATGCAACCCCACCAAAACCCTAAGCACACATAAATCAGAAGGATCTAGCAGTTTGGTCTTTTTCCTTCTGCCCACCCCACCAAGCTCCCTGCCTCTCTAACCTTATGTAAATACACATAAACAACATAAACAAGAGACTACATACTGCTGAGGTCAATGGAGCTTTCCCATCCATTTCAGTGAACCCAACACACTGCTCCAGAACTCAGAGTTCTCTGGACCTGACTTTTCCACTGGACTTTGTGCAGACATCTTTATCTGTACAAAGAGATGCCAAAGTCTCCAAGTCATAACAGCAGTCGTTTATATTCACTCTGCAAAATGGGAATCACTACATAAGGAGCCAAGGCTGTGACGAGTCAAGTACCCCCAACCAGCTACTTCAAAAACCATGAGACAAACAGCCTCAGCATGTATCAGATCTCAGTCCCTTCCCTTGAACACCAACATCACCACCAGTTGGATAATGCCTGATATGATCTGCTCCCCCAAGCTATGCTAGGAACTGAACTGAAGCTGCTGACCTAAAAATCTCAAGAGAAGAGTCCCGGAGCTTCAAGTACCAACTCGGCTGTGTTTGGGCAGACACTTGTCTCAGCCCTGCTTTGGGGGACCCTGGACTGCAGTGGAAGCCAGTGCCATTCTCTGCCCGCCACTCCCAGGGCCCCAGGATGCCCCCTTCCCTCACAGACAGATGGCTTGGCCAAACTTTGGAGGGAGCTGGTGAGGGACTCCCATGGATTTCAGACGGAGCTGGTTGAAAGCCAAGGTGAATTTCCTCTGCAACACACTGCACGGAACACTCCCTGCCACAGAGCTTCTCAGGCAAAGCTTATCACCATGGTTTCTAAAGTACTGCTGGTACCAGGAAAGTGAACACCCTCCAAAATGAATGTCTTCCTATAACATGAGTTTCATCACATCTTCTGCTTCCTTTACCTTCTTCCCTTATCCTCACATTTCTTTGCCTTTTGCTGCCCAAATAAAGCCATATGTTGGCCGATGGACATTACTACTGCCAACAGCAGAAGGGGAGAGTGCAAGGCAGATTTGCCTGATCTCTTAAATGTCACTGCATAATAAAAACATTACATGTGCCCTCAGTAACATAGCCCCCAATTGCACCTTTCCATGAATATATTACAGGGAGAACAGAGTTTTGTTCAGGAGTACAGTCACCTTAAGATGAGGATACTTCATTGCTTGATTCAGGCTTGGACACTCACTTTTTCCCATTTTCCTGATGATGGACTCAAAGCCCACCTGGGGAAGGTATGGATGGATCTCAGCTGGAGGGGACTCATTTATCACATTAGCCCCTAAGGAAGCAGCAGAGAGAAGCCATCTCATGTCAGCCAAAAGAAATGTGTGCTGTGAGCTAGTTCATCATTAACTGTATAACATACACTTCTACATTGTTGTACAGCTTTCTGCAATAATTTTAACACTCAGAGGCCTGATTTTCAGTTTGATATGATTTATAAAGCAGATTTAAAATTCAATTTTATTGCTAGAGGGTACTTAAATTGATTTGAGTTTTAATTCAACAGATAATATAACAGCATCAGCACAAGTGAAGTGATTTACATGTCTAATCTAAACTGGATACTTGTCACACACCTCATAACAAGAAGTATTTCACAATGGACAGATAAGGAAATACAAAGTTACTAAACAAAATTAAAATAGTAAAAGAACTTAAGCATAGATGAACCAGATACCAAATACCTGTTTTAATCAGCTAATACCTGAACCTCAAGCATCTTTGTAACTGTAAGTTTAGTTTAGATTGCTAAAATTGAGGTCAAACTATTAGATGAGTACCTACAGCTCACTAACACCAAGTCACTTTCTTGATTGTGTCAGCCCTTGGCTTGTAACACCAAAAGAGAACGCAAGTGGTATTTCCAGACAAAGAATTCTACAGTTGGAAACGTGTTACATTGTGCTTTTCAAATAGCTAAAGTTTAAGCTCTGAGACTATGGAGGTAACAGGAGCTATCAGATATGCTGTGTAGAAGAAAGTCGTGATTTAGGAAAATATTTGTTCCCTTTAAAGTAAACATTTGTCCAGCAAGACCCTTAACAGTGGCTTGACCAATATACAATGGTTTTCAGTCAGCAGGAACCTTCACATAGACTTGGATGGGCATTGAAGCTATTTTTTCCTGGACACTTTTTACAACATTGTTTTTATATTCCCTGTATTACAGGCATCAGGGTTTTTTTAACGTGTAAATTACGTTTGTAAAACGTGAAACTACCTTGCTGCCTGGTAAGTCGAACTAAACCAACAGTTTAAATAGCTCAGCTTACAGCTAATAAGCAATTTAAATAGCTTTGCTTTGCTGAGCTCAAGTAGCTATATCAGGTTTCATAGCACCATCAGTCACTGCCAAATCCATAGGCAGCATTTAAATGAATCATTAGCAATGGCCACCCCAGGAAAAAAAAAAGGCAAAGTAAAAGAAAAAATATTTTAAGAGCTAAGAATCAAGTTATTATAAATATTTTAAGAGGCAAGAATCAAGTTGTTGTCACAATTTCTATGAGAACATGCCCCGTAAGTGACACCAAAATGTGCCCAGGAAGCAAATCCCACTGGAATTCCTGGGCCAAAAGATGTTCTTTCAAGTAAGCAAGACTGTGGTCTGACCACAACCTGCTTCACAAAGACAGGCGAGGTGCTCATTTCACAGAAGGAAAAGCAAGAGCATGCAGAGGTGAAGGATTTGTCAGCAGAGATGGAATGGGAAGGAAAACTGGGGGGCTGCTCCTGTGTCAGGTGTGCTAAGGCACAGCTGCAGTAACGCTGTCACACACACTTCCAAGTTCTCAGTATCAGAAAGGTGAATGGCAAGACAATGACACAAGACACTGGAAAAATGTATATGCAAAAAACACCCTGTCTGCACTCTGTACAGTGTATGAGTATGTACAACCCACGCTGAAACCTGGGGAATGAATGATGCTGGGAGCTTGATCTCACACGCACCAGGGTAAGAATGAAATAACTTACTTGAAGTGAAACACATTAAATCAGGGTATTGAACGTGCCTGCTCCCTGTACAAATCTCAATGACCCAACACAGCACATGCAGCAGCACAGACAGGAGCACAGACAGAGGTCTGAAAAGCCTTCAAGTCCTTTGCAGCTTGAACAGCTCTGAGTCAAGCCAGGACCACACTGAGCCCAGAGCTATGACTGACTGACAGAAGAGGATGGGGGACCACTACAACCTTCCACTCAATTCTCTCCAAGTCACAGCTAACCAATACGGAAACAGTTAAAAATAACAAAAACAAAAGTATTTGCCTTGAGAGACACACAGGTAGAATGACAGAGGCAAGTTTCCCATGGATGGAGGTGTTTCTGACCATCCTGGACTCAGTGGGGCAGAGCTGCTCCAGACAGGTTATGCTTCTTTCTCCAACCCCAAGGACAGTTTCTGTTTTATTTTCCAGTGAAACTTTACATAATGAAGACACAGATGAGCCTCTTGTAATCCTGAAGTGAAACACGGGGAGATATTCACTCAGATCCTATTTCTCCCTCTGCCCCTGTACTTTTATTCAGTACTCCTGGGTATCAAATTCAGACACATGCAGGGCATTTTAATTCATTATTTATCCATACAGTCTCGAGTTATATCACATTAACAACAATAAACATATTTATAGTGGAAATTTGGATAGTCAGAAGCAGCAGGAGTAAGCTGAGAAACTGGAGAATGATTCATTGCCACAGGGGGGTGAGGAGAGGCAAGGAAAAGGTGTAAGAGAATAGGATAAAAATAAAGTAAATGAAATGTGTGGGTTTGGAATCCCCCAAGACATTCTGGTCGAGAGGATCTCAAACCTATATATAGTTCAATCCAAAACCACAACCTTAACCTCTGTTTCCTGATACTTAGCTCACAAACTGCCCTAATGCCAGCATTTGGCTTTTGTCCCCTCGTGTTAAGTTAGAGGATAGGAAAAACAGAGGACTGATTTTTGGAAAGATCAAGCTCAATTAGCCAAGAGGCCCCCACATGTGAACAGAAACTTCTGGCATGTTAAAAAAATAAAGGGGGGAAATATTTACCCAAATTAGGGAACAACTGGCACAATTCAGGCAAGTTTCTCGTGTGCCTCCAGCAGCCAGACCTCTCGCTGAACCAGCACGAGTGAAGCATCTGACAATGAACTCCCTGCATATCCCGCAGCTTCCCGGCGAGGGACCAGACCCCCAGCCGCGAACCAACCCCCCGGTGCGAGACATCCCGAGCTCCTCCCTGCTCATTCCAGCGGGGATTTCGCCGCCGGTAACGTGCCGGCGGCTCCTCTCCCTCCACCGGCGGCTCGGGCTGGAGATCGCTCCCGAGCGGGCGTCAGTGATTAATTACGTTGCCAAACACCGGTTCTGGGGAGCGCTCGCGGGGCGGGCGGCCGGGCTCTCCCACGCTCCGCGGCCGCCGAGCGCA
>JAOXXN010000150.1:11653203-11669921 GCA_026770055.1 Myrmophylax atrothorax | reverse complement strand
AGTACTAACCGGGGCTGACCCTGCTTAGCTTCCGAGATCTGACGGGATCGGGTGTCAGGGAGGCATTTAACTGCCTAGTACTGGCATAGTCAGACAGCATCTGTCAGCATTAATACACAGTTTGGGACAGATCCTCTAGGCATCCTTTGTACTTTAGTCTACTAGAAATCTAGCCTGGGACACATCCAGGAGTGCATCCTGACCCTGAACATTTGTGGGATTGTTGTCCCACACTTGGAGCAGACCTTGTTCCCTTAACAGACCTATTTCTTTGTACTTACAAGGTAAGACAGATAATCTCAAATCTCCTTCTTAATGTTTTCATTGATGTAGATGCTTTGATTATAACCACTCTACTGTAAAGTAAATGAGGTTGGTCACCTGACACCTTTTTTCTCTACATAGCAGGTCTTGCTAATTTGAACTGGTTTGGCAGTGGGCAGGCTGAGACTGCAGACTGGGTGATGAGCACTTCATGTAAGTCGCTTACAGCTTGTATTTATCTATGTACTTGTTTCATATGCACACAAACACTGTTTTTCTTTTCAAGCACATATGCATGAGTGAAGTTCTTCATAAAGCCACTCACAGGCATGCACAGGTCTCCCAGATGAGGAGCTGGATCCTGAATTGCTCCTCAAAACTGTACCAAATGTGCTCATTTTTCCTTTCCAATATGCGGTGCTTTGCATTTCATATGGCACTTCAGAAGTTACCAGCTTTTTCACTCAAAGTTTATTTTGGTGATTTTCTTTTTAAATCCCAAAGGAAGAAAAAAACCCATTCCATTTCATCTGCAAGTACAGATGATGACTCTGGTTTCTTTCCAGGCTTATATCACAAAATTCCATTTATTTGGGATTTATAAAATGAAAGTTACAAGCAATCAGGCACTGGTTATGCAGATAGGGTACATTAGTTTTCTTTTAAACTAATTCAGATCAAAATTGTTGGTCCTGGCAGGCCAAATTGTACTAGAGAAAGAAGAGGGAGAGAACTGTATGTCTTGTCTGTTAGAAACAGGACCCTCATATTGCAACATGGCTGTCATGATGGTGGTGACAGCCAAGGCTACTAGCAGAGAAGCAGATAATAAGGAAGGGTAAAAATATTCACATTTTTGGTGAAAAAAGCTTAATTTTTAAACATGCATAACTGTATGACCATACATTTCAGCAAAACATTTTGCTCACATGTAAATTTTCTTTTAGCTCTGAAGATTTTAATTCTCAGGCCCTTCCTACCATCTGTAACTCAATCTCTATTTTTTAAAGAAATTGCAGACATCTGTTTAAATACCCATCTCTTCCATCACATGGAATTTTGGATTCAAAAATCTAGGCTCGAAAATAATACTGAAGTTGGATTTCATTTCCAAGCAACCACAGAGTGGCATTTGAAACGCTGCTTTTTAATGAGCCCACTCCTCTGCTCTGACCGTGTCGGGCTCTGCGGCACATGAACAATGTCTGGGGAGGGTCAGTCAGCTGGGCCAGGGGGTCGTGCTGCTGGGGGGAGAGGGAAGAGAGGAGGAGAAAAGACACCCCCAGGCTCACTGCAGCTGCTCTGGAGGGCAGAGCAGTGGGAGCCAGGGGAGGAAATGAGAAGGCAATGTGGGATGTTCTCAGAGGCTGTAGTGAGAAATGTGGGATTTTTCTTTTCAGCTTGTCCTCTTCCAAGTCACTCTGCTTCCCCCCTGCCCTTTTCCAAGGAGGCAGGTCTGTATCCCCCAGCTCCCTCCCTGAAGGGTCACTCCCTGCTCTGTCCTCATTCTCTCTCTCCCAAAAGACCACTATTCCCATGTAAAACAGGAGGGAGGTGGAAAAGCTGGGACCAGATATTTCAGAGAATTTTAGTTCTCCAGAAGTGCTTGCCTTGGCTGCTTGTGGGAATTTGTACATCAGGCTGGAGCAAAATACTTCATGCTTCGTGGTTTTTTAGTTTGCTCATCAATGGACTTTGCCCCTTAATCAGCTCCTGGCTTGCCGTACTGGAGAAGGAAGACATTTCCCTGTGTGCACCTGAGGTCTGAATGCCCGAACCCTTGACAAACACTTACGCATTTCTTGTGGGCTGAGGTATCTGGATCCTTCTCCTGGATGGATTCTCAAAGGACTGAGCAGCACCAACACAGTGCCAAGTGGGAACGAAGCCACGTGGAATTTCAAGCCTATTTACAAAACTTGATGGTTGAGGTGCAGTGGTGAGCACCTCAGACTTCTCACTAAAGCTTGTAAGGACATGAGTAGCATCAAAGCAAAAGATGTCTTTTCTGCAATTGTAGAAAATACCCTGAGTGCAGAGAAGCCAGACCTGGCTCAGAGACAGGCAGCTGGAAGGGCCCAGGACACCAGCTATGGGTGTTTTTCACAGACAGGGATAACTTTCATTTGTGAAGGAAACTATTTGTCACCACAAAAGCTGTGTTTTGCACTGTTCTCTGAAAATGTGTTAAGTTTTTCTCCCTGCTCACTGTCTTATGGAAAGGACTTAAGATGCCTTTAAGAAGTAGGCTAATATTTTTATGCTTCCAAAATGCATTAGAAAAGAAAAAAAAAACCAAACAAACAAAACAAAAATTTAAAAATCCAACAAACCAGAAAACCAACCAACCAACCAAACCCCCAACCCTACTGTCCTTAATAAAGATCTCAGCTTATACTAGTCCTCATGTGTAGGTCCTGCTAAACTACAAACCATGCTGTATTTACTACACTAAAAACTCAGATCTGGAAAAGTGAAAAATAGCTATTTGACAGAAGAATAGCAAGATTACAGCTCCCACAAACAAGGAATGCTTTGATGAGGAAATACATTTTAAAGGAATCTGCTGGATGGCAGGTTGGGCTGCATGTCTTCTCTGGATAAAATCAGCTCATGGACAGCTTCTGCATTCCTAATTCTACCCAATATAACTGTTCTGCAACAATACTTGGATAACAAAATACAAACCCACTTCCAGTCAGTTAAATAAGCATGATCTTTTTTTTCCTTTTTCAGCTGCATATTTTACTTTTCAGAAAGTATCTATTGTCAACATTTTTAAATTCAATTTTGCATAATTCTAGTTAACAGAAGATATGCAGTGCTCTTATCTAATGGTAAACACAGATTCCACTTCTCTGGGGATTTTTCACAGTCCTTAAAGGGGTGTATAAAATCATATTTTTTGAAAAATCAGAGCAAAACTTTTAGCCAACACAAATATTAAAAATAAAGCCAACAGCATTTTAGGGACATGTTGGCAGCTCAAGCATGTGGAGGAGCACTCTTGATCCAGAGTCATTACCTGAGTTTAGAAGAAGCACTGAAAGGATTTCAGCCATGCATATCACAGTCAGTTTTCATCGACAGTTCAGTTGGGGCTTTAGAGCCAGGGCAGGGGCCTTGTGCACTGCTGGGGGAGATGGCACTGACCACTGTCACACAATTCAGTTTCACACTGTGGGACTCAGTGGAAAGTGGAACACAACACCTACAATTTCCAGAAAAGCTTTGAACTATGTTTTGTATTAATTTAATCTTTAGCCAACAGAGAAATGTTAATATACACACATCAAAACCTTTTCTACATACTTGAGAAAATGAAGTCAACACTATAAAGTATGGAAGACACACATCCTCTGTTTTTCATTTATTGTTCCTTTGCAGAAGTGTACATGATTTATGTTGTGAATGTACCAACATTCTTCTAAGTTTAATTTGATAGTTTTCCTGCAGGAACAGGCTAATCTTCATCCATACCCACATTTAATAATATTTATTACTGTTCTTCTGCTCCTCTGTGGCTGACTGAATATTCTGTCTATGTCCATCTGGTGAGTACGCTCTTCCAAAAATAGTTCATGACCACTCTTTCCTATATTTGCATGAGAGATGTACTATTATTATTTTTGCATGGAAGAAGTTAGGTGATCCTGCAAAGATGTTTTTCAGTGATATCATTGGTCCAACTTGTAAATTGATTTACAGTTTTAAATGTGACATCATAAGTAGCATATGACAGAAGATCTAAGCAAGGAATATTATTCAGTTTCTTAGAAAGCTGGCCAGAGTTGCTTTTTTTAAGATCCTGTTTGTTTGCCCAGAATAATTACACTTGGTCAAAGAGAATAACCTGCAGCTATTGTTACTCAGTTCAAATTTTTTCTGAGATTTAAAGCTGAACTGTTGCTGGTTTTAAGAACGTGGCTTTTGAGATGCAATTCCTCAGCATAAGCTGTTCAGGGAAAAGAGCAGGAGCCAGCCCTGGAAGTGTAATGGAGCATGTTTTGAATGCATAGGACATGCAAAGCCACAAATGGCAGCCAACAAGCAGCACATGCTAAAGCCACATTCAGCGAACCGGAATTTCTTCCAGCACAATAAGGCCTGTTGTGATGAGTAACCAAACTCTGAGGAAACAGCCATTAAATGCATTTTGCTCTCTGGTGAGAGGAGTATCTCACTACACATATACCTTCAGCAAGGTAATGCTTTGCATTTTCCATTGTTTTTACATGGAGGTATCTCAAAACAATAATATCCACCCAGAAGCCAGCCCTGTTCCCATGATGCCAATGGAAAAAACCCCTTCTTTTGACTTCGCTGGAATCATGATTCAGTCATAATTGATTAATCCTCATTCCATTCCTGTGAGATGAGGGGGGATACATAGAGATCACTTCACACATCACTGCAGCATGGTGTTTCTGGAAAATATCAGCTGTTCCAAAACAGAGAGGAGCCCAGCACACAGCTTGGAACAGGATGCAATGGCCAACACTATCTCCATCTGGAACAAGACAGGAAATGCTGATAGCCAGAGTGGCATCACTGAAAATAGACTTTTGGCCAGGATACAGAGATTAAGAGTCTTAATTTTCAAAAGGTGCACTGGGACCTTTAATAACCATAAATAGTCAGGACTTTGTATTGGTGGCTCACCCAAGGGATGGCAGCACTCACAGGATGGTGGTTCCTCATGCCATGAGGTCACTTTGCTTCATTACTGGATCATCTGCAGCTTTCAACAGGATTAACGGGACTTCCAAATCAGAGAGTCCCTGCAAAGCCCTGACCCCACAGAAGGGAAATTCACAACAGTGCTTGGAGTCAGTGGAACAAGGATTTCTCTCCCTGGAAATAGTCTGTGAGATCTGGCAGCAACATTTCCCATCAGATAGCAACCGTGAGATCTTTGATATCTTATATAACTGCCATCCTGAAATAAAACGTATATCTAGTTCATCATTTTTTCCCCCTGATTTAATTAGAATCTTGCTTAGTTTTTCAGGTTGTTGAAGTCTTATCTTGCAATATGCTGCAGATGCTACTGCTTGGAGATTAACGTTTGCTTTTTAATTAAAGTTTTTATTTGGGAAGTTTGTGCTATCCCCACATCACCATTTAAGACCAAGACAATAACTGTGTATTATTCTTAAAATGAGCAGCCATAGAAACAATCCTTTTCAACAGATCATAAAAAATTACCATGTGTTTTTAATTTATATGTGAGATTTTCTGAGTTTTTTTAAATGAGCCTCCATAGATTTTTGAATTTTCTGTGATAATATACCTGTATTTTTTGAGTTTAGACTGTTGACTAATCAGCATGTTGTTCTGCACTGGTTCCCAACCAGCATCAGAGAGTTCAGCTGCCCACTGCCATGCTAAGCATCTGGTTGCCCCCACAGCACAGCTGCAGGTGGTGTGGGGATGGGGAAGAAATAGCCTCAACTCAAGAGCAGGGAAAGAGACACTGGAGACTGGGAGGGGAGCAGGGCCATGGGAACAGTGGCACTGTGGATAGGTTCCAGGAAAGGAAATTGCTGCAGGAGATGGAGAAGGAATTACAGCAGCACTGAGGCAGGCAAGGACGCTGAGCCACAACATCTGAGGCAGAGGTCCCCGGGAGGGCAGGAGGGGATGCAGAGGGGTGAAAGCCACAGCATAATCTCCTGAAAGATTAGGAACCCTTGTCCGCTGGAAAGAATGATCTCAAGTACTAATTTAGTAACAGAGGGAGAGTTATTACTGCTCAGAGCAGTGGTGACCTAGACCCCCAGACAAGGACCCAGCCTCAGCACAGCACATACATAAAATGAAAAGACAGTCCTTGTCCATGGTTTCCAGGTTTTGTGCAGGGAAAGGGACAACTAAGGGATGCACAGAGGAGTGCACAGCAGTGGTTAGCAAATGTCAGAACAGGGAGCATACTGCTCAGTCCACCTTTGCAAAATCCTGCAGGCTTCTCTGCAGCTCAGTAATTCACTTACAACTTATTTCACTGTAGAACAGTGGGATCTCAATACAGATCGGTAGCTCTGGAAAATTCTGATCTACAATATTTAGAAAAACTTAATTCACATTAAAAAGACATTCCAAATTTGAATTAATACAAAGCTGGCCTATAGTTCAGCCTTTGCTTTCTCTAATGGTCCTTAAACTTATGATCGGAGTGCAAAAACAACTGGTTGGAGTGCAACAGGCAAACTGCGTCAAGTGCCCAATGCAGGAGAAATGCTAGACCTTTGCTGAAAGGCGTAACCACTTCCTCCTGCTGGATCCTGGGTTTTGCAAGGATCTGAGTTTCTGATTTAAACACAACAGCAATTGTTACCAGATGTGTGTGTCAGGGCCCTGACTGCCCTGACAGCCCTTAATTGCTGCGCCCAGCTCCTGGGCCCCCCTGCTCCAGCCACAGGGGCCCTCGGTCCCTGCCCAGCACTGCAGATCCAGCCATGCTGTGCCTGGCCACGGGCCCTGTCCATCTGGGCAGTGACCCACACGCTGACCTGAATTTCTCACTTGCCTTGGACTTGTCTCATCCCCATGAACTTGTCTGCCCCTGTGAGCTCTGTCAGCTGCCGACCGTGGGCAGCCCTGCTCGGGGGCTGTGGGATGGGCCCCTAACCTGCCAGCCTGTTGGCCCCTGTCCCTCTCTGCTCCCTGACAGCAAAGAGGAAATGCTCTTAATTCCCCTTCCAAACTCAGTTGGCTACTAATTTATGTTTAATTTCCAACTTGGTATTTCCATACTGCGGGAGATTTGAATATTTTAGACTGGATATGGACACAAGAAATGAGCCCAAACTAAAATTAAACTGTAAAAGAAAATTGAGTATGAATACAATTCAGTGCCAGAAACTTCTGCAAAGTACCTTCTTTGTATTTTGCAACTATCTTAACAATAGGCAATCCAGGGTAGCACTGATTCATACATCCCCACTTGCAGGATTACTTGACATCTAAAAAGCATCTGAGTTGGAGTTTAGACAGCCTGATGATTATGATGAGTTTGATATCTTAGCGTTTGGCTACTCCATTTTCTGACTTTCAAGCAGTTCCACAGAAGTACGATTTAAGTGTCTGAATATTCCTCCCACTTTTTTTTTCTTCTTCTTTCTCTTTCTTCCCCCCGCCCCGATATGTACAGTACCTATGTCTGCGAAAGAACATAACCTGTGCACCAGATGTGCCATGTAAAAACTTCTGCCTGCCCTTCAGCCCCAGCATGTGCCTCAGGGGGGTCTAACCCACCTCCACCCCAAATGAGCAACATATGTAGCACCATGAACGGCAGAAACAAGACTTCACTTTGAACTACATTCCTCATATCAAAGGGTCCTCTGTCTTGCCTTCTTCTCCATTCCTCTGGGTAATCATGAAGAAAGAACTGAACATTCGGAAAAGCCTCCTGGGGACAAATTCATTGCTAGTGTAACTCTGCTGAAGTTAACGGTGTTGCACCATGGATTAAAATGGCACCATAATATTAAAAACCAGAGACAGCACACTACCCTGTAATTACTGTCTAAGAGAGCAAAAATAATAAAAATTATTCATTCTTATAGACCCCAAAGGGCACAGCTGGCTTAGTCAGTTAAAAAGGTGAAAATAAAAGAAGGCAGCTATAATGTAGTGATTTTTAATTTGTATACATGTATATAGATCTGTATAAATGATAGTCAGATAACACCTCCTCTGCATTGGTATTAAGAACAATATGCTAGAAATATAATTTAATGTGACTGTGAGTTTTAAAAGACTGACAACAGAAATAGCTCTTAGGAAATTAAAGGCCTTCTTTCATACTGGCATAAATTAGGAATAAATTCCCTCTAATCAAGCATTACACCAAGGTAAGCTTAATGCAAAGGAATTAGCCCCCAATTTTGTAACACAATCAAGCACCAGGAATCGCATTTTCCCCTTTTTAAAAAAGGGCAATGTTATTTTTTTAGCCAGTTAACATTTAAAGGTCATTGTTATGGGAAGGAAACATTTCTTGTATTGAGTTTAGTGAAGTTGTTAGAAACGGTGCAGTCTGTTCCTTTATGGACTTCACTTTACAATTCCATATGGAGGTGTGTGAAAGACACTCTGAAGTTCAGTGATACTGTACCATGCAACAGCAAAGGCAAAGCAGAGATCTGACAGAATAGCTGCACGGGCTTCAGAGGCATTTGTCAGCAGCAGCAGCTGTTGTATCTCCATCTTTCTTGTTATTTAAGTGAGCTTCATCCAGGCAATAATCCTTTCCAGCCAAAGGAATAAAACCCCATGACAAGAACTGATTTTCTGAGCACAGGAGCTCCAAGCACAACCCCCAGTATTTCTGCAGATTGGCTATAGAGTATCTCTGCTCACCTATCAGTGCATGATCGAGCAAACACTTGGCAGTCATTAGTTGCTCAGATGGCCCCTGGTGGTTTTACAGCCTCTGGTGCCCACAGAAACACAGCTTTCCCTCATGTATAATCAACAACAAGGCTGCCACGCATGCCCTTTGTACCTGCTCTAACCAGAACACAAAGTCTTGCTCTCCATAGTCGTGCCAGACATCACCATTTCCTAGAATAAATTCTCTGGGGAAATCAGGTTTCATTGTACAAACAAACCAGTGTTTCAGTTACACTGTAACTGAGACACTGAAAAAAGAAGCGGAGGAGAGGAAAAGTGGTTGACATGAAACCACTGAGCAGTTTCAGCAAGCTAAGAAAAAAAATCAGAGTTTTGAAGACAAATTTTCACTAAAATATTTTCTGATCCATTACTTTGTTACTAAAAATCCCCAGCAGCATCCAGAACCATCTATGGAGGTTTCTCCGCTTATTCATTTATAGACAAATATTCCCTCAATCAGACAGGCCCAAATTACAAGTTATGTTAGTTCCTTAGCTGGTTTCTCAAGGTACATATCAACACTCAAGAAAGAGGATCCCTCCTGTTTAAAGATACAGAAATGCACGAAAAAAAATTAGTTCTTTTCTCCTGCTACTGAGATAGACACATGCTGACTTTTCATTAAAAATGTCACAGCTGTCAAGCTCTACTGGAATAGAGCAATGAACTCAGTCTTAAAAGAACAGAAAATAGCAAAAGATAAAAGATATTAAACAACTAAAACTTAAACAATGTTTTCCTTTTGCTTCTTGGTACAGGCTGGTTATCCTGTAGAGCAGACTTTCTGCTTTTCCCAAGGAATAATAAGGGCTAGAAATTAATTTTCAAATGATAGTTGAGTATAATGAAAACACATGACTCCAGAAGCTGGGGATTCATGTAAAACATCAAAGTCGTGTGACGGAACAACATGAGTTATAGAGGCTAAATAGTTATAAAAAGAATTGTCATTTTCCATTGTTTCAAGGCAAGCAAGACTTTGCAAGTTTTAGCACATATTCCTTTGTTCAGTCAGGAAGATCCATTCTACAAAAGCTTCATTAACTTCTGATAGGCTAAGAGGAACAACTCAGTTTAAAATTCAGAAGATAAGACTTAATCTAACGGCACATTATGTAACATAATGAAATCCACAGGAAAAAAAGCAAACCCTTTGAGGTTTTATCACACTACAGTAGACATCAGAGATGCTGATTACAGGTCGTGTTCATACAAAAACAACACATTAATTACCCAGAGAGGCTTGAAGTGAGCAGAAAGATTGCAAGAGTGGATTATCAAGTTATCTGTCTTGACAACACTTGGAGCTTGACCTTTTAAGTATTTGGGCACTTACTCTGTAGGTATGTGCTGTGTGATGTATTTATGGGGTGTTCAAAGTTCTACTTGGTGACAATATTCATTTTTGAGTGTCTTTATTCCTTTAAAATTGTCTGTCACGTTGGGTTTTTTACATGCAGTTTGAATTTCAGTACAGCATCCATGAGAAACCTTGGGATATGGATCACAATCTCCTTCTTGATGTTATAACCCATATCAGGGTGAAAAAAGAAACAAAGCACAAGCGTCATGTGTATATATCTATAATACATATAATTATGTGCCGCTCTGATTTAGCCATCCCCTGCAAGTGTTTTTCTATGCAGAATATGCTGATGAGAGCACATCAGCAAAACTATAATTTGTGAAGTGCACTGTTCACAGTATTACAGGCCCATGCATTCAACAGAACTCATATATATGCTTAGATTATGCACATGATTAACTGTATAGATGACTTGAGTCTATAATTAAAAGTTTAATATTAAGTTTGGTCTTTTAATGAAAAATGTCACCCATCAAACAGCAGACTAGAGCCTCAAAAATAAAGAAGTGTCTCCCTTTTATTAAGGATCATCTCATTAATTTTATGCATGAAATTCTCAGTAGACACACCCTAAACTGCAATATCCAGCAACCCAAATGAAACATGTCTGGAGAAGAAATCAAATCCTACTTAATTTTGTCCATTTCAAAAGGACAGTTGGTAGAACAGGGATTATATGGGGAAAACTTAAGCCACAATATAATATTTTTCAGCCTCAATGACAATTTATTTGGCTTAGAACTAGCTATCCAGGCTAAGATATTTGCATTATGCTGTTTGGACTGAGGTCATCATTTCTATTCTGCAAGTGACAATACGCTCCTGCTGTAGGTCACGCAGGAGAGCAGGTTGTAATTATTGCTGTTTATATCAAACAAAGGCACTCATTCTGGTCTCATATTTTTTGAGACTTGGATGCCTCTGTTGCTGTTGCTGGGGTGTTTTATTTCAAGTAATCTACTCGATTATCAGTCTCTATGCTTTGCTAGTGCCTGCAAGCAATAGAGTCTCTAGCAGAGCTTGTAAAAACCATTGCTTTCTGAAAGGGTCCTATAAAAAATCCATTTCTTATACACAGCACAAGAGACCATTTAAAAATCATTGGCTTAAGTGTTGTGGAAATTAGTCAGCACTGTGGAAACAAGGCAAACAAGGAACAGGGACACCAACACCTTTTCTGCTGTGGGAAGGTCTTGATGCCACCAGCCGTTCAGAGGAGAGGGGTGACACGGTACCTCAGTGTCACAGGTCCTTTGGGCAGTGAGCTGCTCATAACCACTGTGGCACTTCACAAATGAGCAGCAACACCCTGGGTGGCAGCAGTACAGGGGGAGGCACAGCTGGTCGATGGCAAGTTGAATATGAGTCAGCAGTGCCCTGGCAGCCAGGAGGGCCAACTGTGTCCTGGGTGGCATCAGGCACAGCATCGCCAGCCAGGCGAGAGAGGGGATTGTCCCACTCTGCTCTGCAATGGGGCGGCCTCAGCTGCAATATTGGGGCTGTTTGGGGCACCTCAATGTAAGCAAGATATCAAGCTAATTAGACAGTGTCCAAAGGAGGGTGAGAACGGTGAAGGGCCTTGAGTAAAAGCCGTATGAGGAGCAGCTGAGGTCAGTCACTTGGTCTGTTCAGCCTGGAGAAGACAGTGAGGGGAGACCTCACTGCAGCTACAACCGCCTTGTGAGGGGAAGAGAAGGGGCAGGCACTGATCTCTTCTTTGTGGGGACCAGTGACAGGACCCGAGGGAATGGCCTGAAGTTGTGTCGGAGAAGTTTGGGTTGGATATTACAGAGATTCTTCCCCCCGAGGGTGGTCAGGCACTGAACATGCTCTCCAGGGCAGTGGGCACAGCATGAAGGCAGATACAGTTCAAGAAGCATTTGGATGATACTCTCAGGTACATGGTGTAGCTCTGGGGATGGGCCTGTGCAGGGCCAAGAGCTGGACTCGATGATCCTTGTGGGTCCCTTCCATCTCTGCAGTCTCTGATTCCCCACATCTTGCTGTTCACCTCACTTAGCAACTGAGTTTTGAAGCTCACACATAAGTTCACCTGTGTTAAAGGTGACAGGACTGACCTCTATTTACAGCACCAGATGGGAATGTAAATGTGTTGCTGAAGCAGCGCCAACCCAGAATTATTTTGGTTTACACAAAATCATTTAGCTGCCAAAAGGCTTCACGTATCGTACTTTCCTCACTAAGAACTCAACACACCCCCAAGCCTTTTTTTATACCAGAAACACACTTAAATTCCCATTATCGAGAGCCACGGAGTTCCGGCTGCAGGCGCCATGTTCACTTCACCTCTTGCAGTGGCACCTTTTGGTTGAAATCCACACATTTCAGGCGTTGTATCCTTAAGACACATGTAGCAGCCAAGGAATGCGCCACCTGAGCCTCAACGCGACTTACACCACCAGACTGTGTGCCGAACCCTCCCCCTGTGTACCCAACGCCACCGCCACATGGAGACCCAGTGGGTCCCGCCATCCCCGCCCGGCCCGGCGCGGGAAGGGGCGCGGGAAGGGGCGCGGCGCGGCCCGGAAGAGGCGGGAACTCGGCGGCGGCGGCTGCGGGCGCGGTGAGTGGCGATGGCGGGGCGAGGGAAGGCGGGGGCGAGGGGAGGAGAGGGCAGGAGCCGACGCCCGCTGCCCCCTCAGCTCTGCCCGGCCCAGCGCGAGGGGAAGGGGCTCTGGCGGCAGCGCCCCCGCTCCGCTGGTCGGTGCTTGGCCTTAGGCGTAGGGGGGGGCGGTGTCTCCGCTGCCGGTCCCCGCGGGACGAGCGCCATGTCCACAGCACGGACCGCTCGGGGAGCAGCTCCCCCCGCTCGGGAGCGGCTGCAGCGCTGGGTTCCCAGGACGGGGCTACCCCGCCACCCGCACCGCGAGCTGGGTACACTCGAGGAGCGAAGTTCCTCGGAGATGGATTGTAATGAAAACTAACGAGGTTTGCTCGTGGCAGAAAAAGGGAGAATGAAGTCCGCGGGCATCCTGCGGGAGGTGTGCGCTGGCACGGGCAGGCGGAGGCTGCGGAGGGTCCGGGGGCAGCGGACACTGCAGTGCCCGAGCCTGGCGAGAGGGCACAGCCCGCGCAGCGAGCGTGGAGCTGGTTCGCCGCACACACCCGGGACTCGAGCTGCTCGTGGTGACAGTGGGAAGAAGCCCAAACCCGGGCGTGCTCAGTGAGGATATATTTTAGTTCTCAGGGTCCAGAAAAAAAACCCACTTTCCTCATTCCTTCCTTCCCTTCCCGTTTGCAAAGTGAATAGTGGCCCTGCCAGCAAATCTTTGGGAGACAACAGAAGAGCTTAATCGGGAGGTCTAGAGGCAAAGGTTCTTAAGTTATGCAGGGGCTGTTAAAACAGTGGGCATGGAGCTCACTCAGTGTCGGGTTTTAGGGCCAGTTTTTCTTCTGATGGTCAGTACTAGATAGCACCAATATCTGAAGGGCAAATGCACATATATAAAAACAAGGAAATTAAGGCCTGAAACACAAATCCCATCAGAGAGGCATATTATGATGTAATTTAGCATCATTTTAGGTGCTGTCCCTTCTCTGAATCAAGTTAATAACATATGAATTATTGCAATTAAATCTGATTAGTTTGCTTACCTTGCTGGCTATGTGTATCTGTAGGCTTTCCATGATACCCTGCCTTAGCAAACTTGTCAAGTTGATTATAGGAATGTTTTTCCTGTCAAAAGTGGATTAGGAGTAGATGTGGAGTGCCCTCTGAAGAATTACTCTTTTCTATTAATCATCTATGCTGTCTGCCCAAAAGTCAACAGCTGTGTTAATGTAACTTTTCATTGTCCTTTATTTTCATTGAGTGGATTTTGGTAGCAATTACAACAAGAGTCATCATTCATTGCTAAAGCCACGTTTGTTGTGTTCATGTTTAAAGTTTTCAGAATGACTTCCTTGGCTGACATGCCCCCGAATTATGAAATGATGTTTGCTCATCGATTCACATCAGAAGATCAAGAATACCAAGAATACCTGAAACGCCCTGCAGATCCCCCTCCTGTAGTTGAAGAATGGAGAAACAGATCTGGTGGCAATCAGAGAAACAGAGATCGGTACTGAGGGTTTTTTAATCTTTGTAGTTTCTCAAATACATAGTTCAATGATCATTTATTTCAGAAGTAATATAGGAATCTGTCCTGTTAATAGAAGTATCTTCTTGTTACTTCATAGGCAACTATGCTTAAAAGAAATAATTTTCTCTGACAAGTATTGGGATTTTACATTTTTGTGTATTGACAGGCAAAATTTTTGCATTGTATATAAAAGTACTAAATAATGTGATTTTTAGTAAGGAAGGAGCTGGAATCACTGAGCCCATTGCCCTGGGGTTTGTTATTGCTCAGCCAGGAACATTTTTCCAGAGGAGAAAGATGGGAGTCCTCCAAAACTAAACAGTCTGTCTTCTGCTGGATGATAACTAGAAGGAGAATGTGCAAAGGAACAAGCTAATAGTGTGATTTCTGAACAGCTAGCAACAGATAAACATTTAATTAGTAACCTAAATATTTGCTGTACTTTGTAAGATTAGCCTGTTTCTTTTATCTAGCAAAAACAGCTGTAAAATCAATCATCCAATCTGTCTGGCAAGTACAGTGTTACCTGCCAAAGCAAAATACTTTGAATTATTTATTCAGGATGTAATTGCAGCTTTTGACTGAATTTTGGACAGTAACATCTGATTCTCAAGTGACTGAAAAACAACAACTACAGCATATAGTACATCAACCTTTAATGCAGTTAAACTCAGTGCATCTAACAATTGGGAAGACTTCTTAGCTAAATATGTAAATAGGATTTTTGCCTTATCTGAAGAAAAGGAGGATCACATTTTAACTTTTTCTCACCTTAGAAGCTTGTCATTAAGTTAAACAGGAAGTCAGTTTTTGTGTTTAAAAGAAGGTGATTAGAGAAAGGTGATTCCTTAAGGAAATGTTCTTAGAAAACTCTCTGGCTTTTTGAACTCACAAACTCTTACATCAACACTGTGGTCATAGAGTTACCCTCATGCAAATGTTGTTTGTCTACAGCACACTTTGCAAATAAAATGACTGTGAGGCAGCTCAAGTGTTGATAGGACTTGAGATGCAGCTGAAAAGCCACAATTTAGACTGAATTATGGCTAAATACCACTGAGAAGGTACAGTGTCTTGAGTATGGAAGTCTGCAAGAGACTGGTTGTGCTATTTTAGTGGCAATATGTATTTCAGACAACGTGCACATCTCTGTGCTCTTAGGTAGTTACACTGTACTTAAGCCTGCTTTAGTAAAGCTTTGAACTGTGAAGCTCCTGGATGGAGTGTGGTTTTGATACATTTACAGATGTACCTTTTTTCATACATGGTCTGTTTAAGTCTCTCAGACTTCAGCAGTTCACCTAATGCCTGTGAGTACTTTGTGTTAGGAAATAGACTGTCCTTAGCAAATGGGGTGTGGGGTAAGGAATTCATGACTGATCTCAGATGAATGTAGATATGTTTTCATGAATTTGTCATAGATAAGTATTTGACAGTATGAACATGACAGTTTTCATGAAAACTGTAAAATATAAGAGTTCATTATCATTCAGCTTTTTAAAACTTCATGATTTCTGTCAAAATTTGATATTTCTTTTCATTGCAGGTTTCAAGATGGTAGATATTTTAGAGGAGACAGATACAACTGGCAAAGTGACTACAGATCTAATCAGAGGCCAGAAAGAGGTTGGGGTAATAACTACCAGCAGCACAGACAAGGACAATCATACTCATCCCACTACGGACAGTACGGCTACAACTCCTACAACCCAGGGCCTCGTTACCATCCCTACTGATGTACTTGTGTGTTGTAAGACCAGTAATGCTATGTAACAAATTCAGTTAGGTTTCAGTTTTTTTGGTTTTCCACAGTTTTATAGGTCACTGAAGAATCAGTCCATTGCTGTTTCTCTGTAGTGGGAAAAGAGAAAGGGAATTCCTGTTGTGAATAATAAAAGCAGATTATATGGAGTTTGTTTAGTCTGTAGATTCTGGATTAAGTTTCTATCTCATTCCTTTGTCTGAACATGTACTAGTACACATCTTTTCTTCCACCACTGAGATTTCTGTTAGATTTTAGAAAACAAAGCAGGTCAGGGAGGATAGCTGTGGTTTGTGTGCAACCTGTAGTAGTGGCACATTACCTTAAGATAGTTCTGTTTGTAAATAACATACCCTGTGTTTCTGTGGAGAGAAAATCTTAGTTTGGCTTTTGACAGTGAGAAAAGCTCAGTTTGGTTTGAATTTCACATGCCTGAAAAGTGAGAAGAGAGATCCTATTACAGAAGTATTTTCTGGGGTCAGCATAGTGTCTGTTGACTCAATGGCTTAAATTCATTTGCAATATTGCTCTTAAAACATGGTCTAAAAATTGGAATAAAAAATAAGTAGTTAAATATGGCTCTTCTTCTGTAGCAGTTTAGTGATATATAAGTTTACCTGAGATGTGGTATCAGATTAATCTGTGTGATCTTAAATACGTTTGGTATGTTCGTAACAAATTTTGGAATTCCCATTTCTGTAAAGCTGTAAACCTTTGACAATACTGTAGCTTGTATAAAATACTCTGTTTTCAAGAGAGAAAAGATGCCATCTTCTCATGAGCTACCCCAACATAATAAGCTAGATACTTTAAAAAGATC
>JAOXXN010000150.1:11633646-11653103 GCA_026770055.1 Myrmophylax atrothorax | reverse complement strand
GTTATAGAAGAAAAGAACCACGATCAATACTGCTCTGTATTTTTACCTGCATGAGAAAATAGCATAAGCAGTGCAGAGTGTTACTCACTTCTTAGAACTTAAGATTGATGGGATTTTTTTAAGTATTCAAACAATAAAAGTACAGTTCACATGTAAGGATGTTTCTGAATATTTCTGAAACCTACTTTTGGAACATGGAGGATTGCAACATTGCCATCTTGGCCAACAGCCACCTGAGGAGCTGTACTGACAGGTGAGTGTTAATACCAGACAGCTGTGGGTTTAAGTTGGAAGAATGGCCTACTCAGCTGCAATCGGGAGGATGAGACACGTTGTGATTAATTACAAGTCTGGAGTGTTAATCCACTATCTTACATTCTCCTATAATAGGGTCAGAGTTCTCTATTTCCCCATTTAGGTGATAAGCTAATTTGTATAAGGAGAGCAGTGTGTGTCTTTGCACTTGACCTTTTCTTCAGCTGCTGTACAGAGACATGGGGATCCATCCCTGCTGACTGCTGTAAAAGTCATGGCATTCTGTGATAAGGAGCACAAATTAGTGCATCTTAATTTAAAGACAAAGTACAGAAGTCAAAAGCACAGTTCTCCCAGCTCATCAGATGCTTTTAAGAGCTAAAGAGTATTTACTGTTGATCTTAGAAACATTCACTATATGTAGCTTTTACACTGTGATACAGAAGCTGAAACAACTGTCTTCACTGACCTATTAAGTATTTGTTTTCTGCTTTTGATATGATACTGTTAACTCCAGGTTTTAATATCCTATTCCCTGAGTATTTGCCATGAACTCAGAAATCTTTTCACAAGAGGTTTGTTTTTTCTTAAAGGAGTTCTGCTGGATGAAATGTGCTCTTGTTAACCCTCATTAACGTAGCAGAGCATTTAGAAAGGGAGATACAAAATCATGCAAGTTTCTTACCTGTGCACTATGGAGAGCCTGCAAGTTGGTACGGTGGAATTTCCTTTTAATGCACAATCACATGTAAATTCCCCAGACTCCTCTGCTGCCAAGAAGGGAGTGCCTGTCTTTCTGGAAAGAGCCTGACGCTGCCAGCTATGCCATTGAAGTCAGGCTGTGCCAGGATGATGTTCTTCCTTACCATCCAGAGCAGCATCTCAAGTTGAAATAAAACCCAGCAGAAGGAACAGATTCTGTTTCATCTGTTGCCTTTCCTCAAGCCTAATAATTATTTTGTATTATTTTTATTATCTTTCAACTAGTGAATGAATAGTCCTAGAATGGTTGGGGTTGGAAGGGACCTTAAAAATAAACTAATTCCAACTCTCTGCCATGGGCAGGGACACCTTCCACTAGACCAAGTTGCTCCAGGTGCCATTGAACCTGGCCTTGAACTTCAGGGGATGGAGCAGCCTCAGCTTCTCTGTGCAACCTGCTGCAGTGTCTCACCACCCTCACAGTAAATAACTTCTTCCTAATATTGTCTAAAGCTGCCCTCTTTCAGTTGGAAGCCATTGCCCCTTGTCCTGTCACTACATGTCCTTGTTAAAGTCCCTCTCTAGCTCTCCTGTAGCCCACTTAGGTACTGGAAGGAGTTATAAGGTTTCCCCAAGTTCTTCTGGCTGAACATCCCCAGCTGTCTCAGCCTGTCTTCATGACAGTGCAGTGAAAACACTCCTCCATGGATGTTCAGCAAAGCATTCCAAAAAATGCTAGGTGGTGTAGTAGTCCAGAAAATGGCAAATTCAATCTACTACATTGAGGCTGAGCTGTAGATGCAGACAGATCAGAAGGGTCGAGGTGAAAGTTATGAATTAGAATCATACATTTTAGGGTCTCATCTCTCTTACTCTGAGTTTACTGATTGTGAGACCAGGAGAGAGACAGACCAGTGTAAACTCCCACTTTGTGTTTTTACTTTCTTGACTCCATCTGCCCTACCAGTAGAGCTCTCAATTCAACTTTAAGGGCCTGCATTATTGACAAAACTTTTCCTTGGAACAATTATGGCAAGAGTCTAATTTCAGGAGGTATGGGGGGAAAGGAATACATTGCTAAATAAAGGCATGTCTTGCACCAGACAGAAAGGTAAATAGAATTCAAAATATATTAGCTCAGTTTCCACTTAGATGAATTAGTATTTATGATAAAGTCCAAGCTAAATAAAACCAGTTAAGTGTTGCCTGCAGTTAAGGTTTGCACATTACAGTATGAGAAAACTGAGGCTAAGTTTAACATTTGCAACTTTGAACACTACAGAAATTGTTTGCTTTAACTATGCTGGAGATAGCAGGGTAAACATTAGAATTCAGTGTCTGGAATCTGACTTTAAGAGATCTCTTCCATCTGACATTTGCTCAGACATCATTATTATCATGAATAAAACAAAGATAAGTGTTATGTATTAAAAAATGACTGCCATGTTACCAAGAGTGTTAACACAAAGTTCTGAGTAGGGTTTTGCAGCAGTTCTAAATCCACTGCTGAACACATATAGCAATTTTGCATGGATTGTTAATTGATACTGAAGAATAATCATGCTAAATTACAGGTGCTGTGGTAAACAACAAAAAAAATCAATAGCTTTTATACAATCTCTTAACTAGCATTATGCTGCAGGCTTTCAAATCACAGCTAAGCCATCAGATACTTGAAGGCAAAAGAAAGTGCACAGTAAAAAAGAAAAATCTTAGTGTGATTTGTGAGATCCAGTGTTACAGGTTTTCACTGCTATTCAACCTCTATTTTATCCTGTCCCTGCAGCTGTGAACAGAAATGTGCAGATGTGCTTCCAAAGGTTAGTTAGGAACCAAACTACTTTCAAGCAGCTCTCTAGTAGAGATTTCAGACTGGGAAGACAAGTGTCATTTGTGATATAAATCAACATTCAACTCCTAGAACAAGAAAGATATTTAATCGACTGTTTAAATATATTTTAAAATATTGCAGCAGTTGTTGTCCAAAACTCTTAATTTGCTAATAAATATTGTGCTTAACCAAGAAATATGTTCACATTTGCATCTTATACTGAGATGTAAGGAAAAAGCTTTTTGTATCAAATTAAACAGGGCCACCACCCCTATTCCTTAGGGAAAAGAAAAATCTCTGATTTATGCAACTCTGGCTGGCCCAACTGTGCAGTCACACCTTCTCCAACCCTGCCAAAGAAGAGGGGTAGGAACAGGAAGCACAAAGGAGGGGAAAACCGGACTGCTCCCTACAGCAGCTACTGACTGCCTTGGGAGCAATTTAACAAAACTGCATCTCCCTTGCCTTTCATTTGCCAATCAGGAAAAATTACTGTAATCTATCCCCTTGTCCCTGTGTGTTAGAAGGGAGCTCCATAACCCTGTCTGAATTATGCAGAGTGCTGATACTCTAATGCCCAGGAGCTAAGCAAGATTATAGGGCAGATCAGGTTTCCCTGAAAGCACCCAGGAAAAATGCAGCTTGATTCGAGACACACAGAGGTAAATCAGGAGATCAAAACTGAGCCAAGCAGCTCCAGCACTGCCAGAAGAGTTGATGGCAACGGTGCTGTGATGGTGCACAATGATTCTGCCTCTCAAGAGGCTTATTTTTTGATCAGGCCCTGCAGGCTGGAATGTATTTTTGTGTTTACCATGGCCTATATTTTTCTTCAGAAAGCCTGGACTGTACTTAGTGATTGTCAGTCCTCATTTGCTTGTGTGAAACAGCAATGCCAAAGTGCTGCTTCCATACAGCTCACCCCTGATTTTCTAACTAACCTGCCCTGTTAAAATGCAAATTTAATACAAGAGATGGTGGAAATTGCTAATATTTTACTCCAAGTCTAATAAACACACAACAGGATAAATCATATCATCATCCTGAATGGTTACCCTCTGTGTTATTTGTTACTAGCACAAAAACAAATTACTGTTGTCTTTATCCTAACACAGACATGTTTTTTTCAAAGCACACTTCAACAGCTGGATGACTTCTTTTATACAAGTATGGGCTGCCTTCTATTTTCTATTTTCTTTTTTTTTTTTTGCATGTTATATAATTCAAACTTTGCTTCATTAAGCATGTCTCAATAATAAAGACCAAAGCTGCTCCTGCTCGTTGTTTGAAGAAAAAACCTGTTCAAGAGATGAGTTAAAGTCAGGAAAATAATCTAGTTATTTGTTATAGAACTATGAAGGCTCAACCTCACCTATGAAAGGATTCTAGCAAAATCTTCAAACTGAAACACGTTACATGTTAAAAAATGATTAAGACACTAAGCTTTTCCAAGGCTCTTGTTCCATGTGAGGAAACACAATTTGGTATTTACATATGGACATAAATTAAAAACTTAAGATTATAATCAGTACTGTTCAGATAAAGGTTAAAAGTCCAAGCACACCATAAGATGTTTCACATCTCATCAAACCCTGGCCAGGTTTAGCATGATCAGAAAGTGAATGCTTTTTGTCCAAAGTCATGTCTGAAGTTTATTTCTGAAGAAATTCTTGAAATGCTACATTTTTCTACTGCAAATGTGCTCAAGAAAAACTGCCAAAACCAACCAGCTTCAAATAATTACATATTCTTTTTACATAACATGAAAATTATTTTTTCCATAGCAAAGGTCTGCTTTTCAGTCATCACATCTTCTTGATTTATGAGTGCCACTGAGACCTACACCAAAGCATGTTTAAGAATCCTGCTTCAGTGGTTTTAATGGTATGAGCATTTAAATAGAGCACAGGAAACCTCTGGAGTTTAGATCAGTTTAGTGCAAGAGCTCTGTGGGGATACACATTCCTCTCAGATCAAGCTCATGTTACTCAGTCACAAGCCACACACTTGGAACACCCAGTCTGAAGTGAGCTGATGGAGCATCAAGCCTGGGGTACACAGATGCTCCTCTAAATCCCAGCTACAGCTGAACTCCTGTAAGAACATAAAGGAGCTTTACCTTAAATTGCCAACATGGGCAAATCCTATTTCTCCAGCCTTGCAGCTCAGAGGATGCTTCCATCAGAAGAATTATTTTTTTTAATGTTGTAAGAGAGGATGGGAGGGGAAGGGTACATTGTACAGCCCTGGCAGCGAAGGGAAGGAGGATGGCTGAGCTAAAGGATTGTTTCATGGCTACTTCCTCACGTATCCTGCTGAGGAGAGCAAGTGTTGAGGTTTGACTGCTGGTCATCAACTGACTTTAGGGCTGCACCACAGCCTGGGGGGAGGCTAAAAAAGAAAAAAGATAAATTCCTTCCTCCACAGACTCCAGGGACCTCCCCATCACAGAACAAGCTGGCAGAATACAGATCTGGAAGCAGTTAAGCAGCTGGTTCATTACAGTGGCAGAGTTTAAGTCCTTAAGTAAAGTGGACAGATGCAAGGAATAATAAACAAATCACTGTTTATCACATATCCTGCAGTCTGGGTAAATCCAATTGAAGAACCTCTTTAGACCTCACCAGCAGGATTTTAATTTTTAGAGACAAAATGGATTTAGTGCTAGGTGATAAAAGGTCAGCCTAGTCTTGCTTCCCTGCACAGCTGCATTAGACATATTCCTATTACTGACCTAAAAACTTTTTTTAAGCTGATGCTGTTTTTACTCTCTCCTTTCTATCCAGGCACTGGGCTGCTTATTTCAGACTTTTCTGTTTTACTAGTTTCTCTCATTCTTGAGCACTTCTAAAGACAACACCTTCTCAAGCGACTTTAAAATTCTAAAAGATAATTTTGCCACAGTTCCAGTCATGCTTCCTGAACTAAAAAGAAAGCGAAAAAGATGTTTTCAAAAATAGAACCAGACGTGTGTTACATGCTCAGCTACAAATCATATTTAATGCTTTTGTGTCTCAGCTTCCATCTGTAAAACTGTGGTTGGTCTGCCCTGTTTTCTGCATTTTGGCTACGAAACCTACCAGGCAGGGGCTACTCCATATAAAGCACAGGTATGGTGTGTAAATCTCAGCTGGGGTCTGATGTCCCAACACAATGCATTAGAAACATTTTGGTGAGGAAATTGATTTGTTTGCTGATTGTTAAATATTTTTTTTACTAACCTCAAAGTTACTATGAAGGCAATATCTTGATTTAAACAGTCCTTTATGTCACTCCATAGTTATACAGCATATCTATATATGTGGGATTCTGTGGCCTAGGAAGCTCTCAAAGTGAGACCGACACTAACCAATAAGTGATTCTAATCCTATGGGTGTAGTAGAAAAGACCTTATGAATATAAGTAGCATAAAGGCAGCCTCATCATAGCTAAGAGGTATGTGTAATCCAATTTGATAGTTAACACTGAATTTTATAGAGGTGAATTAAAAACAAGGGGTCAATCTATGCAAACTGGATTCCAGATCAATAAAACTTATGACAGTTACTGTATTGAATGTGCTATTCATGTACATTTAATTGATTTTATAAACACTCTTGCACACGCCACAAAATCACTGCAAGGGGGAGCAAAATTCCAGCCTTGTAACTATTACAGTGCTTGCTTATTGTTTTAAAAAAAAAGTAGATGCAAAAAGGTTAATGCAAACAAGTAGAATTACATAGTTAAACACCTGAACTTCAAAAAACATAAAAGGTAAAATTGTTCTTTGCACCTACAGCAAAAGAAAAGAAAATACAGTGGTGAGGGGAAGAGTAGATGAGTCAGCTGTGATGGAAGAGGGGATGTAATGGTGCAAGGAAAGGAAAGAGAAGAGTGATAGAGCAGCCATTGCAACAAATATGCCTTATCAGATATAAAAAGTCTTGTTCTAGAAGAGTCTGTTGAAAGGTCATTGTCCTTAGTTGCTGAGAAGATGAAATCATGTAACTGAAGGTAAAATACAAATCTATTTAAAAGCCATTTGTGATTGATGAGAACTGGAAGACAAAGATGGCATCACAGACCGCTGGCAAGAGAACTCCTCCATATGGCATCTATTTCTCATTAATACTCTGGGGGAGGTTCCCAGACATCCCAGCAGGTCCCATCGTGACTTTGGATTCAAAGCTGTCCACACACTCAGCTGCTCTCTGGCTCAACTCCACTTCTGCTGCACATGCATATGGCACACAGCAGTGCCTCAGGACATGGGCTGATGAATGGCCTCGGACTGTTAATTTCTGTATCTTTAGATCACACCTCCCATACTATGGTTTAAAAGGTGGAAACCTGTCTGTAACCATGCCACCCTGGATATGGCTCAGAAAGCCTCAGGCTTTTCACATTTTCTGCTACTAGTACAGCAACTTCAAGGATTGCTACAAACCCCTTAGAACTGTAACACAAAAAAAGGAAAGGTAATCTTAACAAGTGACAGTCAACTCATTTTACATTATTCCCAAAGTAAGCATCAAGACATCCAAAATGTCAATCCTGAGTTAAGACCACATCAAATATCTACATCTTGCTTTCATTTGGCAAAACTCAAGCATGGCTTTAAAAGAGTATCATATCCAAAAGGAAAATTCTTTACTCCCTGTCCATCACCAGCCTTTTTCCCTCTACCTGTTGGAATGCCTCCATACCATCAGCCCATCCCTCCATACACAGAACATTTGTAGTTGGGTTTGAGGTTATTTGTGCAGTCCAATTTTAGATGAATTGAGGGCCAGATTTTCCACACTTCCCTCTGAAAGCTATTCTCTGAACTTCTGGAGCTCATTGCCAATTCTTTCTTTCTTAACAATGGTTGAAACCTGGGAGCTCCTCCTCCTCTACACTGTTTAGCATAGCTATGGATTGGTTATTTTGGGACAGCTTTATTGTAGAACAGCATGTGGCAGTGACCTTATAGTATTTTTGTCTGCACCACTTGGAATAAAAGCAACCTATTCAGAGATCTCACCCGAGTTCAGGAGAGTCCAGGATTCTTACAGCACCTACTGAAATCTCTACTGAGCACCCCTACTATTACTTGCAAGAGACAAGCAGAGTTTAATATGGCAATCTCAGTGAACTACACAAGGGTGCCTCAGTTTCAACACCTGAGAGGAGGTTATTAAACAAAAGAAAATTACTGTAGGTAATAAAAGTCATTGACACCTCACTAGGCATTGTCTGGGTTAACACAGATGGGGTGCAGAACACTACAGACTTGAAAACAAGGAAAACAAAGAGTAGAATTTACTTGAATTCCTATGGATTAAGCTGCTAAACAAACCACATCGTTTTCTGTGAGCATAACAGATATAAATATATAGGAACAGTCAGTCCACTGCACATGCTGAGACCTTAAACAAACGTTACAAAGCATGAAGGATCTCGTGCGTGTAACATCTGCACGGCAACCACGGTAGGGAAGGGCCACGCTGGGTCTGCTGCGTCCCAGGCTGGCGGTGCCCTGCGTGTCCCTGTGACATTGCCAGCCTGCAGGCACAGCTGAAGAGTGCACAGTTTGGGAACACAGCTGATTATCTGCCAGCAGCTGATAAACTGCACATTCCCATGCAGTAACAGCAAGGCCTTCTATTTTAACTAGCAAAACACTACAGCAGAACCACTGATCTGTAGTTACGATTTTATCTAATTCAGTAAATTGTTTGTGTCCACATCTTACTCCGTTTCCAAATCAAATTAGCACATCACTTCAGGTTAAGATAGGCAATACATCCTGAATACTGATACAGGCCAGAATGTGATTATACTAAACTCAGTTTATAAATCTTTTCACTGGCTCTTTGTCAGGAAACTTCACTATACACAAAAGGAAATAAAGGAATAAACCAAAGATAGTATACTTAAGAAACAATTAAAATAGCTATTTTAGTTCATATTTGTAGCCTTCTAAGAGCTTTCAAATTTATCTGGCTTTAAATAAGCATGATTTTGACACAAAAACTTTTTATCCTTTGTGAAGGTATTAACAGGAAATTGAAAAGCTGAAGGAAAACAGAATTTCATTGTTCACATTTGTGATGAGCCTCCTCTAACTGTGGTGAGAGAGGTATTTATCATGCATAGCCCGTCCTCCTCTTTGGATGCTGTCTTTCAATTTGGACTGGAAGCACTGCGTGTTAGAGGATCATTAACCAGGGTCATGTATATCATCTCTCCCTCACAAATGAACACTAAACACTGCAATAGCCACAGACACACTGTATAATCAGGGCCCAATGTAGACTTTATGGCTCACACAAGACACAGTAGACAGACTAAACTACACAAATCTTTTTTTCCCTAAAGCAAGGGCAAGGCAAGGGCCTCACAGCTTCTGCAAGGCCCCTTGGAGCTGGTCTGTCTCATGTGTAAAGCACAGAACCTACAAAGACTCCTCTGGCCCTGGGGGACCCTGCCCCCAAGTCTTAGCACAACCAATTCCATTACCTGGCTTCCAGATGGACAGTGTTCTTATCCCTTGGATTACACAAAGTTCCAAGCACGTGACAGGAGCTTTACCCTGTGAACACATTATGAAAGAAGACGGGAGGCAAATATCACTTACAGTGATTGACACAAACCACGATGTAGGGTCTGAGTGTTGTTTCATGGAACAAAGGTCTGGGCCACAGAGCTGCATCACATACTGCTTTCCCATCTGCACGCTCCAAAAAAGTTTGAAATAGTGTCCTAACACTGGCTGCATAGTTTATGAAGCAATCAGATCCCATGGTGAGAGGTACAGGGGTGTATGGAAGAATTGCTTTCTTCACAGTTATAACTTATTTCTGTCTCTGGGCACTAATGCAGTATCTCTGACTACTAAATGCAGGCAGACACAATGCACTACTGAAATTACATGCAACTAATTTTTGAAACTGAATTAATTCCTGGTAAGTTTCTCCCACACAAACCTGTCTTTTCCATGGCACTCTTGACCTCTAGCATTTTGGAAATCACTTTAGGATCTTCTTCTTACCATAAGAGAGGGATGCAATGCCTGCAGTAGCAAAGTAAAGGGAGCAAGATTTTCATCCCCTTCCAGGAGCCTCATGATCTACTTTTAAATCTTTTTCCATTACTATTTAATGGTATTATAATTACTGTTAGTCTCTAGCGTTCAGAATAATCACAACACAAATACAACCTTGATTATGTTCTCATTATTATTTGTATTACAGTGGCAACGAGAGACTTGGAACTTTACCAGAGGAATAGAGGAATATACATCTCCAGGAACCCACATCTAATCTAGAATGGGAATTTGTAGGTTATTATAAACTGAAAAAACACAGAAAAGGGACAAAACACAGAGGTTGCCATACCTAGTTTATATGCTCTTATTTGCTTACTTTAGAAGCCTGACGTTTTTCTTCCAAAAAGGTTCTGTCCTTCACAAAACTGGACACATACATAGGATAATATACAAGATAACCAGCAGTCCTAATCTCTACAATTGGCTCAAACCTTTTTTTTTAGGACAAGTTCTCCTCTAAAATCCTCAAAAGCAGCTATCTCCCTGCTGCCACTCCAACATTCACGACAGTCTTGATAGCTCGTTCTCTGCTGCCAACCCTGCCTCCAGTCCCACTTTTTTGTTGCAAATAAGAAATCACAGATTTATTTATCCTCTAAAACTGTGGGCTGTATTTATCCTCTAAAATTGAACAGGCATGTAACAGTAGACCAAAGGCTCCTTTGTGGAGAAAGCATGTAATTTGGAAGACAGACAGACGGGTGTCTCTTCTGCTCAGTGCTGTTCACAGACAGCAAGGCAAAGGAAAGTGATTTACTCTCTCACAGACTACACTGTCAAGTGAGTCAGTTAATCAGAAGACCTGATTTAAGCATTCCCAACTGATTTCACTTGAAGTGTCATCCTCTTTTGGTATTTGTACTTTTGCAACAGTGAGAATTTACACAGCAGAGGGACTAGGTCTGATGAATGGTGCCAGTGAGGGGTATGAATTTCTCCAAGTTCAAATTTGTCTCTAATTAGATTCTTAATGCTTCCTTTCCGGACACAGAAATAGAAGAATGTGTCTCATATTTTGAAACAACTTTTAATACAATCCACAGTTCTCTTCCCCTGCAGAGCCAACTCACCGTATCCACTAACCTGAAGGAGCATTTCTGGCAGCAGCTCCTCCTGCTGCCAAGGGCTGGAGGTCGGGCTCCCAGGGCTGCCAATTCAGCGTAATGGAAACCTGTGGGAGATCTCACAATGCTTTGGACAAAGCTCTGCAGATCAGGCAAGACCCTGGGAGCTGCAGTTGGCTGACTCTGGTGTCAAAGAGATGTGCCAGCCTCCCACAGCAATTACAAAGTGTTAGTCCTGCCTTGCTGTGAGGGGTAATAGTTCAGTCACCAAAATGAAAAAATACTGGCAAGATGTGGCTGCCTCTGTAGAATCAATTTACTTAAATGAGACGGGAAGGCAGAATAGATGAAATACTTATGAGCAGCTCACCAACCTTTCCATCTGAATGTGTATTTTAACCCACACAACTCTCAACACCAACCACATCAATAGATGATCTTTCCATATTATGCATCTATGGCCCTCACATGAACCTTTAATTTCAGAAGATGAATGTTTCCTTCCAGAAAAATTCAGATTGACATTTAAGGGCTAGCAGTCACACTAAGAAGGTCACAGGTAAGATCCTTTTTCACCTAGATTCACAGATTGCAAGTAAAAAAATAACTGTGAAAGTTACACTGCAAATTATTAGATTTACAGTCTTTCAAAACCTGAGAGTTTTTTCCCCCATTCTGACTTGAGTGCTAAACAGCAGAGCAGGTGCCAAAAAACATCTAGAGCCTCTCACATCCTCTATTCTGTGCATCATCCTTCCCTGCAGAGCTTAGAAGGACACGCAGCAAATACTTCCAAGAAGCCAAGTAAAATTGCTCCTAGCCCAATAAATTAATCTTTGATTAACAACATGTTTCCTTTCCCTTCCCTTCCAATCCCCATGTTTTATTTTCTTTCTTTTTCGATTTGAGTAGTTCTCCTATTACGCAAAACCAGGAATCAAATAAACAAGGTCTGTTTCTTTTGAGAGTTTAATCAAGGTACCTCACACTGGATAACCACAGGGCAAAGCCTAAAACCCAGCCTGAAAACAGCTAAGGTTTGAAAATGAACTAACAGGAATTGCTTATTTAAGTTTGTAAGTCCAAGTGTGTAAAACTTGAAGCACTTCAGTAAATCTCTCTCTAGGTAAAAAGACCAAGTAGGTTAACTGAAGTGAGCAGAAATTATATGCAGCTGAGAAACCAAAGGTTTCTATAGAAAAGGCTGTTAAACACCATTTTCCATAAAACATGCTCTAGTGGAACATTTTTTCACAGCCTTGTGACATGAAGAGTGGCACAGATAATGTTCTGTTTCTTGTGGAGGCCGAGCTTACAGCATGATCAGAGGAAAAACAAATACACTGAGACTTGCAACGACAGCCCCATTAGGCTTGCAAAAAGGCTTGTGGTACTACACATTCTTTTTGTCTTTAGATGTGTGACATATGTGTACCAACACCTCTTCTGACAGACTCACTTTACTTATTCTTGCATATTTAGGATTTATACACTTTTCAGACCACTGAAAACTGTCTTTAATTAGGTCTTACACCTTCTCTGCTTTTACATACACAGGTATACTGAAAGACAGGCCTTGCCTTGCATCCATAATTTAATAACAGCTCTTATCAAATTAATTATTTTCAGATGTTCTATTTTCACATTTATCTTTGCCAGAAATATTGCCTGGGCTGGTATTAAATAAAGAAAAAAATTTATTCTAGCTAAAATGTGACAACAATCACAGCAAACAGAAGTCATACACTTTGCAAACATCATTATCAGCTGATCATCTTTTAAAAATATTTAACAAAAAGCTCCTGGGTCTGCTTTAGTAGCTGAAACTGAACACAGCAAGGAAGTGACTGAGCAGAATCAGACATTCTCATTAAGTGAAATTAGCCAAGTGCAATTTGCCTGGCTGGTTCCCTCCATGTATTAGCATTTATATTCAGCCAGTGATGAGCTTAATCAGGTTTTTCAAACAAAAAGAAAAAATCTCCCCCAAACCCATAAACTATCAGGTTTATTAGTAACAGTTTGCATTTCCATTGTCAAAAGGCAGTTAAGAAACTGAAGAAAATTGTGTGTTTAGAAGTGTATCGCAGTAGCAAAGAGCAATCTTTGCTCATAGCAGGAACATGACCTCGCATATGTGCTGGATGATTGCTGTCAGATACACTGAAGACAAAAGGAGACATTTCATTAAAGGGCAAATGCCAGGAGGCTACACAGAGCTGCCACAGGGCCTCACTAGAAGGGATAGGTTTGTCCACTGGTTGCAAAGATTTTATCACAAGGTCTTTTCCCTCCTTCCACAATGAATGCATCTCAAAGAGCTGCCAGGCCCAAAAAACAGAAGAAGAAATGCAGTGGCATCTAAGGAGATAAGAGCCAACACCAATGCTGATGTGACAAATAAAGAGAAGAAACAACCCCAGAGAGTCTGGTCCTGCTGGAGGGCACGTCCCTGAAATCACAGCAGCAGAACTGAATGTGAGGCAGCAAGAGGGCACAGGAACACAGGGCCCAGATGGGGCAGGCAGGTGGCTGAGCATGTGTGGTGGTATCGCTATCAAATGTAACCCCACAGGCCACCTGAGCATCAGAAGAAAACCAGAAAACTATGTGGATTTTTTAAAGACAAGCTATGGAAAGTAGCATTGGTTAAAAAAAAAAGTTTCCATAAAATAGCTTGCTTTATAAAATTCAACTTGGCAATGCCCCTATCAGACAGCTGGGCACCAAGTATGTCCTAACATGCATTGAGAGCTCTGAAATTTGTTTAAGTTATGCCTCAATGCATATGGTTTGCAAAGCACTACAGCAACAAAACGTGGCCAAAGGAACAGCATCCTGCAGCCCCTCCCCTGTGCACTGCACACCTGGGTGTCAGAAAAAAGGTAACAATGACAATCACCCCAGAATTACAGTTTGTTATTCCAGTTATTCTCTTAAGGCAGACAACTGCTTTACCTGAGCAGCATGAAATGAGGCTTTGACCCTCTGTTGTTTTCTTTTTTCCTGGGGTCCACGGCTAACTGCCCTCCTTACAGCGCGTTTCTACAGTGACCAACTGCTAAATTGATCCGCAATATATTTTCCTTTCTACCTGCCATGCTTCAGATTTTGAAACTCAAAACGTTATTTAAACATTCTGAAAACTTACCCTCAGGCTGCAGTAAGATGCTGTGGTGGGCCACTTCATCACTCCAACTTCCCCAGCTCTTGAAACAATGCAAGACCAAATAAATGCTGCATTTATAGATAAAAGAAAATTATTCTGGCTCAGTAACTATTACTTGAAAAGCTAACACATAAAGGACCAGGAAGAAACAAATTTCCAGTACCTCACAGAAGTATCAAGGCTCTTTCTTTCAGGCAGGTATTTCATTTCTTCAGCAGCTTTTTGACTGTTTATTGTGCCTCAGTTATATTAACAGCACTCTGCCTCAAGTGCAGCCCCTTTCCAGAGAATAATAACCAGGGCAGGTTTTACATGAGGGTAAAAGCACTGTGTTCCCCCAAGGAGACAGGGGAACCTATTTTTATAACAGCCAATATGGCAATGAATCATCCTCCAGAGATAAAGACTAAAAACATTAAGAGAATACAGTAGGTTGAAGAAAAAAAAATTTAAAACCTCAGCTGGTTCAAGTTTTATATATGCAAATGAACATTGTGAAAGGAGAAACAGTAAGATGTGAAGTACTGAGCAGGAACATCAGGTGTATCTATCTTCCTAGAAGCTGAAAAAAGAAGATATTAAACTGGGCTTTCTGCTAAATTGCTGCTGCCAGTTATTGACAAAGTTGTCAATTATCCAGGGTTATTTAGACTGATGATACCTGAAGAAATGGGGATTTAGAAACACTTGGGACTAAGAAGAGATAGGAATGTGCTGCAGATGATAAATGGAGTGGATTGAAAGTAAGAGAGCAAAGGGGCCAGTTTCAGAGGGTATAATTAAATATCCTTAATTAGCATATTAAAGTACTGCAGTGAAGCCATATACCTACTTTCAAAGCTGGGTTTTTGAAAATAAATGTAACTGAGTGGATGAAAGACTTAAGAACCTTCTATGCCGTAAGACTGGCATAGAACATATTTGGATAACTTCTACTTTGCTAATGTTTAAACAACTTAATTATATTTTTTAAAATGCACTGACTGCCCAGATCTGCAAGCAGCAAGGTATTAAATCACCATTAGACAGATTTTACTGAAATTGTTCAGACCATGCATTAGGGAAAGAGGACAGTGCTTGAGTCAATAGTAGGATTTCAAGTAGTTGAGTAATCACGTAGCTTAATGCACATGGATAAAGCAGGGAGCAAGAAGTAAGAGGAGAATAGCAACTGGAACCACTATGGTTTTAAATTGGTCTAGAACAAGAGTGTTTTGAGGCAGGATTTGAAAAGTGTTTTGAAATTCTTGGATGAAGCTTCTTACAGTATCACAAAGCTCTGCTCTATTAAAAACATACTCTGCTCAAGTAAGGGATATTTGCTACAATTTTCTCGACAGAATGAAAGACATTTCCCTGTGGTTGTGAAGAGACAGTTGACAGGTTAGGATTTCAATGCAAGACTTGAAGGAGCTAGGCCTAAATCACAGATTTGGCACTGATGTGTTTAGTCACACAAGTTGCTTAACTCTTCTCTACCTCACTGCTGATACACAATGGACCAGCAGTCCCTGCTTCCCAGGCATTTCAACAGGATTCGTATCTCCACAATCAAGATATTAGGGATGTAATTGGAAGATTGCATGAAACACAAGAGGCTCTCAGATATTATATATGGCAACACCCCAGTGTTATTTCTACTACAATTCTAAAATACTTTTAGTTACTTTTATTTAATAAAATTCTCTGTTCCCAGCATGTAAAGGCTTTATTTGTTACACTGCTACTTCTCAAGCTTTCACTGATTAGGAAAAACAGATGCAGAATGGCAGCTGAAGGTGTTTAGGAAAGGTGAAGCCACCAAAGCAGAAGCCAGCAAAGCCTAGGCAGAACATGCTGACAAGACAGAGAGGGAACTGAAAGATTAAACTGGTTACTGCAGATAATAATTGAAGACCAATGTACTTTAGAGACTGTACCTGCCCACCCAGCTCCTCCCTCAGTCTGCCTCTGAAGCCACTGGAAAGTGTAATACATTATTTCAATAGAGTATAATCCATCTAATGTAACACATGGTATGAGCTTCCAAAGAAATCTTTATAATGGCTGTTGTAGCATCCAACTTCAAATAAAACGTAAAAATACAGAATTCCTTAGTCTTTTTATTGCTGCTTTCTAAGTTTAGGAAATAACAAAAAACCCAACAAGAACAGACCAGTTGCCTTAGTTTTTCTGCAACACACGGTTCCCTCTGCTGGGCAAGAGCAGATGTAACAGCAAAGAGCTGTGAACTAAAGCTGATGGAACAGCAGAATGAAACCGGCCTGTTCAGACTGAAAAGATGAGTAAGGAAATACTTTAATTGAGGCAATGTATGAGCCCAAATGCCTGAGAAAATAAGGGGCCCAGGTGCAAAGCATTAAACAAACAGCATTCAGATCTTAGACTTATTTCTTTAAACAGTATCCAAACAAGAAAGTATCATTTTTCATTACATCTTTAAAATGAGCTGAAGGAGCTGTCATCTTGACAAACGCCAGTCCTCTAACTCCAGAAACAACTGCTGCACTATTTAGGATAACAGGAAGCAGAAAGAATTTCCTAAGGCAAAAGATTTTTGTCTGTGAAAAGCTAAAATTATGAGCGATGAAGTCTGCACTGTGTGAAGCTGGTAAAGAAATTTTGTTGTAACTTATGCATTGTTTCCAAGAGAAGGTATGACAAACCTTAAGCAAACCTTAAAGATTGGTTGTATTTTTACTTTAGGCATTACACTTATATATATTTTTAATATGGTCACCACAGGATAAAGACAGGACAATTTCAGACATCAGCAATGATGCAGATGAAAAAGCAAACTCTACCAGAGACATGTGTGGTATCACATACATTTTTGAGAAAGACAAGCTAAATCTTACTCTGACCTCTGAAGCATGATAAAGAGAGAAGTTCAGCTTTCTTCTGACTAGCCCTGAAACTGGAGTATACTTGCCCATTTTGTTTCTGAGTTCTTGTTCCACTCTACAAATGACTTTGCTCAGTTCTCTAGAGGTTGGAATGCTACTTGTTTTTAAACCAAGGAAAGATTTCAAAGACACCTTTCAGAGTAACATAAATGACTTCCAGGAAACAATTTTTGATAAAAATACAAACACAAGTTTAATATTTTTGCCCCTTTTGTTAAAAAGACATTATACTTGACATACAATTGGCAAAGATAGATATATATATATATATATTTACATGATCGTATTTCTACTTTGAAGGGAAGTAATTACAGACTATTACAAAGTGACACCAGGTGTGCAATTACTGGGTTCTGCATTGGCTTTTCATACTGAAAACTTCTGGGTTTGTTTCAGTTGTTCACATGATTCTGCTTTTAGCTTGCCTGTGTGATCAACAACAGCCCATTGGCTTCAAATACCTTTATTTTACACGTCTATAAGTGCCCGCAGTACCTGCAAAGCTGCACTCAGTACCTGCCAGGAGATACCAAAGAGGGTGATGTTCTAAGGTCTTTACCATCCAGACTCATCCTTCTGTGCCACTTTTCACATAGATCCCTGTCACTCCAAGCCTTTTACTTGGTTAACCAAAGTTTGTTTCACTAAGAAACTAGTTTTCTAAACCATTTGTTTAGGAACCAGGAAAGAGGACAAATCTTACCAACAGGAAACTCTCCAGAGCAGAAGAAAGTCTGCAGTGACAGAAACGGATACAGAGCCTCAGTAAAGGCAAGTTTTGCTGTCCAAACCTACCCCAAAACTTCAATTATACAGCAGCTATATTTACAAAGGGGGAAGGGGGGAAGAAGTATTTTTCTGTAGTCATTACCCACATTCTCAACAGCACCGCATTGTGTAGGAAAGACTAACAGTCCGTTTACCAAGATGCATTGTCCCATTTCCTGCTCTTGTTTAGGTCAACTGGAAGCTTCTTTTTTCAGTTTTTCTAAAATCTCATCTGGTGTCATTGATACCAAAATCTTCACCACTTTGTCACGTGATTTACCACCCTGGTTTAGACAAACACACAAAAAAAACATCTTTCAGAGACTCGCTCTTGAAGGCAGGAAAACAGTGCTACTGATAAAATGTTGATACACAAATTAAGCAGTTTGCCCATGATTCAGGGAAAACAAGACTCAAATATTTGCAACACAGTAATCAATTCATTGATCACACTGCCACCTACCACTATCCATCCATTAAAAGATTTCTAAAACTACGATGTTAAACCAACAGTTAAAAATACCCCCACCATTTTTATTGTGCTCTTCTGCTTATAAACTATAAATGAAAATGGCTGGAAAGACTGGCTTTAGGTACAATGAGTTAATAAAAGAAATTATTTATTCAGTGCAATGAATAAAAGTTTCCACTTGCCAAAGTGAAGATGTGTAAATTCTAAATAGAGAAACTTGAGGCCCAGCTATAACACAAGAGCTTACACATGCACTTGCTTACATGTGACAGTTAAATGTCAGAAATTTTGCACTCAAATATGTTATTTTTAAAAAAGAGTGAAAAGCTACTAATAAAATTCACATTCTCTGCAAAGCACAATTTTTCTGAACTGCATTTAACATGAAAACAAGAGAGTGTTTGAAGAACACAGAAACAATTCTTCCTCTGCTAGGTTTGTTCTCAATCAATCATTCCATTAAGTCAACCTTTATCAAGTGTCTTTCAGACTGAGGTTGGAACTGCACCCTGTACTTAATGTGTAAGTTTCAGATTCTGGAATTCCAACTGCAGTAGGAAAAACTGAAACAAAAAAAGGAAGTACCTTCTCTAAAATAACGTCACTCTTCCTCACTTCTAGCACCTTAGAGAGGTAGCGACACAGCTCTGCGTTTGCCTCCCCTTCCGACGGAGGTGCAGCAATAGCTACACCTACAGCCTCAGCTGTCACATCTGTAACAGATATTTTAAGCATTTTACCCTCGAAATATTCAATCTTTTGTTTCCTAAAAGCGAATGTTTATGCTTCCGTAGGCATTTTAATTCAAAAACAAATAAATGTATAGATTAGCAGATACTGCCATTTTCACACTTCATAAATTCCCTTAACTGCTGGCCAGAACAAAGATAACTTCTGACACTGGTTAATCAGCGTGCTCAGGGCTGTGCCATCATTCGGTCTCACACACGCTGCGTGTTTAAGTTCCAGAGTCTGCACCGGCAAGGCCCGGGCTGGAGAGGGAGAACTTTTATTAGACCGAGCTTTTATGGTTCTAATAAAACCGCACAGACTCTTGGGACACTAAACCACTGATGTCAAACTGCGGCCAATCAAGCGTGTTGGCTGTTCTCTTTTAATTAAAATTCAGAATTTACCCCGCGCTCGCCGCGCCACCCAACGCTGTCGAGCTGCTTCCGGAGCGCGGCCCTTCTCCCTTGTTTCGCGACAGCCTTT
>JAOXXN010000150.1:11548502-11607187 GCA_026770055.1 Myrmophylax atrothorax | reverse complement strand
AGGGGGCGCTGCGGGGGGCGCCCCGCGGGTTCTATGGGCGGCGCGGGGCTGAGCGGGACGGGGCGGACGGCGGAGCGGGGCGGGCGTCGTGGCGCTGCCCCCGCGTCCTCTGGGATGCAGCGGGGGAGCGCAGCCTGGGCGCTGACCCCGGACCCTCCCGCTGCCCGTGCCCACCACCTGGAGCGCGTCCCCGAGCTCGGGTCACCGTGGAGCGCCCCGGGCTGGCGGTGCCGCCGAGGGGACGGAGCGGCCCAGACAGTGCCGCTCGCGTTGGGACGGGGGACAGCGGGCACCGGGGGCAGCGGGCACCCCGGCCTCCCTCCGGCTCCCTCTCCGGGCATTCTCGAGCAAAATCTAATTCTGTTTAAAAGCGAGTGGAAAAACTCGCCAGCCTCGGAGAGCTCCCGCAGGCGCCCTGCAGGCACCCCCTGAGCCTGCGAGTTTAGCTAATAATGACCCTGTGCCCTCGCTCTGCCGAAACACGCGATCCCAGGAAAAACGGCAGGTCTAGAAAGGAAAACTCTTTCCTGATGCAAACTCCACTTCACTTAAAGGTCTGTATGATATTTGGTGGTCCCACAGCCTGGGGTGTTTTGCAACTACTGCACAAACATTTGCTTCATGTTTTTAAGGCTTTGCTATATCTGTTCCTTCCTCATTTTCCTCCTTCTGGCTGATAACAAATTTTTGGTTTCTCATTGCTAGAGTAATGTCGAATAACACATGCTGTCTTACTTGATTCATTGCCAATATTTATTTGAAAATGATAGATTGCAATAAAAAGTCACTGCAATATTAACAGCTGTAGGGGTATGAAGAAATTCATCACTGGGAAAACAGACTATCAGAAGATTCAAACTGTAAAATAAATCAACAAGCTAGTACTGCTCATCCTGACTCAGAAAGTATGTGTGTACATGTTCTGAAATATTTGGTCTTGCAAATTTTTTGCAATAATTTCAGGTCAAGTTTCATTAAGGCTGAAATTGTCATAATATAATTTAATTGTAAGCAATTTTTTTTTCTTGACACAGAGTGGTACTACGTATAAAATGATGTACCAGATATTTTTAGCTTATGTTTCTGTACTTTACTGAATTTCCCCTCCATTTTTTTTCTTACACAAGCACAAAAGTGAACACTGAGGACAGTCTTAGAGAACAAAATGTAATTTACACACTTAGAGCTATAAAACAATTTTAAACTGATTTTCCTAGCTTGTGTTTGGAGACAGATTTGCTTTATGTCAAAGATTTTTTTGTGCTTTCCATTGCCACCGCTCTACATGCATTAACATTATAGCTCCATCTCCAGGGAAAAGATCTTTTGCACTGAGCCCACCTGCACTGATTACTGAACCCCTGCAAATGGTACTGCCTGGTGGGGCCAGAGACCTCTGGTAGCACTTCCAGCATTAATCCTAGATCCATCATAGGTGCCCCACACTGCTACTCCTATTCCATGGGACTCATGTGTTTCATTTTTGAATATGTCATTTCCTGGCTAGATAATTTATTGCTGAGGTTCGACAAAAGGGCTCCAATGATCCTTTTCAGCCTTGAAATCTCTGTGGGTTTGATCTTCACCTCCCATTGGCCTTCTATTTTCCCATGATTTTTGTTTATTTTTGCAGATACCAGTTAGAAAACTGATTTAAGTTTGACAAATCTAGACTCCTGGATATGTTATTTATGTAGCTATTTTTGTATTTTCCTTTTTTAACTGATCACATGTGAAAAGAGAGGCACATAAATTCAGCAGAACTATAAAATGAATACTATCACGGTCTGGGCAATGGAGTTTAAAATCTGCCTTTTAAACTACTGAAAGTTACTTTAAGAGTATGTGTGCTTGAGGATAGCTGGTAAGAAAAGGTGAAGAAGCAAAATTCTGTCTTTCTCTGTCTTTCTTTTAAACTTTTTTTTTTTAATACCGTTGCAGTTCCTGGGTAATCGTTGCAGTTGGATTGCTGGTTCTGGTTCTTATTGCTTTGTTGGCTCGTGTTCTTGTCAAAAGAAAACCACCAAAAGACCCACTGTTTTATGGTATGTCCTGGTAGTGATGAAGCTGAATTCCTGTCCCAAAGGAGTGATTTGCCAACATGCCAGCAAGCTCTGCTATGGGCTGCTGTGGCTCTTGCATTTGCCTTCTCACCTGCAAAAATGTCATTTCCCTCTCCGCCTCCTTTTTGTTGTCCTTTCTTCTTTCCAAGTGATGACTACAGTCAAGGCTGAATAATTCATGTGACCAAGAATAATTCATGTGATGAAGATTTTGGAAAGGCTACATAGTCCTTTCTGCAGCACCTGACTTTGCATGGAGAGTGTGCCTACAGCTCTACATAACTTCATATTCAGAAAAGCTTCCCAAGAACTGTGTTGACTAACCACTAATTAAAAATACTGAGCTTTGTGGGAAAGTCATATTGTGTGTTAAATATCTGTGACCTCAAAATAGATGAATCTAGTTCAATAGATCTCTGCCTGACTGAAGTTATCAGACTGTGAAGCAACTGTGTGATTCCAAGTCCTTATTAATTTTTCCTGTCCTTTTTCTTATTACAGTTTATGCTGTATTTGCCTTTACCAGTGTAGTGAATCTAATAATTGGACTGGAACAGGATGGAATTATTGATGGATTCATGACTCATTACTTGAGAGAGGTAAATAATAGTTTGGCTTACAAATGTAAATAAAATCTTCACTATAAATAACTTGGTGTAGTATTTGTCACAGAAATATAGCCACTTACACATTCAAAAGGGTCGTCCTAAATTTTGTCATTGTCCTGGTTTGTTACTTTTATGGACAAAACCTTCACTGACTTGAAATCACTGATTCATTTGGGAAAAATAATGTACTTTTCAGACTCCAACATTATTTCACTTAGTTAAAGTAACACTTTTCTGTATTAACTTCTGGGAAATGAATGGACTGCACATGTTTGCAGAAAGCCATCACCCAGGAGTGGAGTATGGCAGCACCTAAATGGGTTACCAAGAAGAAAACAAAATTGCTCCTTTATTTTTGCCTAGTCACTTCACTAAAAGAAATTAAAGCAGAGTTAAAAAAATGATGATGCCAGATACTTAGTCAGCAGAATCTGTTGGCTGCTGAATATCAACATCCACCAAAAATAGCTCAGTAAGAGCTTGATCTGAAAGTCACTGAAGTCATTGAAAAGATTCCATGAACTTAAGCATGAAATGAGTTGGACCTTGCAAGGTTATACATTGCCATCAATATATTCTATACTGTTGTAGATCTCTAGGTTGCTAAGTACATCTCTATTTGTTCCATGCTAAATGTGTCTTTATTTTGTAGCTTTTATCACTAAAATATGGAGAAGCCCTATTTCCACAGAGTAGCAGAGTAATGCTGGCAGTCACACACAGGAGTTTTCTCTCACATCTTGCCCCGTATTTTGCGACTCTAGAACTCATTTAATTATACTTGATCCTGCCTGAATCAAATCTGTGCTTGGAAATGTGTATTGTCAGTCAAAAACTACCAATGGATTGAAAGAACACCAGTTACTTTTCTGAACTTGTTTCTTGCTGTTCTTCATTTATTATTTGTTATTCTTCCTCTAACCACTGTATCTCTTTTTAAAATACATGTTCCCCAGGGAGAGCCATATCTGAACACTGCGTATGGCCACGTGATCTGCTACTGGGATGGCTCTGCTCACTATCTGATGTACCTGTTGATGGTGGCAGCTATTGCATGGGAGTAAGTCATCTTGATTTGTGTGCTGTTTACTTTGCTCCCCTTCTCATACAACCTATTTTCTTTTCTAGCAGTGTTTAGATTTTTCTTTCAGGGTGGTTCTGTGTCTTAGGTCAAAGCAATGCTGTTAAAATTTCATTACTTTAGGAGTTGTACCCTAGCCAAGTTACCCTTTCTCTCAGCTGACTAAGCCCAGCAAAGACATGGAGATGTCTTCACTCTGCAGCAGAGTAGCACATCTGCATGCTTGGTGTTAATTAAAAGCTTAAAGACGATGAGTATTAAAAGCATGTGTGAGAAAAACAATCTGTTTTTGAAATAACAAATTTATGATAGGAATAATGCATTGCTTAGCACAATGGTGATCTCTCATCCACGTTAGAGAGTGCCATGAAGTTTAAGAGAAAACTGTTATTTCTAGAGATTCTTACGTTTCTTGCAGTTGAATAAAGAGTTTGAGAAAATATACACTTTGGTTCCAGAGGCTGATGTACCTGCTGGTAATAGAAGCATTAACAGTATGAAATTAATTATTGATTCTTTTACAGTCTTGTACAACTTGTGATGTGCAAACTCACGCAGTCAGCCCTTAGAGAAGTGAAACATGACAGCAAATGAGTATGCCCAAAGCCTGTACTGTTCATGTGATACCTTTAATCTTCTCACACAGGAATGTTGGATTTCTCCATATCACTCTCTCAGAGGCAAGAATCCACTCCCAACTCGGGGTACAGATGTTAAAACCTTTACTTACTAAAATACAACCATGGCAATGAGTATAATATTTGGGCTAAGGTATTTTTAGAAATGGTGCAATAATTATGCTGTTTTCTTTTTTAAACAGACAAAGCTATAGAACCATTGGTCTCTACTGGCTGGGTTCCATTATCATGAGCATCATTGTCTTTATGCCTGGAAATATTGTGGGTAAGGAAGTAATTTATATGACTAAGCTTTTTCCTGTGAAACATTTTCTAAATTCAGCATTAGGCTATCTATATTTTACTGCAGTCTTGGTTCATTTCTGTAATAATATGAAAGAGGAATTTTAGGAATATCAGTAGAGAGATGCAAGATGTTTTGAAGATTAAATATGAGGGAAGGGAAGATGGAGACTAGGGAAGAAAAAAACCCTTTTAATTTACATTTCTCTTAAGGGAAAAAAATAGTATTGTATTTTGTTATACCTGTAAGGCTATCATCTAAACTAGATTTAAATAATGAGACAGTAAGTGTCTCTTAGTATAATAAAAATATATGAATCTTATTTTTTGTAAGATTTTCAATTTACTTAAAAGTCTGGCTTTCCAGCAGCTCACAAGAGGCATCCAAATCACCTTTAAAAGTAAATTCTGGAAGTCACTCTGTTTTCAAACAAACTTTAACATTCCTAGATTTGTAAGGTAAATCAGCACATAGTTGTGCTGCTAGAGGTGAGGCCTGTAATAAAAATATTTACATCATTATTACTGACAGGTGATCCTTTAAGGGTGCAACCCTCCTCAGCAAGAGATTTCCTGTTTAGTTAAGCTTAAACTGATGCAAAGTTGACAAATGCTCAACTGAGGAAAATGTTGATGTGTCTGAATCCTGTACTCAGCTTTAGGAAAGCTCTCTGGCCCTACTTTTCATGGCAGAGGAGGAATATTCACAGTGCAGGCTGGAGCCAGCCCATTTCTCTTTGTAGGTACACACACACCACAGAGAAAAGAGCAGATTCAGTGTGACAGAATTCCTTCCTCTTCCCTCTAGGGATGGCCAAGAAAGTTGCTCTCAGGAGCATTATTGCTGCCTTCTTTTCTGACACAGAGAGAGCAGCCACTGTATAAGACACAGATTTCCCTGATTTCCCTGGGCTGAGGGTAGTTCCCTGAGTGTTTTGTCCTCCCTACAGGCCTGTAGGAGAAAACAGGACCTTGGAAAACAAGTGCAATATCAGATCTTGCAAAATGGATACACTTTTTTTATTTCCATTTTTTTAAAAGAAGGATGCCTCTATTTGAAGCAGGTTGCATTGAGAGATGTCAAAGCTGTCCCATCCTATGGGATTACCTAGTCCAGAGTCACAGGAGGTTTTCCATCTCCCCCCGGAATCCTCAATTGCTAAAAAGGCTTCCTGTCCAGTAGGCTCTCCATTACCTGTGACTCCACCAGCAATGAGCATGTGACTTTCAACAAGACTTGTGTGTTCCTTTAACAAACAGTGATTTCTAATGTTTTGTGCTTACATTACTGTGGCTGCTTCAGATTTGATGTTACATAGGATATTTTTTAATTCTTCTGCAATGCAGCTTACAAATTCTCATAAATCTTACAATAATTCTTTAACAGGCAAATATGGAACAAAAGTGTTTCCTGCTTTTTTCCTGAGTGTACCATACATCTGCCTCCCCATATGGGCTGGGTTCAGAATTTATAACCAACCTTCAGTGACTCATGACACTCCAGTCAAGGTAATTTTATTATATTTTAATGCTGGCTACTGGTAGGAAAGCTGAAATATGCTGTTTCTGGTGGGTTTTATAGGTCCCTCAGTGAGCATGGAATGTACAGTGGCTGTTATGACAAGTGCAGTCGGGCTGTGTAGACACTGTAAAAATCTCTCTACTGGAGGACTATTTCATTATGGTGGAATAGAGAAAAAGCAAAAGAATCTCATGTTTAGGGTAAAGAACCCATTTGTAGGTGTAATTCTGTTTCTACTCTATTCAGTTTCTAACTGTTTTAGGTTTTTAGCTGATGAAAATACTGACCACAAGATCCTATAGAAACGCTACAGAAAGTATTCTTCTGCACATGACTTACAGACTTCATGCATTTAATAATTTTTGTATATGCTTTCTGTGATATTAGATTTTACAGGTGAGATGTTGTACATAAATTGATAAGAAAATTATTTACACTTCTTATTAAAAGAAGTGTAAAAATGTTTACCTAAAACTCCCCAGACTCTTGCCTTTGAATTTACTAGTTGGGTTCTAATAAGATCAGCTTAGCAATCAAAAGAATGCATCAATAGTTCATGCACTGTTTTATATAAAAAAAAAAAAATTAAAAAATCCCTGCAGTACAAAGCACAGAACAGATCATTAACCCTTGGTTGCTATAAACCAGTTCATTGCCACAGCACTTTGTGTTAGTTGTAAGCAATATAATGAATTAATATTTTTGCATCACAAGAGCTCCTGAGTCTCAGTCAGGTTCATCCTGTAACTGGAAACATTGAGAGAGCTGGAGGATTAGTTGCTATTCCACAGGCAGCAGCAGTCAGTGTGACAGGCAGAGCCCGTGGAACAGAGTGACAGCAAGTGATGCACAGCCAGAGATGTACGAAAGATAACATTCCTCACCCATCCATGATTCCTCAGTAGGAAAGAGAGGTACAGATGTTCATGTCTCCTGAAGTTTGCAGAACTGCTGCAGAATCACAACTTTAAGGGCAAAGCCCTATAGAAGGCAAATGAGGGGAGTCTTCAGGTGCCAAACCTTCTCCTGCTCTCCTGCACAGGCTTATAGGAAACCACATGTCCCATCCCAAAGCAATTTGAATTGATTTATTCAAAGGAGTCAGTAATTCTGGTCAGAAACACATTCTTTGGAGTCATCAAGGTAGAGAAGTGTAGGTAAAGGTAGCGATGGCAATTTTTGCTGTATGTTTCAGTGAGAACAACCTTTGCATGAAGCATGGGTGAGGGCTTCAGTTTGTTTTCAAAGTACTAAGAACATCACAGAAATGGGCATTATAGAAATGACGTGATGGACTGCTTATGTGCTGAAATACAGCCACGTCTCCTGTGTTTATCAGGAGCTAAACTGCTTACTTAGGTTTCATATTTTAATTTGGTGTATATTTCAGAGAAACTTAGTTTTAAAATTCTATTTCAAAAGGAGAATGCATGAAATTCTGGTGACCTGAAAATTTAATATTGCACTTTTTTGTGAATCCTTCATTGTAAACCTGAAATACCTTGCTCAGACATAGAAAAAGCCCTGATTCCTTTCAGTGGGACCTCCTACCCTTCCCAAGTTGTTTGTTTTTCAGAAGTTGTATTTCATCTTCACAGGTAACTTATGCTCCATATCCAAGTATGCCTTTAAATTTTAACATGACTTCTCATGAATTTTTCATAGAACTCTCTCGGTCCTAAATTAAGTATTGTTACCAGGAAATAATTGTGTTTAATGCTCCTAATCAGTGAACTAATCATTTTAAGTCCTAACATACTTAATTCTCTTTCAGTAGATCATTGACAATTAGCTGTAAATTGAACTTTTTTTAACTATCATTATTCAGAGTCGGTATTAGATTTAGGAAGAAAATATAACAATGGTTTTAAATATGATAGAGTTAGTATATGGAAAAATACTTACATGAAAGCAACAGAAGCAAGGTATATTCTGTTGGCCAATGTATACATATGTACGTATAATATTATTGCAAACCTGTTAGTTAAAAAAAACAATCACTGTGGGAACAGAGGAGAAGTAATGAAGTTTTGTGTGGTTTCTAATGGAGGTGGTGGCATGGGAGCACAATGGAGTTATGCCCTCACCTGGAATCAAACCAAGCTGTGCTGCAGTGTTTACAAAGCCCAATAGATTTATCTACAAGTATATCAGCTCAGAAAAGTTTAATATAATTTCAGATTCATTAACAGAATTAAAACACAAATTCAGATTTTCACATGAATTCCGGAGGGACTTTTGCAGACAGAACACTAAATGATTCCTTAAAATTGATCGTGTGAGAAGTCTCTCAAAAGTTATGGAAAATAGGTTTTTCCTGGAAGTGGGAGAAATTGCAAAGCATATGTACCCACCTCCTTGCTACACAAAAGGATCTCTGCCTAAGATCTGTGCAGAGTTCAATGTTGTTCGCAGTAAATGGGAAATCATGGCAGGCCAGCTCTGTCTGGCCACTGTACTTAACACATAATTCATTTTAGCAAGTGTTGATGTGGCTTTGCTGGGTATAAGAAAGGTAAGAAAAAATCACCTTGTAGCTGAGCTCTGTCAGAAAAGTGCATTGTGTATTTTGAATTCTTGTTTCTGCTTTATTTCTTTTAAGCTTTGCATTTTCATTTTGTTTGCATGTATGCACAGAGGAAAAAAAGTGTGAGTTTTCTGTACCCTGGCAATGTCACAATCTCATACTACAACAAAGGTTGTTTGCACTTACACTAGCTCTGTCTCCAAACCCTCCAACTACAAAGTTCTATTGTAACTTTGTAATTAGAGTAAATATGCACATCCATTTAATATTCCTTTTGAAAGGAGGAGTGATACATATCATGCATCATACTTAGTCAAAAGTAGAAAGAAAGTATATCAGCTTTCCATTATCCCAGGTAGCTACATTTGACAACTATTTGTAACTCAGCAGCCATGGGAGACCTTTGTCTTTCATGGGAGTAAGAGAATATAGACATTCTTCGCAGCAATATTACAAACCTTCCTACACTGGTACTGTGAATACTGAGAAGTGACACCATACTGCCAAAACAGACCTGTTTCTTGTGTTTGAAAAGCAAACTAAGGTGTCACTTTTTTTTTCTGAAAAAGATCCTTTAAAAGTGTTATGAAAGGGATGGCCTATGTGTTTACAATAGCCTTATTTTTGTTAGCCTAGAATTCGGATCTTGTAGTTTTTACTCAGGAATGGTGCTTGCAAGATTGTTTCTCCTGTTTCAACAACTTCATTGTGAATATTGTGATCCTGAGTGCTTTTAACTGTGCCCCTGCATCCTAATTATTGTTTTGCACTTTGGAGACAATTCCACAAGTGTATAACAGGAAGGAAATTGGGTTTTTCTTTGCTGCCTGCATGCCAACACACAGCCAATAAAAAGGAAGAGGAAATGAGTAACACATATACATGGGGAAGTTTTCCCTGTGAACTACAGAAAGGTACACTGATGTGTCTGTAATTTTGCCTGTGACTACACAGTGCAGAAAGTGCACCTTGAATTGTTTCCATGGGGCTTGTAGGTTTTACCATGTAGGCAAAGCGATGACTTTGGTTCTTCCAGACCACCTTGTTAGATATCCATATGGCCTGTGCTACCATAGAGTGTGAGCCCCTCACATGAGGGGGATTCCTGTTCTGAGTTGAGGGAAGGAGGTGCAGATCAGAGCCAGACAGTGAGAGGTGCTTCAGTGCCCATCAGAGGAATCCATAGGATAAAGAGGTAAAAGAATGAAAGGAAGGTTTTCCACATACTCGATACACACACACACACACACACACACACACACATTTCATTCTCTATTTCTGCATTACATATTGAGATACAGGATTTTGCTTACTGAACTCAGCAGAGGACTCAACCAGCCACAGAAAAGCTTTTATTTTATGCCAGTGATAGTCCATTAATTTCAATAGTGTTACAAGCTGCTGAAAACCAGCATTCACTGTCAGTAATGAGATGGACCCAGTCCTTTTACAAAGCATACTAGATTAAACTTCAAATGTTTGAGACAAACCTATGTTTCCAAGGCTTTTCTACATATGGACATTCAGGAAAATTAATTTATTCCAATTAACAAAAGACAAAATTTTGAAGACGTTAGTTATGCTGCTTTAAATCCTTAGGTGATTGCAGAGTTAGAGTAGTGTTAATTTGATTTAGGTTGCTTTGAAATGACACTAATCTGTATTGAAATGGCTTTAGTTGGATACATCCATTTCTACAGTTTATTCAGATAGATTTTCCTGCCTACATCCTGGAGAGTCTGAAGTCACTTTTTAGATGTGGAAATATTTCTTGTCTCTGAAATCAGTGAATAGAAATGATGTTTCATGATGTTTCAACACTTTGCTCGCCTTGTAGTGACCGATCTGGAGTTAAACACATGTCACATGTGGAGCTGGGATGTACCTACTGAACATGTTCTGTGTTGCAGGTGGTTCAGGAAGTCCAGAAGAAAGGACTCTTAAGACGACCAATAGATTTAATGTTAGCTGCATACCTCATCCTGGCAACGGGGTTTTGCATATTTAGGGGCATGGTAAGTTGAACATACTTTAATACTCTGGCCTCTAATTTTCAGTCAAACTTTTGAATTTGAGTCTGTATGAAAAAGCCTGTACATTGTGGTCAAGGGAAGTCCTGTAACATCTGGGGATCAAATAGGCCTTAGATATAAAAGGACAAATTATTTTGCTTCTCCATTTAGTGCTGTGTGAAGCATGTTCTTCTAAAGGAGGTACACAATCATGACAGTAAATAGCATCCCAAATGCAAATCAACACGACCTAAAACTGTTTTCATTGGTCTGTTGTTACATTCACAGCCAAGAACACGGAGACAAATCAACTAAAGGAATTTTGTATTCGCGTTTTTCTCAACAGAAAAGCATATGTAAAATTATATAGGAAACCAAGTTAACTTACACTGCATGAGACTGAATTTCCACCTAAAAGGAAAAAGAATTATCCAAATTACCTGAACAACATATGCTGTTTCTACTTACCAGTAGACAATTTTTAAAATGTTTGCTCTCTTTAAGTTTAGTTGATTGAATTAACATTTCTAAGGGAAGGAAGCAGTACTGAAAATGCTTTCAAGAGATAAATCCAGTAGCAGGTAAATCTCGTCCCTTGCCAGCTCTAGTGCATTTTCTATCTTAAGCAGAATGAAACTTGTGTACCATTCAGTGAACAGAGCTCGAATGTTTAGGTGTCTTAGACAACTGCCTGCTGGCTTGATTTGTAGTTTTGATCCTTTCTAGAAGAATTCAAGTAATAGGTGGTGATAAATACCCAAGCAACATTTTATTTACCTAACAGAGATTGTCCCTTTGTTGTGCTGCTCACATTAGTCTGCCATCTCCTGCCGTTCCTCTGAAAACCTGCCTCTCAAACACACTTTTTTCTCCTACTTTGTCACAGAGTGCTTTATTTCTTATAGATCATGCTACTTCAGAGCACCACTGGTACAGGTTAAATCAGCTGTTTCACCTGTAATTTCACTGTGGGAAATATGGTCTAACTTGGTTCTGCAAACCCATTTAATTTCTCAGAGGATTTTTTTTGTTGATTTTGAGCGTGTGGTCATTTCCTTATGTATTTCCTTCACCAAACAGGCCTCTCTGGCCTTACTTATACATACAGACACCAACTGAACATCTCTGTGTAAGCTGCAGGAACCATGATTTTGTGAAAAAGCTAATAAAACATCATCCAGTATAGTTCATTCAGACCTGCTTCTTGTATGCCCATGTTGGAAAAGAACAGGAAGGAATATCCAGTGTTTGTAAATCTGTGCATTTCCCCCTCAGAGTCAAAACTTACTCTTCATCCCTGTAGCTCAGGCACTGATGATGCCACAAACACACAGTGACAGCTGCTGACATGGATTGCCAACTCATTTCAGAATGGTATTTTTTCTAGTAGTCTTAAGGGCTGCTATGAAAAGAAACTATTTTTACAACCAGGTCTTTCCATGTTTATTTGGAACTTTTTCTTTCTATGGGAATGTAAAATCCAATAATCTCCCCTTTGCTACTCCTTTAAAATGATTACTTCAACTAACACCTGTCTCACTGCATTGCTGTCCATTGCTACCTTGTCCCAGTGCAGCTCTTGTTGGATTACATTCATAGTTTACTATCCTAAAACTGGGCGCTTAACCTGATGTTTCCACTCTTAAAGCAATTTTCCATTGGAAAGTTCATTTGCTGGGATAAAAGGCTGTTCATCAGAGCAAATCAATTGCAATTATACTTTTACAACAACATAGCCAACTAACCAAACTCTCTTCCAGTCAAGACGTTCAAAGCAGGCTGCCAGCACGTCCTTGCAAACCCCAGAGCGGGAGCTGAGAGGGGCTGCATTTCACCTTTCCATTGGTGGTCACAAGGATCACCTTTGCAAGCCTCCAGGGCAGCAGTGCTGCAGACTAGTGTATCTTTAGGGCTGGCAACAGGTGTCAGGGTGGCTGGATTTAGAACGAATTGTTCACAGGAAGTTGTAAAATTCTCCTCAGATTGCCCTGGACTGCCCTGCTGAGCTCTGCCGCCTGTACATTCAACTGCACGAGCCCTACATAAAAGATCCTGCTGCCTATCCCAAGCTTCAGGTAAAGCATTGACCTTGGAGCAGAGGGTGTTAAAGAGTGATTTGTAAACTGGTGCAAAGGTGAAGCCATGGGTTTCACAGATGAAGTATTGTTCATGGCAAGTTACAGCATTTCCTATTTTCCAGTACAGCCATTACAGGGTCCCAACTCCTCATTGTGATAAACTTAGATTCAAATTGGTTACTTAGAGTAACACATCCTGATTACTCAGGGTTCTGAACACTTTATACAAAGAGCACTGACGATAAGGGAATATGGTTCTTCAGTTACATAGTATTTGAAGTTGCCATTCTTTCCCAAGCCTGGCTGCTGCATGGAGACAGGGCCTGAGGTGGTCAGAGGATGCAGGGATGAGGCAACAAGCAGAAACCTCTGCTGGGCCAGTTCTTTCTGGGAAAGGGGTGGCGTGGGTGTATCTCCTACCTCCCAAATGAGAGTCCAATGGAGCCTGAAAAATGGACACCCATGTTGTCTTGGACAGGGAGTTAGGGTCAAGCCATGGTTATTGGCAGAGTCTCAAGATGACAAGGGGTAGGAAAACATGCTGGAATGAAACAGATATGGATGGGGCAAGGAGACAACATCCATCAATATTAGGGGAGGCCTTAGGGCAGGTGGATCCAGTTAATAGCATCCAGGTGTGAAATTCTTTTTCAAAGAAGCTGGAGCTGCAAAAAGGCTTGGGAATCATTGCTGCCAGGAGTGTAGTTTGTGTAGTCATCTGGCAAAGCAACTACTATTTCTGTTTACAATGCAGATGCTGGCATACATGTTCTACTCAGTGCCATACTATGTGATTGCTCTGTATGGCCTCCTGGTGCCTGGCTGTTCCTGGATGCCTGATATAACCCTCATACATGCTGGAGGACTAGCTCAGGTATTTCTTTGCAAAATGTTCTCTTTTGAATTACAAGTTAATAAGTAGAGACCTATGAATAAATAAGGGGCCCAGGGCTTGATCTTCCCATGCAGGTTTTATGCTGATGTAACTCAGATCACCTTTTGTATCTGTAAAAAAAAGCTAAATTTAAGGGAGTGGAGAATCAAATCTATTATGTGTCTCTAACGACCGCATTCTTGCTTTAGCAGACTTCTCTCCTTCTGCACAACATTTTTATTGTGCTCATTTAAATCTTTTTAAGCTCCATGCACTCTTTAGCCGAGACCATGAAGGAAGCCTCTCTCAAATCTGTGACAGTCAACTATGAAAAAAAACCCCAAACACAACAAAGCAGCCCAATATATTGTTTGCATAACATTTGTTGGCCAACTAGGTAGTTTGAAATACATAAATGGAAAAAAGTGCCTACTGATTGCACAAAATGTACAGTATCAGTTGATGATGTTGGTGTAACACTGGGAAACTCCTGGGCCACAAACCACAGTAGCCCCCAGATGTGCTTGTGTTCCAAAGGCAGACCAGTGATCACACTTCCTTAACTCATTCCCTTAAATAAACAACAGTGGCTAATTACTAGATGGTGCTGATACTTATGAGAAGATTGACCAAAACAAAACAATTCAACAGGAACTGGTAAATGACTTCTGGTGACATACAGATGACCATTAAACAGTTGAGACACAAGGACAATTGATTTGTACCGTGCTCTGAGGATCCAGGCAATGCAGAAAATATGCACATAATCCTATCACAATAGTGAGAACACAGGGACACAGCAATAAGTGTAGTTCAAGTACCATTGTTACACAAAGACAGACCAACACTTTGTTCCTCAGGCCTGAGATAACAGTCATAAATACAAACTACATCCACTCTAACTGCCCACTAAGGATGACAGAGTGACATTTTCTGTTTGTGACCAATTACCACACAGACTAGGATCCTTTTTTCCCTCTAAACAATTAATAGAGGATCTTGAATTATCAAGTGATAACAAAACAGAATCTTCAAACATTAATGAGGAGGTTTAGATGCTCAAAAGATATCATAAATATTATACAACTGTGTTTAGCCTAAACCTAATCTAAAAAAAATAAAAGGACAAACTAGCCAAAGGAGACAAGGCAGTATCAGGAACTTTACTGACAGATTACTCAGGTTTCATAAATTCTCCAGACAACCAGGAAACAAACTACCCCTTCAAAGATTTTTTTTTTTAGCATAAGGAAAAGTAAACCAGAAGTCAGTGTGGTGACTATCATAACCTTGCAAAATTGCCAGAAAGCACTGCCTCCCAGCCTGGAGGGGATTTTTTTAATGTTTCCTGTAACAAACACTTTTTTTTAAATGGTGCTTTATACCTTTTAGATGTGTGATGCAACATTTTGTTGTTGAAGTCTAAAACCCCTCTGTTGTTGTTCTCTGTGGTTTGGCCTCAGGATGTCAATTTACACATTAGATTAACACTCACAATTTCCCTCTTTACTCTTTAAAGCTTGTCCTGGCACCAGCAAAAACTGTGGGCTGACAAAAACTGATTAAGAGAGCCGTATGTTCCTGTGCTCTACCCATATTTTATCTTGCTTTAAAAAAACATTTCTTGACATTTGGGAGGGAACTTTTTTGGTAGTTTTTACTTTAATGCACCTCAGGATGAACTTCAGTCATCCCACAACTGAACATAATTAATTGATTTGACTTGGTGAACTGTGAGCAACCTGGGATGTAAAATGCATGTGACAAGGAATTGAGGACTCCTTCTGTATTATTTCTGGGGTTTGCTATTTTGAGGCACAAAACACATTTCCAGGTTTGTCTGCTGTTTTCTCAAGTTGAAACCCTGTAATTTATAATTAAAACACACATAGTTACTGAAACACATTTTGCTTCCTGTTATGCACAGAGGTCCAACAAAGGTAAATACCTTTTGGAGGAAGCAGTGGGCACTGCTCCCTGGGAATGAACACTGCTCCTACAGATGGGGAACGTGGAGATTTTAATTATTTTTATTTCTGTCATTTTGATGTACTTTTTACAAAAACAAGTCACAAAATACCATGTGATGCATCTAAACTAAGAACCTCCAGAAGTGCCTACTAGCCTTTCACACACAGAGACATATTTATTGTTTCTCAGAATTACATATAACTCTCAGTTTGAATTACTGTTACTAACATTTAGACTCCAAAACCAGTTACGACCCAATAATTATTAGTTTCTGAAGCCCCAGAAGGAGCTTTTTAAATTTCACATAAGTACCAGGAGCTCTGATTACACAAAAGGGTTGGAACAGCCTCTGAACTTGATGAAATTGGTATTTCCGTAGGTAAGTGAGCCACATAAGAAGGGATGAAGAGCCACAGCCTTGCTATCCAAAACCATTCCGTCTCATCAGTTCTTGGTAGCCCATTTCTATTTTCTCAAATGTAGAAAGGTTTCATCTACTGTCTCTCTTAGTAGTTTACTTAACCCTGCAATTTTTGGTGGCTGGTTTTTACAGTGCCTCTTGTCTACAAGGGATCCTAAACCCAAGGAATATATTTTTCTAGGTTACTCTCTCCCAGCTCTGATGGCTTCCCTTAGGCTCAGGAGAGCTGGTTCAAACCTTTCCAAAGTTACAGTCTTTGCCTGATTTTAGTCAGTCATAAAGAGAAGGCACAGAGTGAAGGAGGACTCCTAAACTGTTTCCAGGTCCTTCTCTATCCCCAGCTGGGGGGCTTTATTGACTGTAGGGTAAGAAATATTTCAAGTATTGCAACAAGGCAAAAAATATTGTAAAAAAATAAAAACCCAAATCCAAACTATTTCCTATGGACAAGCAGCTTCCTGAGCAGCAGGCATACAGGAATTGCAGCTGTCAGGCTGGGCAGTGCCACACCAGCACCAGGCAGCTGCCACACTGTGCGAAGGTGCCATCAGCAGGCTGGCTGAGGTGCCGAGGGCAACAAAGGCTGTAGGTTACATGTGTCAGGCTGCCCTAGAAGGTTACCTGCACCATCTCATTTGGTTGATTCCTCAAGCCAAGGTTTAGGGATTGGTTTAAGCCTCAGAATTAGCCACGTGCAGAGGGTTCAGTAACAGAAAGCACCAGGGAATGGGTTATTCACTGAGAGGCCCCAGTCACAGAGAGGTAACACAACAGACCTTTGGTTGCTCTCACTCAGCACAGCCCCAGCCTGCTGCACACAGGCCCAGAGCTCTGCAGGCACTCACAGCTTGTCTTACTGCTCCAAAGTACGGATTTGGTGCAAGTCTGCCTGGTGCTTGAAGGAAGAGCAGGACTGGGCTACTGGTGAGTGAGAGATGTGCTTTTAAGACACATCTCCTGCCCCAAGGGAGAAAAAAAGAGAGGAAAGAAAAAAAAAAAGGTAGCAGCAGAGAACAGTCATGAAAGTGAAGCACAAAAGATTAAAGACATAAAACAATTTCCATAGAGGCAAATCAAATAAATTAATAATAAAAAAGTGACTTTAACAGACCTAAATATCCTCTCTGGTAATGAAAGGAATCAGCAGTGTGTTCCATTGAAAAACAAGTCTAATAAACAATAGCTTCATTATATATAGTGCATCACTGGCTAGTAAAAATCTTTGTGGGCTACAGACAGGACAACATGTTACTGCTTTTTGGTTTTACAAAGCTCAAAGCTCACTAATGTGCCACTGTTCTTGTAAGAGACAAGACCACACAATAAGGCTTAGATACTCAAAGGCATCTTGGAGTCTCTGAGAGTTCTGAGTCTCTCAGAAGCATCCCCTTACAGTTCTTTCTGACAAGGTTTACTATGAATTATTAGGAATTTACTATCAACTTACTATGCTGCATGGCTGGCCACTCTCAGGGACAGGCAGGCCTCACAATCCTCCACACACAGCAGATAGTTTAGTGTCTTATTGACCCAGAAGAGGCTCTAAAATGCTTCCATGAGGGTCTTAGTGTCCAGGCAAGCACCAGACAGACCATACTTGCTGCAGACTGGTGGTAGCTGGTTACCTGCCTGGGAACGTGCTGCCTCAGGCAACAAGAGGGCTTTGGTGCTGAGCATTAGTGCTCTGGCTGCCTGGGCTGAGAGAGCTCCCTAAGCCAGGGGAGGTAACAGGGACCTCAGCAAGCCCACCCAGAAAACAAAGGCAGGTCTTGCCTGAGACAGGTGAGAACAAACAGGCTGCAAGAGACAAACTGAATTAGGAGGCCAGTATAAAAAGACTGCTGACAGTGTGCCCCTGAACACCTGTTGGCTGTGTAACAGCTATTTGCAGAAAAATGCTAAGTGGCACTCTATTGAAGTGTGTTTGTATTTGATTTCCTTGATTATTTCGTTTCCTGGCTCAGGTTTGCTTGATGAGCTCTCCCCATTCAGTGGAGGTGGTTGGAAGCACCTGAAAACCAATTTCCTTTAGTTTTGCTGAATGGTCTCAGCCTAACCTTTTGCTGATGGTGTATTGAAACACCTGCACTGGATTTCCCTTTCTACCTTGCTGTGACCAGAACTGTCATGACTTCAAAATGACTCTTGCTGAAGCCAGAACAGAGGAAGTGACTTAGCCATAGTGTACTCCTCTGTGCTCCTAAAATTCTGGTGTGTCAGTGCTTTGCTTATGATCAAATTGATACTTATCTTCTCAGATCTTCTCCACTGCTAACTAACTAAATAATAATTTTAAAAATTGGACACCTAATAGTTAATGTGAATGAGCTGTGGCTTGAAATAGCAGGTAACAAACAGATGGAAACAAAAGACAGTGACTATCCTGACACTTCTATCTTTAAATGTTTGTTTATGCTAAAAATATGCTTCAGGCTAGCAAGCTTGTCTGTGCCTATAACCTTCACTGCATGCTCAACCTATACTTCAGAACCACCCCAGCCCAAAGGACAAATACTGCAGAAATTTTCTGAAATCATCAGGAGTTCTGGGATCAGAATCTGAAACACGCTGGGTTTAAGATTAAAAAACAAACCCAAATTCAAACCAGAACTAACAGAGCTTCCAAGATTTTACTTTCTAACTTCATCCAGACTTAGTGTCTGTCTGGTCCCACTGAAGCCTAATGCAACATTCCCAGGCAGGTGGGTGCGAGTCCCACCCCTGCCTGGGCTGAGCAGGAGCACAGGGCTGCAGGGATGCCACTGCAGTGGCCAGTTGCCTGGGGAAGGACTGTGGACCCTCTTGCACTAAGTATAACCCAGAAGCCAAAGGTGCAATCCTATACATGACTTGTCAGTGCCACAATGTGCATAAAACAAACTTCCTCCCATGCCGTTGATGGTTCCAGTTATGCCTCTTATACCAAGATATTAATGGGTTTAGTTTAGACAGTATTTTTATCCTACTGTGCAAATGGATGATGGATAATTCTGGAATAAAAGGGCTGGCTTGGAACATGTCACTGGAGATGCAGTCTTGCATGCAGATTATGCCATCTTTTTCCAAAATATGCATCAACTTTACCTTTTTTAATATATACACACCACAGGCTCAATTTTCCCATATTGGTGCTTCTCTTCATGCTCGAACTCCTTACATCTACAGAGTCCCTGAAGAAGCAAAAGAGTTTTTCCTGATATTGAACATAATGTATGGGATTCTTCCTCAGCTGTTTGCTTACAGGTGTGTCAACAAGCCAGAGTTTTTTATGAAACCAAAACAAGAAGAAAAAACAGAGTAACAACTGTTTTCAGCTCCTCTCCTTGGCTATGTATATAATTGGGTTGGGATGTAACTGAACTGCTCAAATGGAACCCAAATGAAGCATGTAAGATGTGTAAAATCGCACAACTGTGTAAAGTTGCACGATCTGTTTTGTTTATCCTCCTCAAAAAGGGAAAATAAAGACAACTGCCTTTAGCACCATTTCTCAACATTGTGACTTTGCGTGGCAGTGCATTGCCAGTTCCCACAGCTATTTTTAAGTAAGCTGCTTTGACAGTTTTAGAAATACTGCATGAAGTTAAATAATAATAATGATGTCAGTGTTTAGCCTCCGCACACAGCAGAACAGCAGTGCCAGCAGTCCCTGCACAGCTACTGCGGAACATGAAGGGCAGCATTGGGAAGTGTGAAAAATTAACATACATAACTCTGTCACATGCACATGTTTTATTTGTCAAAAAGTATGTCTTGTGGGTCAGTCTTGTTAAAAATCCCAAGAAATCTTTTAAGAAGCAATCAACTCTTATAGTAAGACTCCATATATGATAAGCAAATCATATGGTTTTGTTAATTCTCTTAAGGATTCACCTCTGCAAGGACTGCTCGCCTGCCTGACGCTGAGCAGGTGCTCAGCAGCCCTTGTGGGCTCAGGGCTGTGAACCCCTGGGCTCACACACGATGTGCATTTTCAGAGAGGAGGGGGTTTTGGCTGTGCTGTCTGCAGCTACTTCTGCTACTGCTGTTGGGTCATAAACAAGCAGCAGCAAACACAGCAACCTTGGCAATTTGGCCAGTTTATGTTTCTGTTTGCAATTATGGGCTATTTCTATGCCTTCTATGTGTATTGATATTAAAAGCAGTACACCTAGTGCCTTTCTCACGTTTGAAATCAGCCGATACATTTTAACTGGAAACACTTTATTTTGGGATGTTGACTTCTGGGTGTTTTGATTGAAAGAAGTTTAATTTTCTCCTTAAAACTAATAAGTAACAAGAAAGCATCAGTTCATGTGCCTTTGTGCTGACCCTCTGCACGAGGGACCTTCAGAGCACTGGGAAATCCAGGCTGTGACAGTCTCCTGCTGAAGGCTGTGGTGCAATTCCCAGCAGCACTCAGAGGAGAGGCCCCAGGTTTTACACCTCCAGCCATAGGGGCAGGTCCAAAACAACCACAGCACATCTCAGGCAATGCTTGTAGGCACCCAGCATCCCTGGGGCAAGCTCCTTCCATGAACAGTACATTTGGGGATGGCTTCATCCCAGTGCATCCTCCCGGGGAAACAAACCCAGAGCTGTCACAGGACGTTGGCTCATGAACAGGTATTTGAGCCTCCGATGTTACTTCTGATGTTTTTAAAGAAACTTTGAATACATTCAAGGTGAATTTAATGACCTCCCATTATCCAGAAAAGGCAAAGTACAGAAAAAATAAAGATCTCACCTGCACTTGTATCTATTATGGTCAACTCATGTTAACAGAATGTTTTGCTTTAATACTTGACTTACATTAATACCTCACATTATTACACGTATGAAGCCAAATATGATGCTAACTTAGTTGCTTACAACCTCAAACCTTACTCCCAATACACATTCCAATAAATTTATTCTGTAAAAACAATACATTTTTTTGTTTCCTTTTTGTTTTGTGTTTTTGTTGTTTTTTTCTTGTGGTTTTTTTTTTTTTTTTTTAGTTTTTTACAGTAAACTCATCAACTACAAACCTTGAATACGCAAAAGATGTTCCAAGGACAAGCATAACAAGGATTGATAAAACCAGACTAAATATGTTTTCACAATAAAAGCTGGCATAAAAATAAATAAAAATCTCTATTATCACAATAGCAACAATAATGTACACAGAGTAATGGATTTGGAATGCTTACTTACTAGTCTAGTTCTATTTCCAAAAGGAAAAAAAAAAAGCCAGAATGACAGCATCCTTTTTTAAGCCTTTCATTATTTAAAATTGATGTTTTGTTTTGGTTTCCCATAGGGTTCTATATCACAGTAAGCTTAAAAATGGAAAGCATCCAAATGAATGATTTCAAATTGTGTTGGCATTAGAAAAAATTCTTGTATTAATCTAAAGAAACACAAAAAGACTTTCACTAACTCCACATATAGGAACTAAGTCAGATAGTGTACATTACATCATGGTTTGGAGAAGTATTAAGAGTATAACTACCTAGGTACTTCTAATAAGGAAAGGTATTTTATTACATTATTGAACTTGGTGGTGATCTCAACTGAAGAAGAATTTTTCTTTTATGTTGTAAACTGATCAAAAATCAAGAAAATGGATATAGGGAAATTTAAAATTACGTTTGTATGTGGAAGATATTGTAGCATTCTATGGAGGGGACTCATTTCTAAGATTTAGCTGTGTTTAAAAAACACTGATTTAGAATGGTATCATTTGGAGTTACACCTTTTCTGTCTAGAAAAGGAATCTAAAACATGTTCAAGTATGCGATATCTTCATAAACCTCAGCCACTGGTAAAGGGCAACTTCATGCAACCAAATAATACAAAAATCAAAAAGTAACCCTTAGAAAAAAGGGTAAAAATGTCATTTCTGCAAACACAACAGATAGGAATGTGAATAATGTGCATACAAACTGGGATGCTGTTGATGGTACTAATGAACAGATGTGGTGACTCATATCAAATCCGAGACAACCAAACATGTAACCTTCTTGTGTTTTCCCTTAATATTCAGCAGTCATTATGTTGGTTAAGTCTGAAAGAGAGAGAGAGAAAAAAATCACATTTAATGTAAGAAATAACATGCTGCAACAAACTTGATACAATTAACATCTTATTCCAACACTTTACAGTCACAGGTACAAGTAAACATCTGGTCTGTTCAAACATTTTTTTCTAGTGAAAATGGCTTATGTTACATCAACTGAACATACCATTACAAAATATTAAAGAACGCAGTTTAAAAGTAAACATTCAGGGCTTTACTCAAATAAGCAGCTCCAGTGATGTATGTGGGTGGGTTTTTGTTTCTCCAATGACTCCATTATGAATCTTGTAGCACACTTCAGGCACAACCAAAATTTGCATTTTTCTACTGCACTAAATCACTGATGGGCTTCTTGCAGCAGCTCAGGCACTGCTGCATTGCTGGATGCCCAGGCACAAGAACATCCTCGTGTTCAAATACACGAACACTTAGCAAGCATGAGGAAAGATGAATGGGATCAGCTAAGGGATCCCTGATATTAATGGGATCAGAATCTGAATGTCCTTGTGTGATCACATCAAGTATCTACAAGTCTTGGTTTCCTCACACTGAACAGAGAAGGTAAAGCTCACCTCCTGGCACTGTGACCCACTACTTCACCCAGCAATGACACCCATGACTGCCCAGCCCTGGCCAAGGCATCCCTTCTCCTTTGTAAAGCATTCAGAGCGTGAATGCTTGTCCACCCACACCCTGACACACACAAAGGAACACCACACACAAGCAGCATGAAGAGACTGTTAGGTATTTGGCGTGATCATCCAAGGAAAAAATCACTATCCAGGACTAAGAGTGTGTGTAGGTACCTGTTAAATCCACTGGGGATGATGGAATTTTCATTTTGCACAGGATCCCAAGGAGGATATGAAAAGAAGACATTTTAACATCCCTGCACTACATGTTTGCAGCCTAAACTTTCTCCCGCTCTGGCCCATAATACCTGCTTGTGTGTGATGCCACAGTGACAGCAGACTTGCCTATCTTGCTTCTCTGGCTAAGAGGACAAGAACATTGGCACTCTGGGATCCTGATCTGGTTGTTGCACCTCTGAGCTAAGGGCTGTGTTTGGTCAGTCCAGTCCTTCCCTCCTACGACAAGTACTTTGAAAACAGTAAAGTAATGGAAACCTGGCTTTTCCATGTGGGAGGTCCTGGTACATCCTGACTTATGACACACGATCAGGGGTTATTATAAAATGTTCAGGCATGCAGTGATGACTTACAGGAACTGCCTGAGCCCTGCCTCCCCCAAAAGGTGTAACCCTGTGCTGCTCATCCAGCACACCACACTTCACTGACCTCTCTCCTATAAGTCAATGGGATCGTGAGATCATACTTACAGATGCTTTGGAGATGTGGCTTGGAGGGGTTCACTGCTGTTTCTTTGCCTTCTGATGTAGATACCCATTAAAACAACTACACATGATTAGTCAATCAAACCCTGCCTTCTGTTAAAGTTCTCACTGACAGCTGCTGCCCAGCACTGACAGGCAGGATGGGTGGTGAACAGTCCATCCCTACAGTGTCACTGTCAGATCCAGCACGGAATGTTATCCTTTTGGAGTATGAAACCTTTGCACTTATTAACAACAATTCCCCTCTAGGCTAAGGCCAGAAGATTGGGTAGGCATCATTCTTACGTGGGGTGTTGAGAATATTAATACTTCACACTGTCTGACAGATGTGGCTGTTGGGCTACAGTGTGGCACAGGAGGGACAACAAAGAGCCAGGTATGCAAATCATCTTCTAGGGCTGTCACAGTTCCCAGGGCCATTTTCCAGCACAACGCCCGTTTTGTCTCCTGGGCACACTCGCAGGTGCCCCAGAAGCCGGCAGGTCTCTCGTCCCCAGCCGCAGACCCCCCGGGCCGGAGCTCCCTCCCTCCCCTGCGGCACCGCCGCAGCCGCCGCGCGGGGATGCGGCAGAGCTGAGCAGCTCCCATGGTCTCCATGGTTTCACGTCTCTTCAGAAACAGATCAGCTCTCATCATCTTTGTTTGAACAAGTCTCTCGGCTTAACTCTAAGCCGCGGTACAGCGTGTGCCGCGCTGACCAGCGATACTGCACACAAAGGAAACGGCACAGGGTCTGACTGGCTCCAGTGAGAAATTTCTGCCATCAATAAAATGACACGACAGAGACACAGAGCAGAGAATAAAACAAAATCCACAGACTGCTGTGTTTTTTTCTGGCACTGAAAATTCCTTCCTCAACAGTGACTGGCAACTAATTCAGCCATTCTGTACTTTAAAACACTCCCACTGGATGGGCAGAAGAATAATTATTTACTTATAAATACATTGTTATTCCACATTGGTTTGAGGTCAAAATGCTTATAAGATTCAGTGTACACAGAGATGCAAATATTTCATCTATCCTGGCTGCTTTAATCTCAACTTGCATTCAGACATTTATGTTCCTCCTGAGTTATGTCCCATGGCCTTACCCAGTTGTGTTTTTCCTGAGCTACTGGAAGGCAGCAGACAACACAACTCTTCACACAAGAGACTATGCCTCTATTTGATTTTTACATAGAAATTTTACTGTGCTATAGTTAGATACATTTTTTTACAAATGTTGTATTTTTTGGAGGGGTAGCTTTTAACTGGCCTCATATTGCAGAAAAAAACTCTTAGACAGAAATACATACTGTTTCCATTTTTTTGAAAAATGCCCACAGAAAAGCTTTTACATTGAATCGAGCCAGAAATGCTATGCTTTCAGTGCTATTAAACCCCCAAACCCATTATGCAGCCTGACCAATGTTATTCTTGACAAGTAAGGAAGAGTGAAGGAACCAAACATCTCAAAACCATGTAAGAAGGACACAGGGACTTTTGTTTCTCTGGCCACTTAGGCCATTACACTTGTCCTTCACAGCAGCAACTAGGATTGTTGCTACCCCACAAGAATATCATAACAAAAAAGCCTGGACACAGGCTGTTTTAAATATATTCTCCCAATTGCAATGGTATCAGATGGCAGTAATTTTGGACCAGACTTTGATGCCCTTATTCCTGCTGGCAGTCACCTCCACAAATAGATCCACTGACTCAGTAATGATTGTCCATGTGAGTAAAAGGATCGCACTCCTTTACTCCACTTTAATATTCAGGCTGTACCAGGAGGAAAGAAATGTATTCTATTTCCAACAGATCTACTATTTCTGAAAGACTTAGTAAAACCATTCACCTCCTGACAGGCAACCACATGCATCTGTACACCATGAGAATGCCTCCTTTACCAACCCGCTGTCCAGACTGAAACTGGAATAGTGAATACCAAAAGGAAAACTTGCCACATGCCCTGTGTGCTGACCCTAACGTTCAAACACTCTCTAATAAGGCCAGAACCACAGCCAGCTTTCAAACATCACTATGTGGGCATCCACAGAGTAAAAGTAAAAAGGAACTTACGTGTTCAGTTACAAAGATTCAGAGTTATGCCAGACAAGAACTAAAGGCACAAGTCACCAGAGACTAAATGTGGAATGTAAATGTGCTGCCATGAATCCACTCATTTATGAGCAATTTTATACCATAGAAAGTAAACAACACAGAGCCATGAATACCTTTCCACCAGAAAATTCTGTTATGTGGTATTCTGAGAAAGTCAAAGCAATTTGTATTTAACAGCAGAGGACGGTCACGGGGAGATTCTGTGACTCAAGACTTCAGCAAACTCTGGGATGGACTGTCTTAGCTAATATATTATTAGCTAATAAATATTTGATGATTAACCCCTGAGGTTCAGGCTCTGCATCTTTCTAGGGAAGGAATCAGCCAAAGAACAGCAGTGAGGGAAAGAGCTTGAGGGAAAGAGCTTGAGAAACAGGTAGTGACAGGACACAATCACCAGCTGTGGCTGAGGCTGAGGAAATTAGTGTCTCTTTCTTGAGGGTGCCTATAGTACTCAAGAATAGTTGAGAAACTAAGGGATGGAGATAAGAAAGCACCTTTGTCAACCCAAGGGAGAAAAACCCCCACAAATTGAGCCCTTGAACAGTATGAAATTCGCTGAAAAAATATAATAGCTTTGAAAGTACTTTTATTTGCTCTGGGTTTGAGTCTTTAGGAAGCCCCACTTCGCATTTTCAAGCTTACCTCTACCACCTGGAGGTTAGAAATTTCATTAAAAAATATAGGTGAAGATGCTCCTGCAATCATTTGACTTCAGCCGTTAGCCCTTCAAGAAGATCCCTATAATGCTGAAGGTAAGAGTGTGATTAAAAGGCAAGATTCCCTCTGATCTGAGGAGGGAAGATGTGTCTTCAGCTTGCAGCCCAGGCATTAAAAAAGGTAGTTACTAACTCATTAGTAGTAGTAGTACTAAGAGAAAAGCTTCTTGTCTCCTTGAGGCAAACCTTGCACGGTGCAAGGCCTGGGAGGTGCAGAGCACAGGAGCCAAAGGCACTCACAGCATTGGGGCGCCCTCCAAGCAGAACCTTCTGCACCCCTGCCTTAGAGGTGGCCCAGCCTCCACACCTTCTAAGCTTTTAAGCAGCCAGTCACAGTGGCAAAACCAGGGCAATGAAACACGCCTGTCCTAAAGATCAGGACCCTGAAGTCCTGTTTTGCTTGTCTCTTTGCCTTCATGGTGCCTTTCTACAACTTCTTTCAAACCAGACTCTGCGCTGGTGGGTGTCAGCAGCCCCCAGGCGCTGCCTGGGGGGGCAGGTTTGCACCCCGGTGCCCCTTCCAGCAGGTTCCTGGCGCCCTCTCATGGCCACAGACGCGTCCAAGTGTGGCTGGATTGGGGAGAGAGGAGCGGTGGGTACACAGCTCCTGTGCTGAGCACTGCAGGGGAGGAGGTTCATCTCCCTCAGACCGTGTGCTGTTGTTTCACTGCTCTTCTCACAAGAAAAATGATTTTAAAGAGTTCATTATCTCATCTATGATGGTGTCTTTTAGCAGACGAAGATATTCTTCTGAATTCAGGCATGTGAAGAAAAGGACCACATGCCAACTCTGCAGGCTCGTGTTTGTCTTTTTTGACCTCCTCTTCTACAGAAGTCCAAGTGTGGTGGGCTGGAGAAGCTCAAGGCCCTGCAGATGAGCCCTGATGGCTGTTCATCAGGATGTGGTCACAGGACAGCTGGCCCTGTACCCAACTCACCAATCCAGACACACTGTTTAACACTGGCTGTTTAACACCAATTGAAAAAGAAATCTGATTACTCTTTCCCCTAGTGCCTTGTGTCTTATAAAACTCACCTCCTAAAAAGACACCTGATTTGGCTCTGAGGAGCAGGAGATGGAGTGTCCCCTCCTGGTCCTGAAAGAGAATTGCACTACTGACAAAAGCTCAAGGAAATGCTGAAGATTCACATGTGAAATGCTGATTCTGCAGCAGAAATGCCTAAGGTAAAATATTTGGATCAGGATGTGAATTTGTCCCAACTTAGTGCTTTTATGTCAAGCTGCCCTTAAAACCATCTCCTCATGTCTCTATAATCCACACTACTACAACTCCCCCTTTCCCATAATGCAAGCCCTGGTTAGAGAATCATTGTCCAAGTGTGATGTCAAGGCCGAGTGCTGGGGTTGCAGAAGTCAGAGCAGAGCTCCTCCTCACCTGGGTATGACAGTGTTGACTGTGAGTATTTCTGCGAGTTGGTGCTGCCAGGAAGGACACAGACTGTTGTTATTTCAGCACTGAGGCTAAAATAACTGCAATCCTGAAAACACTGAGGAAACCACAATGTTCCAGCCTGCTGGAATCAACTTCCTAGTGGTTACAAGCATGTCACACACAGAAGGAAGAGCTGTATGAATGTCACCAGCCACAAAGCCAACATCCTATGTGACTTTTAGCCACTTAGTCTGTGACTGACCTAACTCAGTAAGGATTTTGTCCTTACATGGAGAATGTGCCTGAAGTTCACGGGCTACTGTCACTGCTACTGTCACTGCCACTGTCACTGCTACAATTACAGGAAACACAGCAGGCCCTTCTGAACCTCTTGCAACCTCAGATGGACCTTACTAATAGTTTTCTCACTCAAATGAGTGAAATATAAAGTGTCACAGAGTTCACAGAATGTGGGCTACACATGCTCTACACATGCCTGACCACACTCACCAGCCCCAGCCTCTGACATTCCATGGGTGAGGGGCTGGGAGGGCACAGCTGGGCAGTGTCTCCTTGTGGTCAGTCTCTGGCTCAAGCCAGCGGCTTGTCCAGAGTGAAAGGGAGACCCTCGGGGCACATTATCCTCCTGACCCCACGAGCCACCTACTGAAGTCTTCATAAAGCCAAGAGCCACAAAACACATACACTGCACTGCAGAGAGACACAGGGAAAGGAAGCTCTGGGAAGAGTCTTTTAGGAAGAGAAAACAGCAGCTCCCCAGGGGTTGTGCTGTGAGAAAGGGCTGAGGCTGAGCATGCAGCTGGGTGCTAAGGCACCTCCGCAGTGTCAGATGAGAGCCTGTGCTGGCTGGCCTATTCTCACACCTGGGGATTCATGTCACTCAGCTCCTGTGACAACCCAGCCCAGCTGCTGGCCACGTGGCACAGCCTTGGCATGGTACAAGGACTAGTTCTGAGCTGGAGCTGTAAGTGCTGGAGCAGGGAGGCTTGTGCTGCCTCAAAAGCTCAGAACTAGGAGGGGTTGTTAAAGGTGGCTGACGATTAACCACTGGCCATGCTAATCCCCCTGCTCAGCAGCCTTCCCTTCTGTTGTTGTGGTCACAACAAAATAATTTCGATATGTACACACAACTGACACAAACACACAAGGAGACTGTATGAAGCAGCTCCAGAGCAGACTGTATATCCCCTTCTCAGAAGGTCAGAGCTCAGGACACGGATCTGCCCTGAAAGCCACAGTATGCAGAGTCTGCAATGTGCACATGAACCTTCCTGAACTCCAAAGAGACAGTGGGACTGCACAAAAACAAGTGTGAAAGGGTAAGCAGGCTCTCCCTGTTAGTGAGCCAACATGCATTATGCAAACAGTCTGATTCTGCTCTCACATCAATTTTGCATCATTCCAGCTCATGTTTTTCAGTAGCTCCTCTCAGCTGACATCGAGGCAAGTGCTGGAACAAAAATAATACTTACAGTATCTTTTCTCATTCAGTCATATCTCTAGAGCAAAATTTGTACCAGGGCAGGGACCAGGCCCACATTTCTGTTCCAGACACATTCTGAGCACTGAAATGCAACCCAAGAAGACTGTGTGTGGTACACACAGGACATCCCTGGCTCCAAAGCTCCCTGGGAGCAAACTGCATGGGAAGTGAACGACATTAACAGAAGATTACCCCTTCACTGGTTTTCTGCAAATCTGAAGAAGTGTTTCTTGTGTCATTGCCTGCGTCCCCAGCATCAGAGCTGCTCTTATTTTCTTCCTCTTTGCAGTCCTTATCATCTTCATCTCCAGGAGATTTCCGTGACTGCTTGGAGGATTTCTAAAACGATCAACAACAAAATTAAAATTAAAAAATTTCATTTCAGTCATAGAAGGGCATTTCTGAAATACAGGTAGAATGCTGTCTGATCATGTGGTTCCCTGTTCAAGGTGAATGGTGGGGAGGATATGTGGGGTGAAAAGCACTTTTGCAGGTGAAGTAGCTGGAGTTACTGCCATCAATAAAGTAAAAGGAGAAATGCTGTGTGTTCAGCACAGGTTGGCAGCAAAATTGACTGAAAGGCAGACACAGTAATAGGAGCTGGGTATTAGTGTTGGGTCACCTGTAGGTTTTGTTAGTTAATGAAACAGATGGTGCCAGCTTCACAAAAGTTTTGATTAAACACAGAGATGTAAAATGAGAGTAACATTAGCAGAGCTGCTTTCCATACTTTTTTTTTAGTGCTGTCAGCTTTAATATATTAACATTAAAGCCATGTGGAGCCAATACATCTTTTCTGCTCCCTTTATGTTATGCAATTCTACAGTACAAAAGGATAAATTGTGGCATTAAGCCACCATTTTCCTAATCCTCTGTTTGTCCAGAGTCTTCTGGAAAGAAGATGGTACACCAGACCTGAATTTCTAATGGAAAACACACAGAGGGGGTGAAATTACTTAATACATTTTGTTCAGTAGATGAACCACAAAAATTCACGCTCTCCCCCAAACTGAGCCTGGATCAGATTGTTTGCTTGATTATTCTCATTTCAATTAGTTTTCTCTTTCAGAGAAGAATAACATAAGCCACACTTCCCACAAATTTTTAAGCAAAGAACAGACCTGGAGGCACACACAGGTGACTATAGAAGTGACTATAATGTCACTTTCACCCAGGTAACAAGTAAAAAGTCTGTCTGAACCCAGAGATGTCACTACTCAGGTGAACACCTTCACCAGACATTGTGGAAACATTACTCATAGCTTCCTTATCTACATTCTTACTTAAACATTAACTGGGTGGCAGGTACTACAATTTAGGTCTTTTATCTACAAATTAAGCACCCTACTCCTTGCTTACTGAATTAGTCCCTCCTCCTTCCCATTCTGTATGCTGTATTGAAGTATTTTACACTCAGATACAAGAGGAGCAGCTGAGCACATCTGACCCTACCAAGTCTTTCAGCAGCTGAGGTGCTTACACTGGAGATGGGATAGGGAAGCTTAAATTCTCCTGGACAAAAACCAGAGCTGAACTCTGACTCCCAGGGGGCACAGTCCTAAGGCTTTTTTTGTTCCTGTCTAAGATGACCAAATCTATCAATCCATCTTTGCATGGATTTTCTTTCCAGCCCTTCTGAACTCCTTCCCATTCTTTCACCTCCTTCTCAGAGTGTGAGAAGGAGCACTAGAACAGGGCAGAGTATTTCAACTGCTCTCTCACCAAGGCTGTCTACAAAAGCAACAACACTTTGCCTATTGGAACACCATTGCAGTGCTACTGGAATCAAAATGCCAAAGAAGGAAGAACAGATTGCCATGAGGTGGACAGTAGTACATGGATGACAACAGGAAAGCTCAGAAGACAACCTTTGAAGTGTAGGATTTTTTCCGTTTTGAGCCGGCTTTTTCATTCTTTCTTTTTCCTTTTCCATCCTCTTCTACCCGATCACCTTCCTCCTCACTGCTGGCATCTGCTGTATTTCCACCTTCTCCTTCAGTCTCTGATGAGCTCTGTTGTTGGATTGCCTTTAAAATAAACAATAATTTAAAAAAGCATAGCACATGATGGAGTTTTCCCAACACGGCATGCAACTGTGGAGTCACACATGCTTATCCACATTCCCTGAGTGATAGTTTATGTTTTGACATTGACTAACTCATCCATGCTCAGGGCACAAGCACTCAGACAATCTCCATCACCACTTTCCCATTAGAAATCTTGATCTCTGCTGAAACAAGCTCAATTCCCTTCATTATTTCCCAGCCGACAGACGGCTTGAGAGGGAGGATATTACAAGTGTCAGTCTCTTTGCCTACGGACAGGCCATGGATGACACCAGAAGGAGAGAAACAAACAAATAAAATATATCTCTGTTTGTGTGGCAACCTTTTAATGTGTTTGTTGTACCACTGTGTTTCATTTATTCTCCCAAAACTAGTTTACCAGGATTATTTTCTTGGAAGTCTTTCAGCAAAAGTGTTATCTGTTCCTTTTTTTTCTGCATTTTTTTTAGGCTCTTGCCATTTCACAGAAAGAAGGAGCTGGCAATCCGTCTTGAAGAGCTATATTGTTATTAGGAGGAGTTATAAAGCTCTTCAAATTAGCCATGAAGTAAAATCTAGCAAATATTTTTGAGAAGGATGGTGTTTTCTTACTATACAAGACAAAGAATGACAAGATGAGTGTTAACGTAGGTTTTTTCCATAAATATATTCAGAAGGGTCATTTTGTTTGTATTAATAATTGCATGGTTTTGGCAATGACAGGTTAAATTGAAGGCCTGTAGGTTAATGAAACTTGTCATAACTCTTTTGGCTCCAATAGAGGTATGGTGTTTTGTGCTAAGAGTTAGTCATAAATACATTGAAAAATAGCCCCTGATCTTTTGTTTTTGAAGATAGAAAGCAAAGAAAACTGAGAAAGATCATGAAGAGCAAAATGAAAGTGTGTTTTCCACTCAATGCAATCAGTTTCAGTCATTTGAGGATACAAACTAGTTCTGGATATACGTGCAATTTTTCCCTCATTCTCTGCTCTCACCTGAGTGCATTTGTGGAGAGATGCTCCAGAATTCTTTTTAGGCAATGCCATTAGAGGAAAATTAAACATTTGTTGGTCCAATCTTTGATGAATGAATCTTATGAAATGACTCTCATCTGCACTACAGCCATTTCTTATCTTTTTAAACATGATTTTAACTGCCTACTAAGAACAGTCCCTGACTCACACCAGTTGCCAAAATCATGACAAGGAATACCTTTGGAGGTTGATAATTGTCATAATCCTAAGCCTTATCTGAAACTGTTCCATTTAGTAGTATCAGTAATCATCTTCTACTGTCTGTGAATGTTCCCAGACAGTCTTTTACTCATTAATGTAGCCATTCCCTATCTGTCCCTTCAGGGGACTTCTGTGATGGCCAGCAAAAGAGCAACACCACACAGGTGAGTTTTATTAAATGTATATGAGTAAGACCATTTGAGAAGAAAAATAATAAAAGATTCATAATGTGGGTATGCCACTAAGGTAGTTATTGCCAAAGGGAATCTGTAGCCTCTGGAGTATGAAAATATAGGAATGGACCACATTAAAAGTTAAAACATTTTCCCATAGATGTTGATGTTCACCATTTTGATGAAAATTATCATTAAAAAGCTAATATTTTTATAATATATATATTTATATAAAAGCTCTGATAACAAGGAACAGAATTAACGCTCAACATTTTGGCATTAAAAGAAGGAGGAATAAAAAGAAATGCAGAAAATAAGATAAATGATGCAAAATAAAATAAGTCAAGGAAACCAAGGGAGGATCGGTGTAGTGTCTCAAGAAACCTAGTAATGACCCGCTAGAGGATGGAAAAGAAGGAGGTGCATTTTGCTTTATTGTGTATTTCTGTAGAATGCAGTAAAAGAAAATTCTACCATCTGTCATCTTCAAGAAATTGGCAAGATACGACATTGGACAGGTTTGTTCATACTTCCAATCTGCTGCTCACTCATTTCTGCTGAACAGTTTTGTTCTCCACTTCTCCCACATAGTTTTTATTTTTATAATTATTGCTATTATTTGGAAGTTAGATTATGTTCCATTATTTTTTCTATAGCTTGAATTCTTCCAGTGAAAATAAAATAAAATAATAATACAAAAAATCTAACAGAAAATCCTAGACTGCCTCCACTACCTGGATCAATCTTCCTTTTTTATTTTTCCAGATTTCATTTAAGTCTACTTATAATGGTGATTAGACTTCCCCAACTCACTGTTTGGGATAAAATATTAAATAAAATGTGTCATAATGAACAGTAATGCAACACTAATTTTTACTGACATTAAAATCCATAAGCAATATAGATGAAATTTATGTAAGTAGGTTATATCTCCTATTAGGGAAAGTATATTTCTTCAGGATATGGCAGAAAAATGTCTCTCTCATAAGTTACAATTGCAAATCCAAAAGACAGAATTCCCTTGCTGTATGTCACAGAGAGAGCCCTAGATGTGGGATTTATTTAACTGCTATGGATCCAGCTGGTTGATAATGTGATTATCAATTCTCAGGTGATCTCCCATCTGGGAAGATCCCTGCCACCTTTATAAAGGGAGGACACCAAAATAGGAGAGCTTATTTTTTCTCACTAGCAACAAGGAGGACTTAGAAACAAATTTGTCTCCTCTAGCATTTACAGACAAAAAGGTTAACCCCTACCCTGAAATTGTTGCCTAAGTCACATCAGCACATCAGGAGAGCTGGGTTCCTAAAACTGCTAGAAGAGAAGTTTGAAAGCGAAAAGATTGAATGTTGTGGCCTCGTGTTCCAAGATATTGACTAAGCGGCCTTAATTTCCTAAAAAAAAAAAAAAAAGTCTTTAAGTTCTACAGCTTTGTAAGCTTTTGTTAGAATTGATCTCCTACTTCATACTCCAGGTTTCCAAGGCTGCTGTGTCTTCATATTTCAACCACAATTTAACTAAAAGCAGACTCTAGGAATCCCCACTTGGCTTTCAGGAGACATTTTAGAATAAGCATGTACCTTCAAGATAAGTAAAGTTCTTTCATGGAAAAATCATATAGGAGTAGAGAAAGATGAAAACTGTGAATAGATGAATAAAGCAGATCAACACAATACATTTGAAGTAGCTTACTCAAAGAGCATTTCTTTGGTTTTTCAGTAATTATGTTTTCAGCATTATTAAATTTATTTATGGGCCAGATTTCTTATTGGTAGCAATTAGCATAGTTGCAGCCATTTTGGTGAACTGAAGTTATTATAATTATATAATTAAATGGGAATTTAATTTTGAGGGAAATGGATATTTGTTCAAATGAAGGAATATTTTGCATGGTTTTATTTTAACCTGAAGGGAAAGGATGAGGATTTGGGATTATCAAGAAAGGCAGGAAAAGAAAAGCTAGAAAAGGATTCATTAGGCTAAGGAGCAGATAGACCTGCAGGGAAACACTTGAGACTCGAAATACTGAGAGTGGTGATGACTCAGGGGAGTTACACTAGACTTGGAACAGTGAATTTCATAGCAGAGTTTGGCCCACGGCCTGGAAAAGTGTCTTCTTGCTGTCTGTCAATGTTCAAATGAATATTCTTCAAACTTAGCACCCTTTTTATAGTGTCATCCATCTGGGGATCTGTAAAACATCAAGGTGGCATAAGAGTGATCAAGATTTGGCCAAGTAGTTTATAATTCAAGGAAAAGTGACATATGCCATGTAAGCAATAAATAATAATATTTACAATACCTAAATGAAGAATTGTCTGTATGATTAAGGTGTAATAGACACATTTCTTGCAAGTCAGGTTTAACAGATTAGTTGCATGAATAATAATGATAGAAAGTACATTTTCTTCGATACGTTGGTTTAGTTTTTGGGGGTTTTTGTTTGTTTGTTTGGTTGGTTGGTTGTTTTTTTTGTCAGGGGTTGAAGGGTGTCTTGAAATAACAGTTTGAAAATGGCATTTGTGGAATTCCCAGGAAAAATAACTGAGTTTTGGAAATTCCATGCAGTGAAAATTGATACAAGCAATGCAGAGAAATTAAGAAAAAACACAGACTAAGGAAAGATGAGGGGAAACACCTTGATTTGCCATAATCTTCCCTGTAAGGAGTCTGTCCCTGCACCCTTTCCATGACACAGTGCAATATTTGACCTGTCAGTGAAAGTCCTGCCCAACTCCTGTGTAAAACTAAAATTAAATAGTCTGATCCACAAGCCATTGTATGAGCCTGATGTTATCTTTCAATTTTTAGTCATGGAAGAAGCTGATACAGATTAAGTCCTCTTCAAGGACTTCTAAAACTCCCCCTTTGCTCAGTTTCCTTCCTCTAATTAGGCAAAACAAAACAATGAAGACAAGTAGCATAAGAGAAAAAAACCCAACCAAACAAACAGTACTTCTTTTGTCCCTGGTAACCTTCCTGGGGAAAAGTTCTTGTCCCCAGATCCAGTGCTGAGTTTGATGCTCATAAGAGTAAACCAAACAAGAGGCACTTCATCAGAATTCGGAGGCCTCATAGAAATGCTCTCACTCATGATTTGTAGCAGAAGTTCAGAAAACAAATTAAATAATGCATTAGACAAGAATGGAGAAAGAGACAAAGCGAAAACACTTTCCATGTCCTTTCAGGTAGTGAGAAGAAATCATGAAGCATGGGATTAGCATATACCAGGAGACAACAGTCATACTTCATACCAGTATCATTTTACTCATCAAAACCGCCTTGTTCTTACTGTGACAATAGAACAACAAAAGGTTGGCCTTTTGTTATGTTCTCATCTGCTTCTGGTTATCCAGTCATTAGCTATCAAACTCTGCTGTCAAGAGCCACTACTATGCAATTTTTTGGTTCACTGTGGGTCAAGGATAACAAATATTTTTGATTGCATCTTATTTTCTTGGTGTCTTGGAGGGGTAAAAATAAACAGTTAATCTATTTCATTTTACTGATCACCATCAGGAGTTCTGGATGGGTAATTTTGTGTCGTTACTCTGTCCCTATCTCATAAAGTTTCATTTACTGCCTTTTTAAACAAATGATGACTCTAAATCTATTTGTCACACAATAGCTCTCAAACATGCCAAACTATAACTATTACTATTCTTGACTTGTTTGATCCAAATGGCATTTGCAGACATTATTCCTCCCCTCTTCTTGATATGACTTGAGTAGAAACCTTTAAATAAATAAAACAAAATCCAGAGCAAACCTCGAAAACAATAAACCAACATCCAAGCCCCGAAAAATAATCACAAACCAGAGGCTGTTACCATTTTAAGTGGGGAAATCCAAATATGAGATGTCAATATTGTTCTCCTTTCAATTGCTCCAAAAAGATTCATATGTGTATAATTTTTAGGTTGATCTCATTGGCTTTGTCAAAAAGCAACAGCAATTACTTAGCTGAAAGAGGAGTTAACCACAAAAATTCTTTCTATACATAAACATGTAAACACATGCACACACACACACAGACACACACACACACAGAGTGATCGATATCAATTTTCAAATGTACTATTGATTTTAGTAGCCCTTAATTTCAAGTCAAACAATAGTTTCTTTTGTAATTTCCATGCTGCTGATATAACTGCCATCATTGCTGACCTGTATGTTGTCAAATACTATTGACTGGGCATGAAATGGAGCAAGAAGGGGCTGGCAGCAAGGTGTGTGCTGATAGGAGAGAATAATATGGGTGCCTTCATGCTAACTAAAGGAATAAATAAAAGGGATGCAACAACTTTATAGTCTAGTAGCTGAGAAGGCTCAGTCCTCAGGCTGGACTTTGACCAACCTGTACCTCTGTCTCCACCCTCTCCCACTGTGGATTCTCCTGTCTATGCAAACTGCAGACACATAAGAGGTTTTTCAGCTGAATTCATTGGATGTGCTTCTTGATTAAGCCAGGAAAGGATGCTTTTATGACTAAACCACTGGAGACTCTGGAGCCACAGGTTTTCTTTCTGCTCTACCAATGACTGGTGATTCCAGAAACATATTTTTCAGAGTGCTGACAGCTCTTCATGGCCCCATTGCATGTTCTTGATCATCCAAAGTGTGCTACAATTTCATTGTCTGCCTTGTCCAATAAATTTTACAGATTTTATGAAAATTAATTGAGATGCTTCATACAGATATTGTGTGGCCCTGTTCTTGAGCTTCTGGAGGCTGCTGGGCTACAGATGCATTTCTGGAAGTGCTGTAACTGTGTTGAGTGTCATAACTGGAGATGCACAGCCTACAGACCAGGAGGGCAGCTGCAGGACTAGATTTTAGAACTCATTCAGGTGACTAGAGCCTTCACTGGGATTGTCAGATCTTAAGATTTATTTTGCAGGACTCCATCCAATATCCTGTGCTCTCTAAATCAATATTAAATCCAAAGTATCCTCATAATCATGTCTAAACTTGGAGTTATGGATATTTGAAAGAAGCCTCTGGCTCTCGCACAGAAAGGAGAATATTCATTCACTTGCCTGGACAACATGCTGACTGGTGTAATTATATTCTACCAGCTCAGATTTCTCCTGCAGTATCTGCTGACTTTGAAATCATTCTTAACTTCCTGTCCTGAGCTGCTTTGTAGTATGGCTGTGTGTTTTAAATCATCTGAATCAGCCATGTATCTGCAGTGATGATACCACAGCTGACTCATGCGTTAGTGTACATGCCTCAGCCCAATTAATCTTCCTCCAAGGAAACTGCATAAATAACATCTTATGACTAGATGTTATCCAGAACCTTGCAACCTAAAACATTTTAGTATGTCTTGGTAGGCAGTATGTACATACACATATATACATCTATGTATATACACACACAGAGTAGAGGGAGAGGAAAGACCAGTAATGCAGTGTCAGGATCCAGATTTGAGTCATAGCAGCAAAAGATCCAGCTTCAGGGTATTCTGCACTTATTTACACTAACATTTCACTTAACTGGCTTCATTATGATTCAGGAGAATTTAGAGTCAATATACCAGGTTAATCTATAGCACAGATATGAGCCTATGGGTAAAATCTTAGGCCCCTTTGGAATCATTGTAGAAATTCCCAAAGGACTGAAAACTTCTTTCTGTCTAGGAATCATTCCCTTCAGCACCACAGTGCACCCCTCACTGGAGTGGAAAGCAGCTGCAAAGCTTTAATGAATGAAAAAGAATATAATATCCAGCTAAAACTAGAGTGGGAATTATAAGTAGGCAAATCAACCAGCAGTTACTCAAATTTAAATCTATTGAGGATGCTGGGGTTAATGACTAGTTTATGCACTACATTTCCTTCCTTTAATATTATTTTAAAATTGTTGTATTTTATTTTAATTACATTCAATCTTAGCTTTTCTGTTACTTTATGGAGGAAGCACGTTTGTGCTCGCTAGCTTGGAAAAAAGCAAGAAGCAAATGTCAAACTTATACCACCACATGGGATCTAAAGCTTGCTTTAATTCTGGTTAAGACAGATCTAAGTTAAAACTACTTTTCTTTCCCTATAGGCCCCCTATTTAAAAATGACAAGCCCCTGAGTGTGTGTGCTTGTGAGACTAAATGTTTTACTGAAGGATCATGAACAGAGCCTAAGAGAGAAGTAGAGAAAAGGAGCAAATAGATTTAATGGATGACTTCAGATACCAAGTCTTTGACTTTCCCACCATCTTGAAATGCATCTATTCCTCTTGTTCTGTGTGAGGAGGTCCTTTATCTTTCAGTTTGCTTTTAGGACAGCAAAGTAACTATAAGAATCACATGGGACATGAGAATTGTGGTATATGTGGAGATAATGTATTGTAGAAGCAGCTGGTCACAAGTCTTTTAACTGTGAATGAAAAAACCAAAATCTTACAGTTTCAAAAAATCACTACTGTGTTCTCTAGGGATTTACTTATTTAGTGATAGAAAAAGTGCAAAATATTCTGGAGACCGTCCAAGAAAAGTCTCAAATATTAGATCTAGGGAGCTAACTGCTAAAACAGACTGTTAAATTTTTGCTATATTTATAGAAATGTGTGCCAGTAAGGACAAAATGGCCAAATAAATAAAGATAAAATAGATGTGAATACAACTGTGAGCGTGAGGCTGTCCAAATCTCCAGAAACATCTGACAGCTTGGGAAAGAAAATTCTATGGACAAATTCATTTTCCCCAATCCCTCAACTTCATGTGGTCGATGAATGGCATTCCTTCACAGTTTTATCAATAGAATGTAATTCTGGCCAGATCAGTCTGTCAACAAGGAACAACATCAAATCATTTTGTCCATATAAATAAATCACTTGCTGTTTATTATTTCTTTTCTTTGTTTGGGGATGAAATGGGTCTATTAAAATGCTTTCTGCAGCCCAATATAAGAATGGGGGAAGACGCTTCAATGTTGACAAAGCACATAGTGCAGGCAAAATTGCCTTCACACAAAGAACTAGAGAATGCAAAAGATGCAATAAAAGGAATACAAAAGAACCTTTGATTGACCAGTGCCTGATTTATAAAATAGACTTGTGGTGAAAGTGATGTTTTGAGGTTCAGGTGTGGAGGTCTCTGGTATAAGTACAGCAAACACATAAAAACACAATGATTTTCGTACTGAAGGGCTCGAGAGACTGTTATCATCCCTGACTAATATGTAAGAAAGCAGAGAATGTTCAGTTCAGTGGATATTCTTAGTCAGATGGTGTCTGCTTCTCATAGAAATGTTTCTACTTTCTTGTGAAAAAAAAAATCTTAGCAAAATTCTGAAGTATAGGAGAGTGTGTAAGGATTTATGAAACATCTTTTCTGAAAGTTGCTTCCTCGGGCTCAGCATTACCAGAGAACTACCCTGTATGGGTCATTCACTTAAGAGTTGGACTCAATGATCCTTGTGGGTCCCTTCCAGCTCAGAATATTTGGTGAAATTTCTCTGACATTCCTTTATCATATTCCAGTCCTTTCTCCCACTCACAGGTTGCTAATTCCTACCCCTTTCCATCTACTTCTCTACTACCATCAAGTGAACCACAGAGGTCAGAGTACCTCTGCTAATACCACCCAACTCCTTAAGAGTATAAACTCTGCATCACAAAGCAAAGAAATATTTTAGAAGATTAGAATTTGGGATTTTTGCAAATGACACTGATCAATCCAGAACCTCACACCTTTTTATTGATCTAGGTTTATATACTTTCATACAACCATGGGAACCTCTTTGTCATGATCTGGCATTCCACAAGAAGAGATGGATGACTGTCTTTATATCCTTGTAGGTCCCCAGAATTGGATAGGACAAAATTTTACAAGTTCTGTTTTATGCAAAACAAGGACAAGAATCTTGGAAATCTGTTTTGTTAAATAGTAAGTTATATGTAATAAAAACCAAACAAACCAACAACAACAACGATGACAACAACAACAAAAACCTCCAAACTGAAACAAAACCAGTGAGTAAATTCATAAGGACATTCACATCATTAGGTCCATCAGGACAAGGGCTCACCAGAATACTTGGTAAATCACAGCAGAAAAAGAAATAGAACTAGCTGTTTGTAACCCAGGTTATGCTCAAGTTTTTGGATGGGACTTGTCCTTAATACCAGATAATCTCAGGCACTGGGACCCTTTGAAAATAATTCTAACTCTCTACAGTGCTCCAAAACTTAGGAGGATACAATTCCTGAAGAGATGAACACAGCAGGACCAGCTTTTACATCAAACTGCAGCACGCATTGAGGGTACAGAGTTTAAACTGATATGTAAACAAAGATGAATATTTGAGTACATGTTCTCAGAGCAGGTTGCATGTAAACTAGTCAGTCAAATTAAAGCTGCATTTCTCAGGAAAACAGGTGCCTACTTCTGGACTGTTGAAATGATTGCCACCTTCTTCCATGCATAGCCACAAATGCTCTTACAATTCGAGCTGAACTGGTAACTGTAAGTTTGCTGTAACCACAGTAGCTGGATCACAGTTTCCTCTGTATTTATAGAGATTTAAATTCTGACCTCCTCAGCTGGATGACTGTACTAACTTCAAGACAATACATTGTTTCTTGTATGGAAATGTTATATTTGTTCCCAGAATTTCTCAGAGGTGTTCGTGAATGAATTGAGAAAGTCCAATGATCCAATAATCAGAAAGCTTCAGGCCAGTCTTTTCATTTTACCTAGCCTGCTAAAGAAGAGATACTAGCAAAACTCCCTGGATAAAATACGATTTCGGGGACCTTCTTAACCCCTTCAATATTTAAAAAATCTGCAAAAAATGAAACTGTTTCAAGCAGAGGACATGAGCTCAAGTTGTACTATTGAGCTATAGTACTAGGAGATAGGCATAGGACAGATTCTTACAGACCTAAGCGGTGTATGTTGAAGAATTTGAGCCCAGATACTTCAGTGATAACTGGGCACAAACTAGGTACAGACTGCTTTCATTAATCTAACTCTGCCCCAAGCAGCTGACCATTGAGCACTGGAGGCTCTTAGCCTGAACCAGCTGTCCCTTAGACAAGAGCAAATATATTAGTTGCCTGCAACCTGGTTGCTGCTCTGGAAGAGAGTCAGGGTGGGATTGGCAGGGGGAGGAACAAATGATCCAGACGGTAAGTCAAGCAGGGTGCCTCTCACCCTGGATCATTGGAGAGCTGTACTCCCAGGGCAGAATCCCTAGGGAAGGATAATGGATCCCTGTACCCTCGTCTTCCTGCCTCTGGATTGCTTGGTTATATTTCTTCCCCTCATTTTCCACATTCTCCCATGTTTTTTTGGCAGGCGGAGTCAATGTGAAAACAAACTGTAAATGGTTCAGAGGTTTTTTCATTTTTGTTATTTTTTGTTCTGTTTTGTTGTTACTTTTCTTCCTCACATCCCCAGAGAAACATCAGAGTACAAGGGAAAGAAAGCAATACTGAGATAAGAGGGAAAGTTAAACAAAAAGGCAGAGGGAAAAAAAATTAACAGAGAGAAGAATAAACGAATCAAGTGATGGCCTTGTGGAACTTTTTTTCAAGGGGGTTAGGCTTTCCTCAGAGGAAGTTTTCATATATGTTTGTTTGTTTGCATTTTCAAATTAAGGCTGTTGGTGCACATTCAGAGGAAAAGAACAAAAGTAATGCAAATTTCAGAGGTGGTGATCACTGCAGCAGGCTGCTGACTGGGCCACCTGGCTACTGCAAGCAGCCCATTGCCCGCTGTGCTCTCCTGCTTAAATATTAACAGCAAGAGGGAAGGCGGAAATATATCAATTAAACATCAGGAGTGTCTGAGCAGGGAGATGGATTGTTTTCAGGGCACAATGAAGGCAGTCGCATCCCCTGACTTCTGATCCTGGCTGCTTAACCCTCTGAATGTTAACCCATGTTAAAGTGTTGTATCTCCCTCCTCACTCTTCCCTACCACGACGTGATTGTGACACATAAAGGCAACAGCATTCATTTACCAAAAGTGAGGAATAGAGATTCAATAGTAGTCCAGAAGCAGACTTGAATTGACTGTAGCTCCAGACCAGAACCTAGCATTTTTGTTTTACCTTTTGAGCCATCGGATGTTTCCCTTGGAGTGGAAGAGAGACACACAAAATAAGTCTTAGTGCAAATTAAACAACCTGACAGTGACTGAGGATGCTGCCTTTGCTCTGTGGCAAAGGGAAGCTGTGCCAAAGCCAAGAAGAAAACTCTAATCCGAATGGAAGATTTTACCTAACCAGTCTTAAAAATAATAATGTACTAGATCAGGTTTAAGATCCAACAGCCCCAAATTTTGAGTGCTATCAGTAGTTTGGGGCCTGGGGATAATTGTAAGAAAAGAAAATAATAAGTGTTTTTCTATTGGTCTGTCTATGTTTGTTCTATATGGTCTTCTAGCCTCACAAACGGCATTGTGAAAACAAAGTGTTTTCTATATGCTTAGTAACTCTTGAAATATTTTCCATGAACTTGGGTTTTTTTGAATGCATGGGAACTTCTGATTTCCATGATACCCTGTGACAAGCAGCTCCCCCATTTAGCTATTCTAATTACACAGCTTGGTTGTCATATATTAGATAACACATTGATAAACCTGTGATCAGTGACACAAACATTTCAGGTAGTTATATTCTTCCACCATATTGATATTACCACAAAGACCTGGATTTGAAACATATGCTTATAGGAGGTGTCTCCAAATTGTGGTACATTTGGTGAATGGGCTTAAAAAGACATTAATCTGAAAAGCCAAAAGCAAAGGAAGCTCATACAGAGTGATCTGGAATGGTGATGTCTTGCAGTTGTATACAGTGCTACTCAGGCAGTGGGAAACATGCTGTCACACACATAAATTCACCCACAGTCTTGGCAGTCATTATGGCAGATGGCCTGAACTGAACTGAATCCTTTTAGCTTTTACTAGTACCTTAATTTCATAGTGGCCTCATTTTGTTTGAATTTCAAGAGATTTCAATGAGAACATTTTAACCTCTTCAGCTGGGTTCTATAAAATAGTTGCTGGTAGTCCAAATCTGCAGATTATTTACTCTCCCAGTATTTCTAAGAACTACCTCTGTGTATAAAATGATGAAATCTCATTGTATTTTCTTTTTAAAACAACACCATGCATTTCATAACATTATCCAATTAGTGCTGTGCTTGTACAGTATTATGCTATTGCCCAATCACAGGCTATTTACTGTACAGATGTGTTACTTTAATTAAACAAATGCATCTAGTCATAAAAAGCAATGATATTTCAGAACAAAATTTTCAAGTACTAGCCATTGATCCTGGGTTAAGTTTAACAAGTGAAGGGTGAATTCAGGGCTTTGTTTCACAGAAAGATTTGCTTTTTGATTTCCACAAACTTTTCAACCATAGTGATTGCTGAGGGTTCCTCCAAATTAAGCTAACAGTGTAAAGCTGCATGAAAGGCTTTTGTCCTCAAAACCTAGAATGATGTATTTTAAATTATAATGATTACTTTTGTAGTTGCTGTGGTTAAATAAGATAAAGTAAGGATGAATGAAAATATGAAGCTGAGATATCTGAACAGACAAGATGAAAAACAATTGGAAAGGAGAAGGAGAGCAAAGAATGACAAAATAATTTGGCCAAGGAGCCTCACTAAGTCAATTACACAGGAGATGAACCTCAGTTATGTGGAGGCCCAGAGCAGTATTGTACTCTCTTGACTCGACCAAAAACTTACAATCATCACAGAGGACCAGCTCATCAGCTGAGGGAAAACATACTATTGACTTCCAGGAAGATTCTTTATTTTAAAACGGAGAAGAATTTGGACAATAATATGCATTTACAAATTAAAAAAGATAAGAGTTTTTTCAAGGGATTGATTAATATTGAACAGTGTGCTTCTCACTGCAGGTAGATACCTTGGTCTTGCAGCTAGTATTCTGCTGAAGGAGAAATCCATGACTCCATATAAGGGTTCAGCTTGATAGTGTATTGATATTAGATATGTTCCTCGTATAACAGAACTATCAGATCAGAGTTTGGACCATCCGGCTTTCAGGAACTTCAAACCACTTCCCAAAGTGCAAGTCTGTGTAAAGTCAGAAATGCTATGACAGAAAAAAACCAAACCCTTCCTGAGCTGTTTGCCACAGCTTCCCACAAAGGAACTGCAGCAAAGATCTAAGAATGATGCAGCATTTCTAAAAAGAGAAACTTGCCACTACTCCAGTGGCTTTGGCACCTCCTGAGGCTGTGTGTGAGTGCCACCTGCTGACCCCTGCCATGGGAAAACAAAGCAGAACCCAAGGGGCACCTCCTGCTCCTTTGGGCCTGCAGATGCTCCCTACGGAGAGCAAACCTGTTATCCTTCCCCATTGCAACATATTATCTAAGGAAGATGCTTTTCCACTTACTCCTGCTTACTTCCTCCCCTGAAGATCTCACAACAATACAATCATGCATCCACTCTAGAACGCAATGATTTTTAATCTAGAAGACTATTCCAACACCCAACCTCTACTTACAGTCTTGATAGGAGCCTGTGCTGGTTTAAATGTAAAGTGGAAGGAGAAAAAAAATCAACATAAAAGAGATTATAAGTCAGAGCTACAATTTAATAATAATATTACAATAAATGCAATGGCACAAAGAAAAATTGGTTTTAACCCACAAACCCCAGAAGTATAACCCAGCAACCTGGGGCACAAACACAATGGTGTTTGTTAGCCCCTGTGCTGAGACCCACATGGTTCCCCCAAGTCCAAAGCCAAAGGAAGTGAAAAAACCTGTAGGTGCACATGACAGTTGTAGTCTAGTGAAGAGTGGAGGTTGCAGTCCAGTCGAGAGTCATGGTCTCCTCCTGTCGAGGTTCTGATCCTTCTCTGGATATGATGAGTGTTTTCCCAGGTCTTCAAACCCCAAGATTATATACCCTCAGGTCTAGGTGGGAGAAACTAGTACCTCCCCCAGGGCAGGGAGTTACACAATACGTGATCTGATTTTGTGACTCATCGGATATTTTGGAATCGTTGATGGACCATTAGCAGACACGCTCCCTCAGGCTGGGTGTGGAGGTGCTGATGCCTCCCTGGAGGGGAGTTATCACAGCTCTTATCTCATAGGTGTCTTTCACACCCAGCTCCCAGCCTGAGTAGTCAGGTGTGCCCTGGGCAGCTGCTGCAAATGGTCCATTGTTAACAGTTCTTGGGAAATGAATAGAGGGTGTAGGATACATGGCTTTTGTCACCCCCACACAGTGATAAACTGGTCCCACCTGCTGAACTAGGACAGAGCCCTAAGATTTTTTTAGCTCCCATGAACACAATGTCTGTTAAAGCTTCCTAGAGCTAGGGCATATGTTCATAGTATAATGCCTTTGTAGTGCCATCTCTTCTTATGTCATATGGAAAAAAATAGCACAGCGATACACCAAAATCTATGCATCCTTTAAATTTTGCTTATATAATACATGAAAGATGTTACAGTAATAAATCATCAACCCAGGATTAAGTCTGACATTGGACTTGTCAGCGAATCATCCAGTGACTTAGGCCTCAGTCTGTAAAAATGGAAATAGAACTGTTTCCTCTGTTTTCCTCATCTGGTTGGATTGTGATCTCTTTAAGTCAGGCACTTTTTCTTTTTATGTATTTCTTACGGAATCTGCCACAGCATGTTCCCTGTGGCATTGTGAGGACTGCACAGCTGCAGTACATACAAAAATATGGTAACATTAATTTAAAATTCTTTTGAGAACTCACATAATGCTGGTTTTGGAATATCTCTTTTTTTTTCTTTTTTTCTTTTTTTCTTTTTTCCAAAAGTCTTCTTCACAAGGGAAATTTCACTCAGAAAGAACAACAGAGACTAAATTAAACTGTGAGACTGTTACGGGTTTAGCTAGGTAGGCCTAAATTTAAGCTTTAGCTTTCAGAATAGCCCTGAAACTATCAGCTCACTTGAGCTGGGCTGGGCTAGCTGACAGCTGACAACTGGCCAATAGTACTCCATACCATATTCCAACATAATCTCAAAAGTCTAAGAGCCAGTGTGGGAGTGGCTTGGTCAGTTCCTTCACAGATGTGGTCCCAGAAGGATGCACCGTGCCACCCCAGGAGGGATGGGAGGTCCAGGCCAGGCTCAGCACCAGCTCACCACCATGTTTTCTTAGGGAAGTAAAACGTTTGTTCTTAGTCTTTCTCTCTGCTTGGGTCTGTCTCTGTGGAATTGACTTCTCTAGAGTGATTTGTAGTTAGAATAGTGGGATTTGTGTTCCATGGGGAGTGGGGAGTTATTTCTTGTTATTGCTAACTTGTGTGTGTCTTATATTGTAGTTTACTTTAATTTTTCTCTTTTCTGTATAAATATACATAGTTAGTTCAGGTTTAAACCTGCTCTGAGTTTCCAGGTTTTTTGCCTTTCTCCCTTTTCTCAGGGGGAGAGAGAAAGGCTCTGACTCTGTGTTGGGCAGCTGGCGTTTTGCCAGCTCAACCCAAGACAGAGACCATTGAGAGAAATGCAACCACTTCAACTAACTGTGTTGATATCTACAGGACTGGCTAATCAGGAAAAACAGAAAAATTGTCTTAGCTTATAGAAGCAGCAGATTCTACCTTGCTCACAGTCAGAGAAAATGTTACTCATTCAGATTACCTGAATTTTTGTATCATCCAGACCATTCCCTGGACAACTTAGGGTCTCCGTCAGAGCAGGGATTTGCTATCCTTGTTCCATATGCAGGAGTTAAAGGCCAGAGAGCTGAATGCACATGTCCAGCACTGCAAATACAGTCACGCTGCCTTGAATGGGAATCAAACACAGACCTTCCCTGGATTACATCATGAAGAGACATACATGCACCTTGAGCCAGAGATATTTACATCTGTTCGTCCTCTAATATCGTGTGATTGTGTTTGCACAGAGCTGAGCCCAGGTGAATAGGCTCTGCCTTTTGGCTGGGCTCAAAGTCTTGGGCATGATGACATATGATGTGTATTTATCCAGGTTTTAGTTGTCCCAGAACACACGCAGTGAGTGTGCTGGCTGCAGCCCTCAGCATACAGCATCGGTGTATTCCAGCTATTAAACTCTGTACACAAGAACAGGCTTTAACAATGTGCTTTTTTAAGGTAGCAGAGGAAGTGGAATAATACATTTCTTCCTAAAAGCTGCAGAACAAAGTAAGAAAGAAAAAAAACTAAGCCTCCCTCCTTACCACTTCCAAACAGCAACAAATTTCCACCCCTGTAGACACCACATTTCCAGGCTTTAAATAAATAACAACAGTGAGGCCAACCTTTCCATCTCCCCTATGTAAGAGGAGAAACATTCTGGCTTTGCCACATGTCCTGTAATTATGGGTCGAACCCCTGTTCACAGGGGTATCGATCTGCTGCTAGCTGAGTCTAACTCATTAGGTATTCCTTCATTGTTTCCTATGCAAATTAAGTTAATGAGAATTAGGAACATAATGGAGCCCATTCACCGTTCTAGTTGGTGGAAAATGGGTTTGACTACCAATTTTCCATTACAGCTGTTTTGTAATTACTCTGGAGCACTCTGCATTCTAATGGAGATCCTGAGCTGATCTGACAGTCGCTTAGCTTTTTTTTCTTTTCCCCTGCTCTCTCCCATCTTCTCCTTCTTCCCAGGAAGAAAAAAAAAAAAAGTGAGATTTTTTTTCCATTAAAGCTCTGGAGTTTGATTTTTACTGCAGTTATATATAAAAAAAAAAAAGAAAAAAAAAAAGAAAAAAGAAAACTAGAATAAAATCTTCTTTCTTTCCTCCCTCTGCTAAATAGCTTGCCCCTTTCTTTTCCCCTGAAATCTGATGTTGATGTTGCTCCGATTTTAATGCTGGGATTAGTCTGCCCAGGGTAAAAAAAAAAAAAAAAAAAGGAAAATTAAACCTAAAGCATCATGGATTTTATTCTTTCCACCCTGATTTCTGAAGGAAATGAGGCTTATCATGGTCAAAGAGCACACACGTCTCTGCCTATTTGTCTGTCTGTCTCACTTTACAGACTGATTAGCTCATTTCAATCACATTTAGTTGAGGGTTGGAGGTGTCAAGGGTATTAAATTACTAGGAGCTTCAGAAAAGAGGCATCTGAGTAACAGAGAAACACTCTGTGAGCACGGCCGCTAAAGACAGGCTGCAGCGTGAACCCTCTCTCATTAGATTCGAAAGAGACCACATAGAAGAATGTAGTTTTGAACATCTCTGCCACAGAATCGGGGTTTGCACCTTCCCTGACACATGGCACAGACTAGCCACAAGACACAAAGTCAGGGAAAAGCAGGCTTCGTTAGTTCTACTGAACACAGAACGAGTCATTTTTAAGCCATTGAGTCTAAAAGTACCTTTAAAGCTGCAAAAGAAGTTCAAGGCTTCAAGCTTTGGAAGCTACTCTCAGCTATTTCTCTGCAGAATGTATATTAGTAATAATTTTAACTACAGCAGTGCCTATGGGCCAATCAGGTATAGGGCTCCACTGTGCAATTAGGCACTGAATAAACACCAAATAATGGCTGGTCCTGGTCTTACCAGACAAATCACACATGAGGATGGGGGAAAAGTGGAAAGTGCAGAGTTAGATATGGCAGTCGTGGTGACCCCATCAAGGCTGTATTTCATCTGTAGAGCATGGGGATAGCTACCTTCAGCTCAGGTCTTGCCCTTTATCATGCAGGGCACTAGCATGCTGGTAGCATTCTGAATACTGATGGTGAAATTCCTTTTATTTTTCTACCTCAGAAGAGAATGGCTGGTGTGATCCTGAAATAAAATTCATATAATTCTGAAGGATGTTATATTAAGGCACCTTCTTATAACTATCTCATGTAAAAAATACTAAAAACAGAAATATGTTTGCATTAATAACAAAATCTATATGGTCAAAGATCATGAAAGACCTTGGCATGATCTGGTGTGCTGCTGCACTTAGAACAACAGAGGTGATTGCTCTACATCTTTCTTATAAATTACCTCTTTGGGCTTCAACTCATATATAGGACTCTCCTGGAGCTCAATAAGGTAACTTGAACTTGCTAATCAACAGCTCCCGATTCAGGTTCCACAGACCACCTTGCAAAGAACAAGCCCAGATTTTTGGGAGCGTTTACTGTTCCTTACTCTTTTTGGAAAGCTGGACACATCCAATCCCACATGGTTTCGTTTCTGACTCCAGTTAGAGCAAGATGCATGCAAGACTTGTTTGAATAAGCAGAAAAACTTCCACCCTTTCTTCATGGGACTAAGTTGAGACTGAGGATTAAGAAAGGCCAATGGCTACAGGGAAGGAGGCAGTGGGAATACAGCTGGATGCCTCTATAAAAGACCAAATGAACACAAAGTATGTTATACCAGTTGGATTACGAGAGAGGTTTAATTGAAATGCACAAACCAAAAGGTCAAATTCATGTAAAATTTAAAGGCCATTTTTATTATTTGACATGGAACAAATTGTAACTTTATATTGCCTTTAGATGCAATTTTGTTCAATGAAATTAGATTAAGTTAAAATAAAACACACCCTTTAAAGTGTTAAGATGAAATATTAGAACTTATTATGGGTGTAAAGAGATTTGGATTTCTCTAATAAATAACGAGGAAAATATTTGGTGAAAAGTACAACAGCCTAATTTGCATTAATACAATTGAGAACTATTGAGTTTAGCTGATTAGAATATTCATTTGTACTATAGGCACCACATATTCCAAACAGACTCTGATTACCAACTTAAAGTACTACATTTAAAAAGAGAACTTTTGAAACTCAGAATGCAACATTCCTTATACTTGTAACATGATGCAAAAATCAAGGATTTTACAATGAAAATAATGTGGCGCACCGAACTTAAAAAGTGTAAAAAAGAAACATGTATGAGGCAATGATGATCATTTTCAGAATCTTTCACTTTAAATGGAATAACAAAGCAAAGACAATATTTTCAGGTTAAAAGAAAATCACAAATACAACAGAGATGTGTTATCTTATTAACATGGTATCTGGACGTTTGGAGATTTTATCCAAATAAAATCCTGATTGTAAAATTATGGGAAAATTATTATCCTTATTTTCAAATGAGAGGCAGGGTAAATGAAATGACTACCTGAAATAGAGGAAGATTTTGGCTCAGAAAAAATTCAAATATGTATATATTTTGAGTTTTTTTACATCATCTATGTATGCCTTATCTGAAACCTTCCACTCTCTAGACATTTTCTTTCATTTATCATAACACACATCATTCAGTCTAGCAAATTATTGTGGCACATATTTTCAACTATCTGAACTAGCAGAACTGTCTTAATAGATCCATTGACTTCACTAAAACTGGTTGTATTTAATAATCTCACACATCCAAAATCCTTTGATGTATCATGGTATAAAGTACTGACAATTTCAATCCATCTGTTGCCTCTCTGATTAGATCTTTGCTAAGTGTCATATAAAACCAAATATCTTTCCACTCTTTGGATATTTTGGCTTAGGTTGTTCCTATTTATCTTATTGTATCTGTATGTCCTTTTCTTCCAGAAGTAGGGGAATTTAAAGAGCACTCCATCCCTGCCCTGTCATGAAGAAATAGAGGGAGTAAGTCACTCCTGAGAGCTGTCCAAACTGTTAAGGAAAAGGACAGAGAGAATTTTTTTTTTCCCTTCCAGTCACAGTTAAGGACAGCGCTGAGCTGGGGTGGCTCTTTCAAAAAAAACAAAAACTAAAAACCAACCAACCAACCAACCAACCAACTAACTAACCAAAACCAACATGCAGAATCCTTGAAGACCATGGGATGCTAAAATTATATTTTCAGCTTTAAGTTTTCCTTCAAAATAACTGAATAACTACTGGACTTTCATCACTGAAAATATTTTAGAAATTACAAAGACGCTTTAGGTACCATGACAGACCTTTGTAACCAAGCATGTACAGTGTAAGAACAGGGAGCTCCATTTCATAGTGAGCTACTCACACCAGCATACCAGTCAAAACCTGGAACTGTAGATCTGGTAGCCCTGAAAAAATCCTGGTATTGTTTTAAGCCTGTGATTTTAACAGGAACTTGGGAGCCTTTCCCCTTACTTTTTTATTATTATTTTATAAGACAACCATTTCAGCACTCAATTCCCCATCGCCACTGGTTTTTGTCTGTTTGTTTTTTGATTAACAAGGAAAATGAAGCAATTTTCACAGGGCTACTATGGATGCATTCAGCCACTAAGATATACCATCAGAGATTTAACCCTCAGATTTGTATTTTTGTCTCCCTCTTTACAGTACTTATATTCAAATCTGGCAGTTTCTATCCAAAAGATTAGACCTCCGGCTGTCACAGCAAATTTAACTCTAATAGAATCTTAGGCAAAAATAACAACAGCAACAGCAACAAATTGTCCACGAGTGAATTTTCATGTTCCACTTCTCTGCCCAACATTTCTGGAAACTGGATAAACTGCTGATAGAAAATGTGAGAGTGAAACACTGAAAAGTACTTCAGAGAAGTCCTACTTGGCAAATTCTTTCCCAGATAAGGGAATAAGAATTCACACTAAGAGAATTTTAGTGAAATCCATAACACCAAGATGTATCCAATACAGCAGTTTTCCCCATCTCCTAGTGGGGAAAAAAGAATAAAATAAAATAAAATGAAATGAAATGAAATGAAATGAAATGAAATGAAAATATTAATAAAAGAAAAGAAGGAAATGTATATTAGACTTGGTGTAGCTAAATCCTACAAAGAGTTCATATGATAAACAAATTAGACAAAGTAAAAGGGATCTGACTGTATACTGATCCCATCTTCATAACATTTGTACACATGTACACCTATCCTCACATCTCACAGGTATTACCATTCTTGCTTTGCATATACTGAGTCACAGGAAAGCATCTCTTATTATTCAGGCCTCTAAGCTTAAACAGTACCTTTTTCCCTTTCAGTAGAATTTAAGTTGTCATTACCAACACAAATTTCTCTAAAGTAGAAGGAAAGCTCCAAAACCTGGAAACTAGAAGAAGCTAAGCATTTAGTAGGATAACGTTTTGCTATGGAGACCTCAATGGCGGTTGTAAGTGTGCAGCATCTTTGAGGATTTAACCTATCACTTTCAAAACAGACAGCATGAAGCTTATTTTCTCATGTCCTGACTCACCCAGACTGCTTTGTTAAAGAATGCTATATGCAGAGCAAAGGATACTTTTGGATTTCATACTCAAAAGGTGTAACTAGAATTCCTGAGTTAATTGAACTATGTGAATGGTTTTCCCCTGGACCTAACTGCGATCAAAACTTGTCATTTTTCATTTCCATTAATGAGGTACCATAGATATACACCGGCAGCAATTCTGGCAAGAATGAAAGTGGAAAGGAGAGCAAATAGTCAGACTATCCTTTTTTAAACTTCAGCTCTGAAGGCTGTTAGGGAACTTTTCTTTCCCTGCCTTACTAGTGTGGATTTTCTTGCTGCTTCTTCTAAATAATATACCATTCATCAGAGAAGGAAGAGTTCAGATGACAAAACACAGATCTATTAGGGCATCTTTTACAAAAGCTTTTACACTTCAAGTTTTCTGATTCTTTCTTTCACAGAATAAGACAGACCTAGGTTTAACCATATTTAACAAAACTGAACCTCATTAATTTTCAGCACTTTCCCAGCACAGCAGAAAGTTTCCCAGGAGAGTCTAAAGAGGGCTAAAGCTTCACATCAAAGTCAATAAAAGCTGTTACTTCTTTTTGTCAGAGGTGATGGGAAGTGCAAAAAAAAAAAAAAGTTTGGAAATACAACTTGAATTGAGCCCCTGGGAAATAAAACAGATTAGAGGGGTTTTTTGTTTGGTTTGGGGTATTCTACGTTTTTTGTTTGTTTGTTTGTTGGTTGGTTGTTGGTTTGGTTTGGTTTTTTTTTTTCCCTACTTCTGTATTTTTTTAAGGGAAAAGTAATCCAAGGATTTGGAGTAATTATTTGGACCACAATGCAAAGACATGCTGAATGAATGGTTTGATTGTAAGAAATAAACTGGCAGTTTGAAGTAAGTTGGCACGAGACCAAGGATCTAGGAGAGTTTTTGTCTTACATAGCACTAGCACAGACTCTGAGCAGGAGGAGTACTGTGAATTGCCTTTAAAAAGGCATACTTAGAGAAGTGCAATTTCATGGTGCAGCAGATGTGATGTCAGTGGACAAAACAACAAGATTCTTCAAATGGGAAGCTCTCTAGACTGAACTCACTGGAATACTTCAGTGCTAAAACTAACATGGACAGGTAAGGTTATAAGGGATCTGTCTCACATCTGGGAAAAGGCAGGGTCAGGTTATATGCCATTTCCACCAGGATCTTTCTGCAGTTTTCAACAAGCATTGCTCATGAAGAATGGCAGTGTATTTCAAGTATTATTAATGATTTGACTTCTTCTTCTGTATGCAAACTGTGAAAAGTGAAATACTCCTCTGACCACCATTAATGCTACTCTTTCCTCTTCCTCCAGATTGAGTAAATACTCCTGCAGCCATATCCTCTATGATTAGTACTACTTTGTGGTTAGAAATGGAAGACTGAGGTTTCAATGGGAATTAGTCTTTAATTTAGAATTTTAATTTAATCAATAGCAATACTGCCCATAGTTATTCCTTCAATAGGAACCACCTCTTAGACATGAGAGACAGTTCTCCCTGTCCCTCTCACCCACTGTCAGATATTCAATCATACAAAGTCAGGATGTGTCTGTTACCAATGGCATGACCCAATTCTGCTGGTGTTTTTATTTTCCTGCAGCAAGAAGCTTTCAAAGAAATCTCTAGCATTAATTTGTAGTGGAACACTCTTGAGCAATAATAATGTTTGGACTTTGGGCTGAAATTATAAAAATACTAGAGACAAGATTAAGAATAGGATTGTAAAACCACAAAGTGTAGCTACAGGGCAAGTTAGTGCTCCTCTTTAGACTAAGGCCTATTCCCTGTCACATTGCAAAGTACAACTCTATATTAAATGAAGCCACCAGGTAGTAGTGTATATTGGTACCATGTAGTCCTCTGTGTGCAGAAGTCAAGTGACAGCTGGGGACCAAATAGCCTGTCCCTAAGTCCATGAGATTCTTGACTTTGAGAAATAACATGTAAAATACATCACACAGTGTCCTCCCGGGAAACATTTGAGAGCCGAACTCTTTCTGTCTAGGGCTACTTGGAAGCATTAAAGAACATTCCTTCAGTTTTGGGGGCTTTTCAGAACTTCCAGTTTTTTATTTCTGAAACTCATCAACGCAGCTGTACCAAACAGTTGTTTCATAAGAGTATCCAACTCTCTTACTATTTTGGGAAGAAAATTCCTTCTTTCCTTCATCTCAAGCTAGTATTAACTATAATATCTCCCATCCAGAAGTTGTACTTCTTATAGTCAGTTGGCTTTCCAATACAAATGAGAGTTGGTTTTACTATGCTTAATATGAACTTATTTTTAAGTCAAATAGGCAAGAGAAGTTTGGGCAAAACAGAAGAGAAAAATTATCTCATTCACCAGGAGACTGCCACTTAGTTCTGGATCTTGTCAGCAATTATAAGTAGAGGTGCATCAGCATAACAGCGGAAGTATTGATTCACTTTATATGTCTGTTTTACTTTAAAAAAAGAAGACATACAGCATAAACTAGACCAGACCTTCAGTTAGGGGAAACTGTTGCAAACGTACAGAAGAAAATAGAACTAGCCTTGTTTATACTAATGAAGGTTCTCACTTATGATACATGTAGAGAAAAATCTAAACAAAATTTTAAAGTGTTCGCATTATTTAAATACATATACATGTGTACATAAACACTGCTTATGGAATTTATAGTCAAGCACCCAGGCATTAGTAAACATCAGAAATAAGGTTGCCAGTGCTGTTTGCCTTTTTTCTTATTGTGTCAGTTGATTATGAAGCCACTTTTAATTACATGGAGACATGTTGTTCACTCCATGGGTGTCCTGCCTCATTCAACACTCAGGTTGAATAGCCCTCATTTTGTACATAATGATCCTGTATGTGCTTTCCCACCGTTGATTACCAACTATGGGATTCACCTCACATTCCTACAGAGATCTCACACGTGTAGGTTAATATCTTAGCTAACTACTCCAGGCTTACCCTCTAAACAGGGAAAAGAAAGAGGTATTTTAAGAGGTGACCCATTTTAAATGTGTGTTTTAGAGTGAAATGAATTTCCCCCTTAGGAGAAGTACTTCTCTCCCTTGACTATAAAGAGACTTTGACTAGCTCAGGTAGAGCCCTGCACATTGTGGATGCATCTCAATGCCTGTGACCCCAGCTGTTATCTAGCACATAATCTTTAAACCCTCTTTCAGGGAAAGAGATATTATCAGCCCTACAGGTAGTCTGGTGGTCCCTGTAACGACCTGAATTATCCCTGTAACCTGTAACGCATCCACACTGTAGGCAAGAGGGTTCCAGTCACCCAGCTTCTAGCACTATTTTTGCTCACAGAGCTATGAAGCCCATCTAACCTCATGCCATCAATAATCAACAGAAAGAGAAAGATCTCTCTAGAGAAAAATTCTCCACCAGTTCATGAGAGAGGGTGAAGGGATGTATTCTGTGCTTAAAGCAGAGTGAACTGGATAACTCTCTCACTCAGGACTTTCTTTTCTTCATGTAGCATTTTGCATGTTGAGTGCACGGTCTCTCTCTCCTCTCTTACTGCTCTGATCTAACAGACACTTGTACATATCAGACCCCAGGGCCTGAATTCAGGCATCAGAAAATGAGGAAGAAGGCATTAGTGACCATACCTGAGAAGTTCAAATCGTCATTTGCAGCACACACACAGTGTAATCCTGATCTCAAAAACAGGTCAGCATCTTGCCTTTTAACTCCTTATGTCCTCTTACAAAACATAAAGATGGGATTTTTTTTTTTTTTTTTTTGCTTCACAATCCCGTTTAACCACCAGGATACATCCAGTGTTTTGAACAAAACGAGGCAGAGATTCTTAAGTCCTTGAACCAAAGTGAAATTCTCACCCTTGGCCTTCTCATGACATTCATGCAGACTTTTTAAGCTGGAAAAAACCCCAACCAACCAACCAACCAAAACCAAAAAAAAGCCCCTGATTAAATTAATGACAGCTTTCTCCTTCCTCTTTGTCAGGTATGGCATAAGCATATCTCTGGCCCCTGCTGACCTGTTGGTTTTCTCTTTTGCTTGAAGACAACTTTTTACAGGTCACATCCCCTATAATTTGTTTTCTTCGTTCATGCTAAAACTTTAGTGATCTTCATCTACCTCACTCCTGGTCCCAGTCCACTCTATGGGGTGCTGTACCTTATCAGCTCCAACTCCCTATCCACTTGGTATTCAAAAGGTGGCTCAGCTTTATTCCATCCATTCTGTTTAACAAAGCGTATCACTCAGTTCTGAGTCTAGCTCACCCTGATTCAGCTGGAGACTTTTTACTTCTCTTCAGTGTTTTAAAATAATAAGAAAGTTACTAAGTATTGAAGACAGACCATTTCCCTGTTTGGATAACATATCCAAAGCCAACTTCACTGTAGTCTAGACAACAAAAACTAAAATGCATCTCAGGTTCAGACTAGACCACACACAACAGACAAAGAAAATGATCAAGGTATCTGGCAGCAAGGATCTATTCCTACATAAGCTGTACAAACTAATATTTTTAAATGTCTGTGAATTTACCATATTGAGGAAGTCTTTGCTGTCCAGAAAAAAGATCTATTGCTGTTAAAGGAATGTTCTGTGGTCACCAGATTTTGGCTATAGTTTTACCAAATCATGGAGGCATTCAATCTTTACCAAAACAGATAAACTTGTAATTCAGAGGGAAAACAAAAAAACAAACAAACAAAGATGTTTTGTTTCCTGTTGCCATCCATGGAACAATGAACTTTGTTGAATGAGTTCAAAAACTAGAAGAACCTCCCCCCCATCTCACCCACAACTGGAGGTAAAAACAATGCTGGGACAATTTCAGTTACAGAGGCTTAAGTTTAGAACTTAGTTTTAGGTTATTAAACAAAAGTTTATTTGCATACCCCCACAAAGTAGCACAGGGAGAGCATAGCAGGTGAGGGAGTCAAAATAATACACTGCTGGGTTACTGCCATGCACATCACAGGGTCCATCAACCCCTTAAACATCCATGCCCAAAAGTCTGGATGAGCATAGGGGTACAATGCCAGAGAGGGACCCAGATGAAGGATTTACAATAAACAAACATCCTGTCCGCCACTCCTACACAAAGCTATCCAAATAAAAACATTGCTCTACTATACAGGTGTGATATCCATCACCACAAGCCATCAGGAGCAGCTCTTGATCACCTTCTAAGACAGAGAGTTTCTGCCCAAATATGTGGGACATGGTATAGAACATACGGGAAAAGCTCTTTGGGATTACACTGGACTTGTCATGAGATATCTAGGAATTAGGTGATTTAGGAAGAAAAAAAGTTGAGGAAAATAGAGGAATTAGAGGCTAAAAAAATGGTTGGTCACATGTAAATAATTTGTTGATCAACACATTTGTCTGACTGTGCCCTGTGCCTGAAGCACGGTCTGTCCTGTCTTCTTAGAATCATAGAATCACTTGAGTTGGAAAAGACCATTAAGATCATCGAGTCAAACATTTAACCTGCCACTGTCAAGTCCACAAAACTCGTTCCTGGACTAACTTAGGGCAGAATGCATCCCTAGAGAGATACTTGTCCGAAGGCAGGAGAGTCCAACATAAGTTAAAAAAGGGCTATAAAACAACCACACAAACATAAGCAGATGATCTACACCAATTCCTCAACATTACCAGGACATCAAGCTGCATCTGGAAATCCAAGGATCAATAATTCATATTTGGTACACAACCTTGTGTGAGACTCAGCCAATTTACTACTTTATGTGATAGACAGAAGGGCATAACCTTCAGGAACACACAGACTGCCTATGCAAGGTTTTGCATATGAAATATATCCCCTTATCTCTGAAGTGGCCACTGATGCCTGTGTTTATTCTTGTTAAACTCTTTTCTCTGTTCTGA
>JAOXXN010000150.1:11522761-11536705 GCA_026770055.1 Myrmophylax atrothorax | reverse complement strand
GACACAATTTGGCCATTCTACTTCACCATCCTTGCACAAATGTTTTTGTCTTGAAATACACAAGTGTGCAAGAAATGCTCATACAAATATGTGTTAGGAAGACAGACAGCAAATAGAATCAATTAACCAGTCAAGACATCAATAAATGAGAAATTGTAGGGACTGGACGTTCACAAACATATTTCTGTCCTGCCACTCTCTTCTTGTAAGCCAAAGAGACATGAAAAGTCATACAATCCTCCTCCCCAAAGGGCTCAGATAAACCCTGCCACCTTCTGTATTTCTGCTAGGAGGGGGGGATGATGGTATCAGAACTCTTGAGACTGAGGAATACTTTTTGGCCTTCCAACTAGAATTTTACTATTCCATTGATTTTGTTTGTTTTTAAGGAAGAATGTTATATTCATGAGGTAGGATTTTTTGGCCAGTCAACTTGATCAAAAGCTTTTCAATTAGATGCAGCTGGCCGAGAGCGTTGACATTTGGTCAAAAACACACAACCAAGTTTATACTTGAGGCTCATTTGTTCCACATATCCAAAGCTCCATATTCCACTGTCCAAGCTTTTATTAAAAGAAGTGTTGCTAATCCTTATACTCATATTGGCACACTTAAAGCCAAAAGGTAAGCAAATTTCTGGAAGACTGTGGTCTCCTAGAGTTGGCTGGCTTAATTTACCATTTCTTTTCCAATGTAATTTGCTCCCCCAAAAAGTCAGTTAAAAAAATCGGATTGACACAGTATTTCCAGGGTGAAGAATGCAGAGCGTTCCTGTGCCGTATTTGGTCCAACTTCCCACAAAATACACAAAACCCTGTTGACACTACAGCTTGTGGCTAAAATTGTTTTGGGTAAGGAAATGTGATTGATGGAGATGTCAGGTCCCAGAAGACAACCTCCAGTTTACGACGGGGTGGACACACACACACGTACTAGAGACAAAGAAGGTGGTGCCCTGGGACTCCTGAGCGGGGGAGAGGCCTCAGTCCCTATTTTGGGGCTGTGGGACATGTCTAATCACTGAGCATCACTGGCACACAGGCCAATTACTTTGTGATGCAAATGACACGTGCAACAACAGCATGTGTGCAGTCCTGGGGGGAGGACAAGAAGCAATGAAATCCAATTGCAAAGGCAAGGAAATAAGGCAAGGCAATAATTGTGCCAAGGCAGGTTTTCCTGTTTACTCTGCTGACAAACTGCGAACTGGTACCTGCAGAAAGGCTCAGTGTCTCCCGGACACTAAAAACCTAACAAGTGTCTGTAAATAAACGTTTCCATTGCTCCACAGCCTCAGCCACCATCTACAGCACAAAACAACCAATTAAATCCATAGACTATTTTGCCACTATGAAACTTTTGCCTGTGTCAACTGGGTCACTAAGACCATGGAAGGAAAATTGATTCATGGAGTCACAGTGGTCTCTGTGCAGCAGTTGGGCCCAATTTGGTACTTTTACTGGGTTTGCTTTCAATCTCTGCTCAGGTTTCCAGGAGCTGTCATTATGATGTCAAATACCTTCTTTGCAAAGTCCCTCAGTCTACGTTAAACTCTTAGGAATTTTAATCTGTCTGCCTAAAGAGACTCAGGAACAAGTTTTTCCAAGCCAAGTCATACCCCTCCCCACCTGCCTGTTTTTCTGCTTCCAAAACCTCAGAATGAGAGTTTTCATTTAGTTTTGACTCAAAGTGTAATGTTGCTGAAATTGACTTAGATAGTCCCTAAAAGCTTAACAACCTTTTTATTAAAATGAACATTTTCCTAAAAAATAATAATAAAAAAATTTAAACCTCCCCCGACTCAAGTAGCAGCTCATACACAAAGCACTCCATTATGCACATGCAGACCTATGAACTTAAACCCTAATTACTAAACCATGTTAGGAAGAAAAATAACTCAAATGAAATAACGAAAACATGAAAGACAAAAAGAAGTCTTTTTAGAGATGTAAGTGGCATTAATGTCAGAGACAAGATGAATACATCAGTGTGGTAGTGACCAGATTTGCTAGGGTGGCAGCCCATTATTATAAGTATTTTTAAGCATGTGAATACTCTCTTTTAATTCACATGAATTAATCATGGGCTTGAAGTTACCTATATGTTTATATACTTGTAAAATAAAGAGTTACTTTTTAACACGCTTTCCTTCTATCCAGTATGTTAAGCCGAATATGACGTGTGTGTATTTTGCATTACTCTCAAATAACCTCTCAGAATACTGAGTTGCCATGAACACAAGTAACCTACAAAAGCCAGTAACTCAGCTGCAGTTGTGTTACAGAAGTCACCAAGTTTACTCCACAATCTGCTTTCTTTCTCTGATTTTCTCTAACTTTGCTTCTCTAAACAAGACCAAAGACTTCAAGCTATCACTGCTTCTCATTTTTATACCAGACTTGGAGGGGCAACCAGAAGATTAATTTTAAGGATACAGGCTGTCAAGGAACAAATTACACATGTGGAACTGTATTAGCTATTTTCCCACACACATTAATATTAAATTTTTAGAACACTTTACCTATGAATCAGGAATGGCCTCCTTACTAAGCACGTTTTAAATCAGGTAACCATTTTGTTGTTTAAAGCAACTATAAAGAAACAGCATATTATTCTAACTCATATTGTGCAAATAAATGGGAAAAGGCAATTAAAAATAAAAGAGGACTTGGTTAGTGATACACATGCCTGGAACCAGGAAGAACGTTAGGGAACACAGCACATAAATTTATCTTGGGATCCAGACTGAGTGCTTATATACACCTCACACAAAAGCAAAAGCCTTTCAGTCAGTATTCAAAATTTTAATTCTGTCACTTGCCTTTACTTTTTAAGGCATTGGTGAGGACACGTAATGTGTCCAAACCATGCTCCACATCCAAAGAGTTTTAGCTCACACTGCTTTGACCTGTCAAGATCCTCAATTCTGCCTCACATGTAGCACTCATGATGGCATCCTTTTCAATAAATCTGCCTTGGCACCAACCCTGACACCCCTCTCATTATACCAGGCTGCTGCATTGCTGACATTTGACAAACAAGTAAACTAACACCATCATCCAGCAGCAAATGTTTCAGAAAAAGTATAAACTTCACATTAAAAAATTGTTCTCCTTGCTCCCACATCTGCTAAAGAAGCTGGCATTTCTTCTGAACATATTGCCACTAAAATCTTTATTATTATGGGCTTCTAGAAAGTTAACAGCTAGAGGCTTGATCAGGCAAGCACAGCTGGGCATACAGTTTGGCAGCATAAACAGAGCCATTGTCTGTGTATGATCAGATCCCATCCAGCACAATAACATGGCAATTATAGACACAGGTGAATCCACCCATTTGTAAGGCAGAAGATGGCATAAAGCATCTTCTAAAAGATAGGGAGAAAACATTTGCAGCATTTTAATCCTGAGAAGTCCCTTCTGACAAATGGATCTTCTCTAATCTGTTTTCATCTTTTAACAAGGAGTTCTTGTCATTGTACCAGAAGTACCAATTCACAAAATCTGTTCCCAAAATTGGCCCCCTACCTTAAAAACAATAAAAAGCTCCAAAGCAGTCTCTCAAATAAATGCAAAGAAAACAAAATATTAACAAATAGAATAAGCTTATTACTGTGATATTTCTTTGCAGACATTAATATTCTAAACACAAGGCTTAATAACTTTATTAATACCACCTTCTTCTACCAGCTGTGATAGAAATACTGACTGTGACAAAGAAAAATACAATTTGCACAAGAGCAAGATTTTGAAACAGAACTCCTGATAAGAAGCAGCAAAAGGGGTACCTGAAAATGTGCACATATGCAAGTCACCTGATCCAGACACCATACGAAAATAATTATCTTTTGAGTTTGCTGCACCACTAGTATCTTTCCAAAGCCCTGGTATTTGGAGAGGCACTGCAGGAAGGAATGTCATCTTTTATTTTTTTCTCTTTTAAGATTAACGTCTGCCTTCTCCCTTAGGCTCTGGTCCTACTTTATGTTTCTACAGGCACAGCAGCACACATGTAAGCAGTTTTATTGAAATCAAGGATTCTTTATGCAGTTGAACTCATTCAGTGCCTTTGGGATATAGTCCTTAGAGAGCAAACTCACAGGCTAGGTATCATCTTCCTTCCACTATTCCATACAACCTGGACAGCAAACCTCCAGCCACACAGGATCTGTGCAGGGCTACTCCTGGAACACATGAAATGCCCAAGCCTGTGCCTGCTGGGGCATAATGAAACAGCAGTAACAGGACACTGCTAAGAACACAGGAACCTCAGCTCTGCAAACACTTCCATATGTGATTAATCCTGAATGAACGCTACTTAATTGGATTCCAGATAATAGTGTCTGAAGAAATCCTTACAGAAATACAATTTTACACTGGCTCAGATGGAAACTGTAACATCTGGGCTGAAAACCAATGAGCAGCTAATTTAGTTTAAGAAAAAGACAACAAAACCATGCCACTACAGTAGGACACAATGCCTAGCATGAGATGTCTTGCTTAGGTATATTCACTGCCAGGAGCTGCCTCCCGTAACATGTTTTTTTCATGTTTTGGAAGAGGCATTTGGGATAGCAAGGTGGGAGCCTTTGCAGATATTCAGACAAAGATAGTCTCTTATGCTCGTAGGTGTGTATGCAGAAACAAGCAGTCACTTCCCCACACTCAGTGATTGTAAACCCAATGACAACTGACTCACAGTCCTGAGCCTGTGAGAAATACGAGCTGCAAGTAAAGTGAAATTCAGCCTGTAAGAGGAAAAGGCTAACACATCTGGGAAACAGGACTGGCAATGTAAAAGACAGAAAGCTGGAAGTAGCAATACTACAGGAAGCTAAGGGTGGACCATAAGATACATTTGAACAACCAATGTGCTGCAAAGGTCAAGGCAATCTGCAGCAATCCCCATATACAAACACACATCTTGCCAGAGAGAGGGCAGAGAACTCTACATGGTGCAACAGCACTCAGGAGAGTGATCCAGGCCCTGTGCAGGACATGGCCATACAGGCTGGGAACACATTGGAGGAAGCTGAAGAAAAATACACAGATATTTATGGCAATGCACACCCCAAAAACAATCAATGGGACCAGCGGGATTGATTACAAACAGTGCTGAGTAACAAATTCTGCCCCAAGGAAGGAAGGCAGGCCATGCATGGACAGCTTCACTTTTGCTGTGGAGTGCAAAACCACACACCCTTCCATGCCTGCTGGCTCTGGAGCCCCCCCAAAGCCATCATGCTTGGGTGGTCTCTGCACAAGGAGCAGGAAAGAGAAAGGCACAACTCAAGAGTGGGAGGGATACAAATCTCCTTTCAATGTACAGTGCTCTGTTTCTGGCATCACCTTATGTTGCTTTGCCGTGACAGCAAAGCCAGGGCACATGCCAGTCCAAACATTTCTCCGTTGGTGCCTCCCTCCCTTGTTCCCACCCCACAGCTGCTGCAAGGGAAGATACTGATAGTGCCACAGGAAAGGGTGAACCAATAAGTGCCCTACATCTAAACTGTTCCCAAAGGATAAGTGGAGGACGAGCTGGAGAACTGCCTCCTAGTTACCAAACAATAGGTTAGGGACTAGGGTAACAGCCAGGAATGGAGCCTTGAATTCTTGTTTTCTTCATGTGGAGGAGATTCCAGATGAGGAAGATACCCCATCCTCCAGGAGCAAAAAGAAGGGGTTCACAGTATTGCTTTCATGGAGACTTGAATGCTGTAAAATGTTAAGATTTGTAGAGCTGAAGAAAAACTAGCAAAAAAGAGCTGATTGAATTCAATTACTTTGTATGCAAAACACATCAACATATCAAGGGAATAACAGCAGCTCCAGAACTGTTCTTTGCAATGATAGCATTTGCTCCTCTATCTGCACTTTCCTGCTTCTTCCACCTGCACTGCATCTCCAGACTGAAGCTACACATCTCTGTAAGGTGACTCCCTATGTTATTATTTTCAGTGTGTACTTATATTTGGTACATACAGTAACCCAGTCTGATTCGGGACAGATTTCCAGAAATGGTTCGCATTATTGGGCACTTGTGTCTTGAGCTCTCCCAGACTTCAAAGTTTCTTCTACTCGTTGCCTCAGTGTGGTTTTTTTTCTCTGTGTTGTAAGTGGCTTCACAGGTAGGTGCCTTCCAAGCCCAAGGAGAACAAAGTTAACGACTTTAAAGGCTGACACACTGTTTCCTAGTTGATACCAGTGACACCACAGTGATGCTTGTAAAGTCCCTACAGTCTGGAATTTTTTTCCTTCCTCCCTGGCCCTATTTACTCTGCTGCATGTAAGACACTTTGTTAACTGATGGTCTTAAAGAAATTCTTTGGTGTATGATATTCCTTGCCCAGTTTCTCCTCTTTTGTTACATTATGTCTTCTCTTGAAGCAGCCAAGCCAGAGCTTGCAAACAGCCTCTCTCTAGGTTTTCTACACATTGCTGCAAGGCAAAATAAACAGTTGTTTCCAGTTTACATTGTAGGGGCCACAGATGTATGCTAATTAACCTTTCAGTCTGCTAATGGAAAGCTGAAAAATATTTAAATGTATTTTTCTAAGGCAGAGACCAAAGCCTATGGACACCTGTCCTTTTTAATGCTGGGCTCTGTGCTGCCCAGAGCACAGTACGATGTCATCTCCTCCCTTTATGTTGACTCCAGAGGCATTTTCAGATTTCAGCAGAGCTTTACAAAAGGCCAGGAGGCAGAGATAACATCCTTCTGAAATTCAAGGACATTATGTGTCTTTTTGGAGCAGCAACGATGCCAAGGGTAATATTTGAGTTGACCCGAGACCATCTGAAGGATGGGGAACTTCAGAGCGGGGCAATAGGAACTGCATCATAACATGGGAACTTCATTGTTTTGTTAAGATGCTGCAGCATTTACTCAAATTTCTTACCTTCCTTTTGTTTTCTAGAACAAAACATTAATATAAACAAACAAAAAAACCAACTCCCAAGGCCAGGTCTCATATACCCTTCAGGCAAAAGTATCATCAAGCCTGTCATATCAAATAGTCTGAGTAGAAGAAAGAAAAACTGGAAATGAATCTGCAGTTTATATCCAGTTTCAGTGTCAAGTTTAGAACTGGCTGCTACACAAATGAATGAAACAATCTCAGATGTGCAAAGCCAGTACTGCAGAGACCTTCCCAAGAGGAGGAAGCAAGGATCTGTTTCCTTCTTTAAGTTTTACCTCATGATTCTCTCATTTGCCAAATATTTCTCGGAATCTTTTAAATAACTGTTCACTCTTTTTGCTACTTTGGCACTTCATGCATGGTAGGACATCAGTTGACTCTGGACTCCGACAGAGGCATCAACAGTATTTGTGCTTCTCTGTTGATGCCTCTGTCTGAGTCCAGAGTCACCTGATGTCCTACCATGGCAATGTGCTACACCTGTTTCAAGCACCTGATCTTTCCCGTGGGAGCCTGTGCACCTGTGCACAGAACAGGTCTGTGTACACACACACGTCAGAGATCCCTGATGACACAGGGGTGGACTTGAAAAGTACCAAGGTACCTAAAGAACCAGTGAAATACTGATATTTATCTAATTCCTAACACCTTAAAAAGCTGGCTCCACAACATCTTCCTGCCTGCTCCACACAAACTACTTTCCAGTGTTTGTTGCTATATTTACCACTGAAATTACAGTATTACTGAGAGGCCCGAGGCAGGCTCCTTCTCCCTTCTGTCTCCCAAGCACACAGTGGAGAGGTCTTTACTGCTCAGACACCACCATTTCAAACAATTAAAATGTCCAACCTCTTCACATTGTCATCACTTCTCCAGCATTATCAGGAAATCCTTTCATCTGTCCTCAAATGACAATTATATAACCTTACTGTCAGCAACCACTTGTTTACAAGATTTTTATTACCCTAAATGCAGGAAGACTTGTTAATGCATTATTATGATGGGAAAATCAGGGAACAAAGAGAGCAAAGACTGAAAATGCAGTCTTCATTTTGCTCCTACAAAGAATTCATTCCAGTTGGGGGTCCTAAAAGGTTCTTTACACAATAATAAAGAGATCTGTCAATTAATGATGGGAAACTAATATTTCTCCTATCTTTTTGTAGTAGGAACATAGAGATTGACTTGACGGGCTACAGATTTCACTGAAAGGGGCACCATTCCTTCAGCCAAAACACATATCCAATGAATTCCATGAGATCAGTTGATGAAAATTATTCAGTGGCTTCAAAGCAACAAAAAAAAAATACCTAACAAAAAGTCTGTAAAGCACGAGTATGAAAAACTTTAGTTGCTTATTGCCTCAAAACTTGTGACACAACTGTCTTCATTCCGGGTTAGCTTCATTTGGACTTGAAATCGTGACACTGCAGGAGAAAATGTATTCATCTATTGTCATTTACACAAAAAGATCGGACTTGAACATTTGGGGCTAGTTATTTAAACTCATTAAAGAGGGGAAAAAACCAACAGAGAGATTTAAAGAACTGAATGTTAAAGATGTTTTCCCATATACCCCTTGCTGTGCTAACAACAAACACAGAACATCCTGGCCCCAAAATGATTCCTTTGCCAATCAAGAGCAACTGGAAAGTTTTTACTATAAGCTATGGTTCAACTTTATATATAAAAAAGACATTTTATGTTACAATCCTCAGACGGAATCTTGGTTTAATTCACACTTTAAACTGAATGCAGGAGGACCGAGGAAGACCATCAGCTGCTGAAGTTCCCTACTTCCCAAACACTAGGAAAATTCATACTTCACTCCTTGCTACTTTTGTTTTAGGAAATTAAGGAATTAGTACCTGATGAGCTGATGAAGTCATTGAAAAGGCACTCACACCTACTCTAGAATACGACCAGGTAACTGCAAATAACAGTTTAAATGATTTCTAAGCAACAAATGTCAATCTGGTGTAGAAGATTTAGAAAGTAAAAACAATTCCATAAAGGACTGACTGCCTTAAACGTGCCCTTTCCCTGTGCACCACAGCAGACGTCATGGGAGTGCTGCCTGAAGAAGCCATGACCTCTCCATCAGTTCCTGGGATAAGACAGACCTTTGCAGTAATCAGCAAATCATGTCTCATCTCAGAAAGGAACAAATAGAGACCTGCCATGAAAAATTGCTTGCAGATCTCTGAGGACTGATGTATGAGTGAGGTACATAATTAAAAAGGCTGAAGAAGCCCTGAGTTGGTAAAGGAGAAGTCACAGGAGACTCATATTTAGAAACACGGCAAAAGTGAGGTCATAAACCGGAGCAACCAAATGGGAAAAAGGAGAAAAGCACATGGTGAGGGACTGGACAGGTCCCAAACGGCCAAGGAGAAAAGCTCAAAAGACTGCAGACTGAGTTTTGGCAGAAAAACACAGAGAAAGATCTGTTGTCTATTTCTGATGGACCCTTTGAAGTTTTCTGGATCTAATATGATTTTTGTCTGTCATTCTGTGCCAAAAAAGATAAACCCTACCAGGGAAAAACCCACCTTCCCTTATCCATACACTAATACAAACCCAAATGGTCTGTTTTAAATATCAAACACTTAAAAAGCAGAATCTTTCTTCTATGATGTGTCTGAGATTTTGATATTTTCAAGCTGTCATACTTGCAATTATAACAGACCAAAGTTGTTCTGGATTAAGTACCTTGTATTTTACCAAATTATGTCAGAAGGTAGGCCTTGGTCCTGCACCTACAGCTACACCACAGTCAACCCACCAGCTCCAGCCATACCTCACCGAACGGGAAGTGATTACCTTTAAACCCTTCCCTTGAATTATTTTAGTTCATAGTCTCAGGTGCCTTACTTTCATGCCTTGTTGGAGGGAGGACAGAGTCAACAACACTGAAAAGAGGCACTCAGCTAAAAACTATCATGTAATCATTACATTTATGATGCTCAGCCCACCTGAGACACTACTTCCCATTAAAGTGACAGCATTTACTGTGTATTACTCTAACCAATATACAGAAAATTTCACATCCATTTGCAACTCTAATACACTGAAGTGCCCCAAATACCATTCTGCCATTGCTATTGGCAGATGCTTTTTAATAGTGACATTCATATAAGAATAGCCAGCTAACTAGCAAATTTGGAGTTAAAATATGTCTTAACTCATAGTAGCAACAAAAAGAACTGGACAAGAAAAACAGGGGTCCAAAAAATCGGAAAGTCGCCCACACAAGATTGTAAATGCACCTTCATAACATTTAGTGTGACACCAGGACTTTAAAGGCCATGTTCTCCTCCCAACACAAAATATTCTAAACAGCTTTAAACATCCTTGTGTTTTACACTCAAATACATTGTCTGACCTGCTTGGATCTTGCGTATTGTCCTAAACCACCTTTACCATCCCTACACAAACTACTTGTGTTTACCCAAATACAAATAGTTGTCTCCCCAGCTTTACAATCCTAGATTTCTGTATAATAATGGCATCAGCCACTTATTTGGGCATGTTCTTATTTTATTGAGGTCATTCCAGACTTTTTTTCTGCTCTCTACAGTTGCATTAGCAGCTTCCTTCCTATTTTTAAATCAGCTGCTAATTTCAGCAACTAAGTGCCTATTGTTTCTTCAGGGTCACTCATAAAACAAACACAATTATTGATCTTTCTGAATCTACCACTAGTTTTTCCCTTTTATCTTATCTGAGAGACTATTCAAGGGGCAATTTCTCAATAAACCAGGACATCTATCCCAGATAAACTAGGGTATCTGAAGAGACAGATTCTTCTGTCTGTGTGTGCTAATACAGCTCCTACCACAGCAGTAGCCAAGCAACTCACACTCATTAGTGATTTTGTCTCCACTCTACAACTTTTAAAAGGGAAAAGTGTTGTTAACTGTCTTTTACCAACAAGGAAGTAAGACACAGGGGGATTTAGTGCTTCAAAGGCAAAGACCACTCATGAAATGTAAAATGAATAGAATTCTTATTTTCTACCACAATGGCATCTTCCCTCCATTTGTGTAGGCACTCTGGATACACAATTGCTTGTTTGCAGGATTACAGCAAGAGATGACCTGGACAGTTGGTATTTATTCTGCATTTTTGATGAGCATCTGAAGACGACAAACATCAGAGGCTAACAGAAAAATCATGTTAAACCAAACTGTTGTATTTCATCTACCATTATTATTAAACACAATTATTAAATACAATTCTTGAGTCTAAACCCCATACCTACTCGCTGCCCTTCAGTCAAGCTAAAGGAAATTTTGCCTTTGCACAAGAAAATATGATACCAAAATGCAAAGCAGCCCTTCCAGGCAATGAGACCTAAGTGACATCTTCCAGACACCAAGTGTCTGACCATTACCACTTTGGCCAAGTGTGGCAAATTTGGTCCCTTTAAAATTAATTCTAGACCAATCCACAAAGAAACTTTAAGTGCAGTTTGTCTGCTATAAGACATCATCAGTTATTAGAAAAAATTTTCCAGCAGTCTGCTGGTGTATCATCATTGTCTAGGCACTTTCTGCACCGTTTCTCTCTCTTTACTCGCAGGGATGGAAGTCAGTCTTGCGGGTCTTGCTCTTGCTAAACACTGGATCAACATACCACCAAAGAGAGAGGGTGGGCAGCTAATGGTGTAGGACTAGAGACTGCTGCCCATCCTGGGTTTGTCTGCTGTGCTGGGCCACAAGAGAGAGCCCACCCAGTGAGAGACAGGAGTCACCGAGGGGGGTCCAGCTCTTGTGCTGCTGCCGCTGGAGCCTCTGGGATCTGCAGCACCTTCTCTGTGTGATGCGACCCACGCAAACAAAAATACACAGCTGGTCCTGTGCCAGGTGAGTTATGTCTCTGTTTTTAATTAAAGGGCAGACAGAGTACTTCTGTCCTGCTCTAACACTTCTCAGGTTTATTAAACACAGTTTAAGAAGTTTGTCCCTAGACAGGAAATTCATGCCAAAGGTCTCAGAGATGCCAAACACCATTTGGTAGGGACAATAACACTGCCATTTAAATGTATTGCTACTCTTATTATTAAGCTACTGTATTAGCATGAAATATGTAAGTTTTTATGAGAATACAAAGATCAAACATGCTAATTGCATAATGAATAAAGTAGCTAGAAACCACTCAAGGATCTGGAAACAAACGAATCCTCTCGATAAAAGGCATTCGTTAATCAGAGTATCTGAGTTGCATTCTCAATTCAAATATTTCTTTTCTCCTTATTTGTACGCAATAGTGTTTTCTGGGAAACAAAATAAAGACTAATGTCCCCAGTAGGTTGTTTCTTCACTTGAGGAAGTGTGCATCAGGCAAAACTTGGCAACCAAGATGAAGAAAACTCTCGGTAAAGATAGCACAAAGTATAGTAGGTGAGGCAGACATCAGCCTGACCTACCACGAAGTTGTATGCAACTGCATCACAAGTTACAGGAGCGCATTCTGTGCCTCTTGACACTCCAGTGAACTAACACCCAGCACTAATGGTCCCCTGGCCTGACAGCTTCCTTCCTACCCCATGGCAGACTCTGGGCTCACTACAGTTTCTGCCCCTACTTGCTAAGTCATGTTAAAACTACAGACTACTTTGTCTTCACTTGAACTTTACATCCTGTTAGTCTGCACAAAGGAAGTGAGCTATGTGAACAGCACACCTATTTTTTCCTAGTGAAGATACACTTTGTTGAATATTATTGTTATTCAGATATCTATTTAGCAACCCAGTCAAAGGCTATGACCAGCTGCATAGCATATAATGATTTTTTGAAAGGAAAGAAAATGCCATTAAAACAAAAGGCCCCGTTCTGCTTCTGAGTAAACAAATGGGAGTTTTACAAAGGCTCAAAAAGGAAAGGGATTAACATGCTTCAACGTGGTAATGGTCTCAACTGTTCACATTAAAATTTTCACAGTAAATTAAACCATGACAGAGGTAGCAAAGAAGTCAATTTTCAGTGGCTCATGCTGTTCTGCTGACATAAATTGCCATTTTTTAGGTAGTATATCCACCAACCGGTATAATGATAGAATTATAAAACCACAACCCGTTGTTGATTATGTTCAGCCTTTTGCATGCTAATTTTAGCCCACTCTGCCAAAATAATTGAATGCACCACCTTATTTACAGGCTTGTAGATACTTAGCACCCTCTTGCTATTCTTTTTTCACCAGCCTTTGCTTAAGCCTGCAGTGTTGGCCATCTCTCCTTGTACAGTGTCCCCTGTTCAACACCACTTCTCCTGCTTCTTCAGTTCTGCTCAGGACACCTTTCCAGCACTTATACCCACCCTTTTCCAGGGCTTTCTTGTCAAGGATAACACTAAATGTCAGTCCACCTTTACCCTGCTAATCTATGTTTCCCTGCAGGATCTTCACGCTCTTTACAGTCCCATAAAGACTAGCAACTTTCCTTGACTAGAGAGCGATGGCATGAAGCACCACCCAATCATCCCAGTAAGGCTGGAGAAGACAAGTAAATACAGACTCACTGATTGATGCCTGCCAAGAGTTCCCACAACACGTGTTACTCAGTGAGTTTACACAACAGTGACCAAAGAGGAGAGAAGGGACGGGCAGCGTAAGTGTGCCAGGGTACCAGACCCCCTGGAGAAGGCTCTGCCCTGCGTTACTGTGGCAGCACCAGAAGAGGATGTTTAAACACGATCAGCGCTTATCTGACCGCCAAATGCCCACCATGCCTTTGCACCTCAGTTGTATCATGGCAGCATAAAACAAAAAATGACAAAGGCCTATGAAAGAAAGTCAACCCAGGGAAGGGCAAGGTGCGGCGGGAGGCCCGACACCCGACCCGCCTGGGCGCGGAGGGTGGCACCGGGCTGGGGCTGCCACCGGGCAGACCCGCGTCACTCGGCGAACCTCCCCGCTCCGAGCCGAACCTCCCGCGCCCACCGGCCCCGGGGACACCTGCGGACTGACCCTGCGCCTCGGCCCCTGCACACCTGTCCCCGTCCCTGTCCCTGCCCCGCGGTCCC
>JAOXXN010000150.1:11508702-11520455 GCA_026770055.1 Myrmophylax atrothorax | reverse complement strand
CCCGACATGGAGGCTGCGCGGCGCGGGGACCCGGCCGGGGTTTGCAGCCACAGCTCTGGGGCCCGGGAGCGCCCGTCCGCCCTCGGCCTGGAGGCCCGGCCCGGCCCGGCCCCTCGGGGTGCTGCAGACCCCTCTGGAGCCCTACCCGTGCCGCCAGGACCTGGCCCTGAGCACACCCCGTGCTAGGGCCTGGCTCCCCGACACGGGGTTTTCCCAATTTCTGTACCCAACCCCTTCCCCACCGCCAGCCCCTCCACCTGCCTTAAAGTAAAGCCCACGGCCACCAAGCCATGGACCTCGGAGCTGCACAACGGGGGCTCCCCCTCACAGGGGTTTGGGATCTGGCACTTGCCAAACGATGCCAGTTTTTACAAATGTGCACCCCTGTGGAAGGGAAGCACTAGGAACTCACAAATCCAAATACTGCTGCTTTTACCATAATGTTACCAGTTCAGTTGTAATGTGCAGGCATCAATTATTATTGACATTTGTTATACTGAAATATTGTCTAGTGAAGAAAACTAGAAAGTCACCTGCAAGGTGGGCTGTAAGTGGAAAAGTTTGGGACAGCTTTTTCTGCAGGTCTGGCTGAGACTGTAGCAGTGAGTTCCCCTACCACTTCCACATTCAAGAAAACAACTGTCCTCTTTGGCTTTAGGGAGACAGCTCAGGCTGGGTGCTTCTCTGAGTCCCAGGGAAAGCACCTGGCCACAGGCAGTTCCTGCTGATGAAGAAGGAAATAGATGGCTGAAGATGGAGAGAGAGTAGATGGACCATAGAGAGCACTTCCAGTCTGCAAGGGCTGGTAATGGCAGAGAAATAAGACAAATAAATCCTTCTTCTAGCACCTGTTTCTGGGCTGGAACAGGACCAAGAAGACTCTTGCTGTTTATGGTATCCCCAGATGTGGGTCTGGTACCCAAATGCTGCTGTTGCTAGTATGTAAGCCAATAAAGTTTGTCACTCTGGGTCATAAAAAAGGATAAGCACTTCCCTGCTGTAAAATCATTAGTTCGGGTATCAGTAGCAGACTAATAATGGAAAAAAATTCCAAAAAGCCAGATAAACATTTAGATGTTTAGGCTGCACTGTGCTCAGTTCTGTTATCTGTTCCTGAATTACTGAGATCAGTGACAGGGTTGCTAATGCAGCCACTTTCAGTATAGACATGTACCCAAACAGCTCACTTTCACTTTCACATCAAATAGGATATTGTATCCTTTTAAACTGATAACTAATTTCAGTTTAAATTCCCTTTAGACAAATGTAATATAAAATCTGAGTATAGGAGCTGTGGACTCAGATCTGAGTCTATCCAGAATAATCCTATGTGCTGTCTTACCTCCCATACCTCTATTACCAGCCTTACTTCCAGAATACTTACTAGAGAGGTGGAGCTGCCTTTTTTTTTATATGCATTATTTGCTTTACATCTCAGATACAAACAGCTCTTTCTAGTACCTTATATAGTGACCTTAAGCCGGAAAGAAGCAAGATGTATGCCAAATTCTTCCAAAAGGAAACTCTATATACACACTCATGCAATAATGTATTGCTGGTGTCAAAATAGTAATATTAGAAGTAAGTAGATACAGAACTGAAATGTCTTATTGCAATATGAATATTTTTACTTCCTTTTGTCCCAACACTGGTGTCTGCAGAGAATGCAGTGAACAAATAATGTAGTCTGCAGTGAAGATAATCACATATTAGAGCTCCAAAGAAAACCCATCCCATGGACATGCAAGGATGCTGCTCTCTTTTTCTCTTGTGTATAGACTGCAAAGTTGTTAAGGTAAGAACTCTGCTCAGGTTTGGCCAGCTGAAAACTCTTAAACATTCTGCAGACAGTTCCTCCATCAAGCCATGATAAAGATGCTGGGAAGGATGAAGAAGAAAAAGCAAATTTTCCTGCTGAGAAATGAAAAACCAAATCAAATGTTCCACACATTAACAGCACAGAAAAGCACCTCGGCACAGACAGCAAAGGAGCTTTGTGGTGTGCATAACCCCCTCAGCCAGTCATCACAGCTTACAAAGCCGGAGATCTCCTGCTCTGTCACCTGTATTCTGTTCCTTTCTCTTCTGTTACAAAGGGGAATTCATCTACTCCTTCTACACAGAAGTGGGAAAGGGAAGTGAAGAGAATTTCTTCCAAACACTTCAGTAACAGTTTCAGATCATAACAGTGAATGGTGGGGTGCAGAGGCTTGCTAATATATGCACTGCATGGGCATAGGCCTGGTCCTAAGTCTGCAGAAGGCAACAGCTGCATCTGCTTTAGGCACAAAGATCAGCAGGTCACAGATGCAACAACAACATGTCCTTATGGAGCAAGGGAGGGTCTCTCCTTCCCCCTTAACTCCCCAGAGTGGTAATACCAAGTTCTCTCTCACCTCTCACCCTGCCAGACAGGTGTTATATTTCCAGAGCAGAGCAGTGTACACAAGTATGAGCAGGAGGAGCGGATAAAGGCAGAGGCGCAGCAGGACCACGCTGGGAGGTGGCAGGGCCAGGAGCGTGGTCAGTAGTGGAACCCTTAGACACACAGGAGAGATGGTGTCTGAGGTTAACTATTATGAGGTCAGTACCGCATCACTGAATTTTGCTTTCCCAATAATTCACAGGAAACCATGTTCTTAAGCTATTGAGAATCTTTAAACTAGTCTGGTCACTTCCCCAAAATTCATATGAGGAGAAAAATAGCTACACATTCCTGGTTGAAAACTTTCATAGTGAAAGAATTTCATTGATTCAAAAGTGTGGATCAATCTTCAAGAAGAGAGCATGCAGACATAAAAGGCCTAATTTCAAAAGAACCCTCCAAAGTCATGAATAAATTTTTAAACATACCTAAGTTTTGCATTAAATACTCCATGATAATGATCACCTATTTGTATGTGCACGAGTCATGCTGCTATCTTGCACTTGCCATTTTGTGAGAAGCTGCCTACATTGTGTCTGTTGAAGCCACACAGATTATTACATTTGCCTCTGACATCCCATCCCTGACCACCTCACAATTTTTGCTTTCCCTGCTCAAATCTCTTCTGAGATTTCCGCAGCATGGGCCCTTGCACAAACAACTTTACTGTTAGATACTGAAATAAAATTATTTCTTTTTACTTATCTATCTATAGATGGTATAATTTTCTTTCCTTCTGCATTTCCTTTTCCTGTATGTAAAAATGTGTCAGTGATGATTACAATGATTAGTATTTTGCCTATGTCCACAGTAAGCTAGTGCTTCTCTGTTAAATATTTTAACAGGAAATTGTTCTGGATTACAACTGAGCCGTTCCCCTGTGCGAGATGTGTCTGAGAGTACTGTCTGAAATCACAGAGCTACTTCATGTCAGGCAGAAAGAGGCCATGATGGTGTTTTACGTCCATCCCAACATGCATAGAAAGGCACTTACCATGCCCATTAGGATATTCTTAATTACTGGAGATAAGAAGCTCACCAGGGCATCTCAAGCCTTCTCTGTAATAAGCTTAGAAGGGAGAATAGTGTGTATCATAGCTGGAGCAAGTTATCTGTACTCAGTTTCATGAATCTTCTTATGTTATACACTCCTAATCATATTAAATTAGATAATCTTTAAGGTGATTGCTTTACATGTCGCAGAGGTGTGAACATGGATCCTAGAGGCAGAAGAGATGGAAGCACTTCAGTTAAAAGTTAACTTTCTCTCTGGTTGGTGGCTTTCCACTATAAGCTGGAAAGGTTTGTATGGGATGGAAATGTTATTAGCAAGTATACATTGCTGCCATTCCCTGTTCTCTACAGGCATTTCGGCTGAAGCTACAGCAGGCAAAAGATGTTTACAGTCAGTGCTGCTTAATACTCCAATTCCAATTCAAACCTCTGTTTTTAGTTGCTTATTTTTCATAATTTAACCATTAAAACTGAAATTTTCCATGATGAATCAAAACTCTTCTGACAATGACTGTAGAAGAAATAATTGTAAAATTGCCAAATTGCCAGGTACCATATAAATGTAGCTGAGTTGCAAGAGTTTGAAAAGCATTCATAGACACTCAATAGGGATTGATAAACAAGTCTCATGTTCTGTCTGGACTAAACATGCTTTAGGCTACAGTGAATGTGATTCAGCTCATGACTGGAGATGACTATGGAAGCAAAGCTCATAAGAGGGAAAAATGGCTGTCTCCCTACGAGTACCTCAACAGCACCACAGTGGAGTGACCCAACTGACATGCAGAGAGAGAAAAGGGAAAAGCTGGAAGGGGAGCAGGAGCTAAAGCCTGGGAAGGATGGGAGAAAGCAGAAAGTGATTAAGAGAGAGAGGTAAAAGCAGTCACAAGTATAAGAACACAAAGATTTCAGAGTATCTTAGTATACATCAATAAAACCCACACATTACCTACCAAAATTCTGTGACCCAGTACACCTCATTCTCTGCTGGCAGCTTCTCCACACAAAGACTAATGACCTGTACTGTGCTGCCAGTTGGCTCATCAGTTTATATGGAAATCCCAACACTGAATTCAAAGGTATTGCACTCTGTGAGCTGCCAGAGTCTCTAAGTGGTAATCAGACTGAGGTTTTCTATGCAGGGAAAAAAAAAACAACCCAAGTCAGAAGGAGATTATTAAAGATTGTATCAGAAACCTTTCAAGAAACCAGAGTATTTCCCAACATTTGACAACTTGACTTTGCAACTTCACTGTTTGAATTTTTTCTTGTAGCACGTGAGATGCTTTAGCAGCCACTGATTGAGAAAGACTCATCAAAATCTAGAACTTCCATAAACATTTCACTTGATGTGAAGATTATCTTGATGGACAGAAGTTGCACAATGTACTTTGCTGTTCCCATAATTTTAAGTGTTTGTTATAGATGTCATTCATTGCAATGAAACTAGTGATTTCTCATTTCTATTTGATATACTAATCTATAAAATGCCTCTTCAAGTGGCCAGGTGAGAAACTCGCTCTCTAAAGCTATAAAGCTGTAATACCTAAGAAAACCTGCAACAGACATTTCTCCTCTGAGGAAATATTTTAGATGTGTCATCTAAAGCCTCAAAGATTTATTGGGTGAGAAGTATGTTGAGAGTTGACAGGAACAATAAATTTAATACTAGATTCATGACACTTACCCCATCACAGTTTCCCCTCATAAATACTAGAGAAAAGAATTCTCTCACATGCCCTCTGGTACATTCATCAAAATGCCTTTTGAAATGTGACTTAATGAATAATTACATCCCAACATGGACAACAGAACTTATTTATTTAAGGAGATTTGTAACTTCATTTTTGTGTCACCTGAATGACAATGTCAGAAGCCAGGAAACAGAAGGAAATATTGTGGCTCGCGTGGAACTTCGAGACATTGTTGCTGCTTTGTACCACAAAACTGCCCTCAGGGGCAGCAGTTTAATGTTGGGGTGTACCTGTTGCTCTAGAACTCACAGTTCCAGAACCCAAGCCCTGAATCTCAGCTGCTGTACTGCAGTCTGATATGCAAGTGTTACCACAGAAAAAAAAGAATGAATAATTCAGTCAGGAGTTTCTTCCTGGATAGCCTGGCATCAGCAAGAGTTCAATGGAATTGAAACTGAATGACAAGAATGTCATCCCAACTCTCCCGAAATCAGTAGGAAAACACTCAGCATGCCACTTCTGAAACTTTCTTCAGATCATCCTCTATCCCAAGGTCAACATCACCAAACTCTCAGTTATTCAAATCAATAAACTGGGTCTTACGCTCATCTCCCTCCACATCTTCTACCCAGGCCATATCCAAATCTTACTATCTTACTTCTATGAGCATTTTTTTCTTCTCTGTGAAGGTACTTTTCCCAGATATGACCACTACAGATCTTTGTTGTTCTCTCCCATCACATACCCTCTTTCTCCAGTCCATGTGAAGCAGTGCCTTTGAGGATATGGCAATTCTTCATAATCACTTTGCTTTGCTCAACAGTCACTTGGGAACATCCTCTTCCTGTCATACCTGTGTTTTACACCTTGTCTTCACTAGACTGAGCATTCTGATGCTTCTTTGCTGTGGGTTAATCCCAGTAGGCAACTAAGCCCCACACATCCCTGTGTTATCAACACCATTTTGGTCTCAAATAAAAAAAAAAAATAGCATAATAGAGCCCTTGTGAAAAAAATTAACTATATCTCGGCCAAACTCAGAACTTTTTCTCACCTTTCCACCCCCATCCCACCCCAGACCTGCTGCCTCATCCCTCTCACTCCTGGATGGTTTGAGTGCTCACTGGGTTTGAAGACATTGAGGACAGTCCTGAGGCTGTCTGGCTGTGGTGATGCTGACGGTCATGACCATGATGAAAACTGGCATGAAGAAATTTCACACGGGGAAGTGGATATGGGTGGTATAACACCTGATGGGCTTCAAGGGAAGTAAGTCAGTCAGGCAGAAACGGGGTAAGATATTTTCTCTCCCTCCCTCATTCCTAACAAACAAGCACTCAGCCCTCTGGGCAGCCACTCCTTTCCTCTTCAGGGCATGAAGGGAAGCTGGAAGCGGGGGACTGAAGCGGCTGAATCCACCACCACCACAGCTGGTCTGAAATGCTATCACTTCAGCCACTCTGAAAGATCAGCACACCACCCTGTGCAGTGCAAGAACTGGTTCCAGCTGGCTCCCGTAAGAACTTCTTAAAAGCACATTTCTTCACACATTCCAAATGCTCACTACCTCCAGATCATGTTTCTTGTGATGGCCTGCAAGACTGCCCCTTCCCACTTACATCTTGTCATGTGGCAGCCACATGTTGTTTCCCCATTAGCCACACCAAACCTAATATCCTGCTCACCTATTTGTCTCTCAGAGATCTCTTGCCTGTACTCCCTGCTTGTGCCATGTCCTTCTCAACAATCGCAACCTCATTTCTTTTGAATTCCTTCCTCAAAACTTCATCCCTCCCAGAAAACCTGGGACAGCTGATTAGCTCTACCATGACTCTAATGGGTAGGGGTTAGCATAGGAGCCTGGAATCAAAATGCTACAGAGGATGAAAAGGTCATGAATAGGAGGAAAGGAAGTTAACATGTTTAATAACAATTAAGATTATAACAATATTACCTTGCCAGGCATTTCAGTGATCCCTTTGTTGTATAATGTATCCCTTTCCCCACAGTCTGACTTTGTTTTTCTTAACACTGCCCTCTTCAAAGAAGGCATGATTTTCTTCTTCTGAGTTTGGAAAGTTATATGTTTATAAATAATAAATATAAAAATAAAAAAATCAAGGCTACTGCACTTGCTAGCAAACAGCCAATATGCACTAGGTCTCTGAGAAGTCAGAAGTCTGTTTCTGCTACTGTTTGTGACACTTTATCTACTTTGGGTGCAGTGAAGTTGCTCCCGATCTTATCACTGAGAAACCGTGTTGCTAAAATGCAAAATCTCAGTAAGATACAAAACCAATATAAATATTACAAAAAGATTTGCAGAGACAGTATTATAAGCCAGGAAATGTACATATTTCTAGAGAAGTGACAACATTACAATGTAATTAAAACATAGCAGCTTGGTAAAAAAATGGCTTGCTTCTGGCCACTTGTTTATTTTCTTCCTTAGCTGTCACTTATGTTTAAGTGGATGCTATCTCATTGAACATGAACCCTAGTTCAAACCTTCCCACTGTAGTTCAGAGAACTACAATGTTTCAGAAAAAAATGTTTTCAGAAGAAAAATGATACCTATCTTCACTGAGTAGCAGCAAGGGGCTTAGTACATTGCTGGAAGACAAGCATAAAATATTTAGGCTGGTTAGTATTAGGAAAGTCAAAGAGAATATTATGAGATGAAGCAGCCAAACAGAATTGGCAATGATAGTCTTATAATGGACAGGTATTAATAGGCTATTTCTCCCACTGGACTTGCATGATGCTCCTGTCTCACTCAAGCAAACCTCTCACTGAAACTTTCAAAGGGCATATTGCCAGTCCAGAGCTGAGCAGGGACCTTGGGACAAAAGGATATCCGAATCTTCTGTCCATTCATGTAATGCTTGTGTTAATTGCTTGTGCTGCCTCCTCCCTCTGCAACTTCATGGGGCCTGACAGCTTGCTGTGCTGGGCAGATATCGGTCCTGTGAAGATAAAAGTCAGTCTTTGTTGCCATGTGGCCCATGGTGCCCAAAGAGGAGAAATAGTTTGAACATTCGCAGCTGCTTTTTGTCACCCAGTGATCAACAGTGAATTTCTGGAGCATGGCTAGCAGAGGAGTAGTAGAAAGGCAAGAATGGGTACATCTGGTTAGGAACCACAGACCTTTAGTTAAAATGTGCTGTCTCACAAACCTTGGTTTAAACAGAGCTCTGGACTTACATGTCATTTTGGACCCTGCCAACAGGAAAAGATCTACTTTTCCATACAAGTCTCAGGTAGCAATAGCACGAAATTGAAATGAGCTGCAGTTTGCTTCCCCATGCAGTGTCTTCCTCCGCTCACTACCAGCTTTCCAGGATAGTCTTCACCTGACAATGGTGGCTTAGGGAAGTCACAGGATGTAGACTTTAGCAGCCAATATAGAAGCATTTGAACCACTATAAGCTATTTACCTAGATATCAGTAATGTCCACACAATATAAAATCAACATTGTTCACAGGGGATAAGAAGAATTGAGACTCAGGGCAGTAGTATGAACAAGTAACAGCAGGCTATTCTATAACCACAACCCATAAGTTGCTTTACATCTGGTACTGGCCATTATATAAACTTTGTGCAATTTGTTTGCCTGTTTGTTTCAGCAATGGGACTTTAAATGGACAGGCAAAAGATGGTTCCATTTAGGTGTCCATTTCCCAAAGTTAATAAACTGACAAATTAAAGCGAGGCATACAAATTAAAGTGAGGAATTAATTTCTTCGCAAATATATTGTTTTATATTGTTTATAATAGTTGTAATAGTACCAAAGGTCATTAGGCCAAATGCTCTTGGTCCAACTTTGCTGGCAGCAGCGCAGGAAATAATCTGGTCACTGTGTGTCTGGTGTGCCCAGTCCTCTGCTACACAGGGCAATGAAAGGAAGCACACTCACACAAGCCTGCTGAGTGTAAAATTCCCATTAATGCTGATTGCTCTCTTGCATAACCAGCAAGATCCTGCACTTCAGTTCTCCAGACAGAATTTCAACCTTCTATACTATGTAGTTCTGCACATTTATAGGCTACTAATGAAAAACTGGTAGATTAAATTTATACTAAACATTACTTACACTGTATATATATATCATGTAAAATTTTATGCGGCAAAGTATATACATACACACAGAGCTGATGAAAACCCTCAGACATTCCTTTATTTCACTAAATATGAGCTCATTTTCTCTCTCACACACGGTCTCAGACACACACCTCCCATAACAAACCTACTGGTTCTCACTGATCCCGAGCATCCCTGAAGGGCTGGGTGCAGGTCCAAAGAGCCGTCCCATAGTAGATCACTCTGCCATATGTTTGCCTTTCTACACAAACATTTGCCAGGAAATCTATCACCGTCAGTGCAGCACCATCATGTGACACGATAATAAAAATGTTTATGTGCAGTCTCTCTCCGTGTTTTGCAGACAGGGAAGTATCTGTAGGATGAGGATACTGCTGTACCCTCTCTTTTAACTACCACATATTTTTTTGGCAGTAGCTTTGATCCTCTCAGTGTCCTTCTTCTGTCAGTAACCACTCTGGTTTAGATTAAGGACAAAAGCTCCATTTCTCTCATTTTTCTTAGTGAAGTGCTCCTGCAAGCTCCTTTGTTTGAAGCTTGTGCTTCAAAAGCTTAAAAATTAGGGCTTTGAGTCCCTAAATGTTTGCCTCCAGATTCACGGCATGTAGTTCATTGCCAGGCATGTCAAAGGCTGCTGCCCCACCACAGCTCAGCTCGTGTCTTCCACTGAATGGGCAGTGGCATTTGGAGATGCTGCTACAGGAATGAGCAGAAGCCAAGTCAGAACATGTACAGTTGTTATTACTGTAATTGCATCTGGGTTATGCTGTGATGCTCCAAAGGCCTGGAGCTGAATTGCTACTCTCTGTCCCTATACTGACTGAATCACTCAGAGCTCCTTCAGAAAACTCCAGGAATAAATGACTTGAGTAGAACAAATGTTGTAGAAGAGACACCTCCAAATGTAAAATCCCATGGAGGCAAACTAGAGATTCTTAGTTTGAAAGACTGAAGATGTCATCCCCTGACTTTGTGTCACCATGTATTGGGATATGCCTGTGCAGTGTCACCATGTATTGGGATGTGCCTGTGCAGTGTCACCTGTGGAATCTCTGCTGGATTCAGTGGAGCCTTCCCTTTCCTGGTTAACAAAACTGCTGGGGGTAGATTTGCTTTTAAAATGTTCATTTATTCCATCTTTAAGGCTTAGTCCTAATGCTGGGCTTTTGTTTTCTGGACAGTCTGAATTCTTCATGTAGGAGAAAGTGTCAATATAGTTTCATTTCTAATCTGTAAAATCTACACAAATCACACAACTCCTTTATTACAGCACACACACATGCACACGGACACATGGCTTTTTTCTACATTTTGGTGGGGTTTGCACTAGAAGTCAGGGGGGCCCAGCTGGGGTCTCCTGCACTATTTAAAAGGATACCACAAGGCTGTTTTAGTGTAAAAGTAAAAACAGATGACACTATGTGAAAAGGGCGTCTCACTGGCTTGCCAAAATCTCTACAACTTCAAAACTCATCTATGTATTTTTTAATACTTGTTTCTGTGATAATTTATAACATAAAAATGCTTTTAAAGTGGCCCCCAAAACAGAATTTCCAAACATTCTTGTTGCCTGTTGTGCTTCTTATCATCTTTATTTGTAGTGTGAAAGGAAGATAATGTTGGCTTTCTCTAAAGTTGGCTTACTTTGAGAAATGTATGTACTATGACTCTTACTTTCCTTACAATGCCAATGATGTGCATGGCAGGTAAAAATACTCATAAAAGCAATGGGCATTTTAAAGGAGCTGATGGTCTACATGTTCCTTCCAGCTGCAATATCAATTATTTCATCAGGGTTGAGCATAATAGTGTAGACAAACTTTTCCTTAGTGTTTGACTCTCGGTAAAATAATGGAGGCAATTTGAAGTTTTGTACTGACTACCCTAAGCTGGTTACGTTTCTTTATGAACATTGCCTGTAGTGCCAATTCCTATCCAAAAATGTTCAAATTATTTCCAGTTTGGATTATCAGACCTTTTAGAATATTTTTGAGGGTGACATGGAAGGCAAGCACTCAGAACACCTTATTTATATTTATTTTTCTCCTTTGACACAAAAAACTGCTTTAGTTACCTAAAATGTCAGTGCATATTGGCAGGCTCACAGGGGTAAGCAATACAAAACTCAGTTCAGGCATGGTTTGGGAAATGTTATGGTGGAGTGTATAAAAAAGATCAGAAAAGTTGCTTTGCATATGTCTAGCACAATAGCTCAGCAGAGCATATGCCTGTAACAAGTGTTTGTCACAAAAACCAGGCACAGAGAAGCTATGAAGACTGCCTGTATCTGGAGAAATGAACAACATTCAGGGCAATACCACAGCAGGGTTATCACAGTGTGAATTTTACCTATAATCAGTAGTAAATAAAGTAAAATATATCTGAGTGATTTGTTCTGGCATGTCAGGGAAACTAATTCATATGAATGCAACTCTGTATTTTAGGGAGTGCATTCTATATATTTTAAATATTCCAGGGTTGCATATTCTATTTACCACAGAAAAATGTTGCTGTTAG
>JAOXXN010000150.1:11491345-11507697 GCA_026770055.1 Myrmophylax atrothorax | reverse complement strand
GTCATGAAAGCTCGGGGGCTTTGCTGGTTTGCTGTTTCTGGTGCTGACCCAGAGCAAAACCAGTTTCCTTTTCAGAAATGGGAAGCCAATGCTTCTGACAGGTACCAGATTTTGCAACCTAACAGAAAAAGCTATTGGATCAAGTCTTGCTTTAGCTTTATTCAACCTGCCCTGAGCTGAGGAACTGGCAGTGTACTGAGAGCTGTACCATTGTGTCCAAAAGCACCACAACTATTAATAAAAGAAAGTATCAGTGAGGAAGTTTCTGTAGGACAGACCAGCACAGGGACTGTGGCTTCAACATTTTACTGACATTTGTTGATGCAGTTAAAACCTCTCTCTGAAGCTACTTAGCACATGGTGGTGCTACTGCCATGGTGGACTTGCCAGAAGGATTTGTCCATCTGGGCTTCCTCTTCTCCCTGTATTAGCTAAAGGTGCATCTCCAGCACAGCTACTGCCAACACCACGGACTTGCTGCTGTCTGCCAAGACACTGCTGGGTCAAATGGACTGCTTCTTCCCAGAGACAGCTTGAAAGTGTTGCCACTGTTATGCTTGTGTACAGATCCAAGTCAGATAGTTTATTTTCTCTAAAGCGAGTCAGTCATTCAGCTCTCACAGAAAGGACAGAGAGAAAAGCCACAAAAAAATATCTATGCTGCTGTTAATGTAGTCCTTCCAAAACCTCTGACCTTTCCCATCAGGAGGGTTTTCCAAGTTTTGTTCCAAAACAGAGACCTGTATTTCCCTGAAGTACTGAACAATTTCCAGCAGAGGTCTCTGCCTACTAATAATTCCAGTCTGCCTGAACTGCTTATGCACTGCAGGGTTCAAAAGTCAGTATTAGGCTTTGTCTTTTCACAGGAGTAAGAAACAAACCCAAGACTTCACAAATCTGAGTGCCTGGAAAATCACCATCTACTCTGCAGAGCAGTAATGCCCATACATACACAGAGATGATCTCAAGAAAGGTCTCCTTATCTAAGTTATTTTAAATAACTCTCTTGAGGTTTGCACAGCATGTGTAGCCTACCTACCAAACCCAACATGTTTCAAAGAATTTAAGAATTAAGAGCCCCTTATTGTCAAATAGATCAGAGTATTATTAAACTGTAAATATCACACTTCTGCAGGTAAAATAGGCAAGGTAATGTGAAGCAAGGAAAAGAAACTTCTCCTACCTTCTCAGAGTGTACTGTGATCCCTAAGTTGAAATCTAACCATGCTCAGGGGGAACTGCTCCAAGAGACATTTAGCTTTCAGGCTACAATCTCTTTGCATTTCATCTGATTCTAATGCAATCTGCTTATCAGAAAATTATTTATTTTTATGCCTACACTTCCGTGTCTTTAATTTTACTTATAAATCTACTTCACTGCATGAGATGTACTCAATAAATGCAAGGTGCTAAAAATAAGGATTAAACATTTCTACTTTTAGGTCTGGTCTCTAATTGCTCTGTGCAGCACCTCAATTTACTATGAAGCATTGAAGTCTCAAAGAGAGGCTCTTTTGAAGCTCAAACAGTAGCATCAAGGCAGGGCAAGTTCCCTTCCCTCACCTCAGGAAAGAGCCTTACCCTGTGCCAAGCCTTTACTGGTGTGTATGTTTTGTTACAGCAGAGAACGGTGTGACATGAGAGTCTTGCAGCAGAGCCACCCCTCTTTGCCCAGCTCATAGCACAACCACAACAACTGCTTGTGTGCCACACTACCCTGAGTGTGGTACAACAACAAATGCTGCAAATGGGTGCTTACCCTGAAATCTTCTCCATAAACATATCCTGGTGCAGTCTCTCAACTGTGATGTGAAAGGTGCATATTCCCTTCATCTCCAGCTGTTCAAAAGCCACAGCTCTGTGTTTCAAATTGAAACAAGGCCAGTGATCAGTCCAGCACATCTGTGTCAGCAGCACCAGCAGAACCTGCTTCTTTAAAGAGAAGACCACTGGACAAACACCACTGGAGCAAGTGCAGGGTCTGATTCTACCCACTGCAGTGGGGTGACTCACAGCAGTGTTTGTGTGGAATGCCTGAAGAATCACAAGCCAATTTCTTAATAGCTGTTACTCATGCCATAAAATCTAGCATTACTGGATGGTAACTCTACATACTTACACGTTCTCACCCCCTTCCACAAAACATTGCAAGCTGGGGCATTGTGGCACTACTGGAAGCTGCATATACAGCACTGGGAAAATGCTGAAAACAACATTAAAACACAACAAACAACAACTGCAAAATGAGAAAAGGTATTAATGCTCTTTGCAACACACCTGGCACAAGGCCTACAACTTACCTTAGCACAGGAGCAAAATTTACTCTCACCTACACCACCGTAATCATACTGGATCCGTTAAGGTGCCATTGTGTGGATGTGATTGCAGCACCGTAATTCACTGCCCAGCCCTGACTCCCTCCCTCCTACTGAGGCACAGCTCACAGAAGTGTGTACAGCTCACAGAAGTGTGTACAGCTCACAAAAGTGTGTACAGCTCACAAAAGTGTATGTATTGAAACTTGCTCAGTGTCCACTGCTATATCGAGTCCTCTGGGACAAAGTGAAAGAGGAAGAAATGCTTGTGATTTAGCACAAGGAATTTTAATCAAACAGCAAAAAGTTCCACTGTGTCTCAAACTGAATGTTTTTGTCAAATCAATGCCTGCACCTGTCTTCTGCTTATAATTCACCATGAGACAGAAGTCCCTTGGTAATCTAGTAGAAATTCTTGCAGTCCTTTGAAAAAAACCACTTGCAACTCCTTGATTTGCAAACTCTGGGTAGAATTTGATCTACGTTTCACTGCCTCTTTCCCAGCAAATACCCACATTCCAGCTAAAGTTGATCCTTGTTTTGTTAGTATTTCCTCTGATTTAAGATGGTATGCTGATTTTTTGGGGAAGACCCATAATCTTATCTGTCTTGCTACCTTGCATTTAGCTGAAGAAATGTCCTATGATTATGATACAGGGGAGATGAGAAGCAGACCTGGATATCAGGGTTCGGTTCCAATTCCAACACTTTGCAGTTATTTTTCCCTCCTACACAGCTGTTTCAAGTCTGGACAACAGCATAGATAAAACTCCCTCCTCTCTCTACCCTGTCAGATAATCTTCTAACTGAAAAACCCTGCAAGAAGCTACAATGGGAGAGAGGATTGTCTGGGAACAACATAACGATTTCATTTGAAGCTATGGATGTTAAGAACCTCTGAAAATTACCTAGGAGTCATAACAGTATCAGAGACTACATCTGAGATTATTATCCTTCCCTTCTCTGAAGCCAAGGACAGCAATATCCTCCTTTACACCAAGAATGACAAAGACTGTTTCAATAACACCTCTGAAGCTCTGCAGTGACCACACAAATATCCCCGTGGTCTGGAACAGTAAGTACAATTGATCATATCCCCTCTTTCTTACTGCTTTTTTGTTAGTTTTCCATAAACATTTTTTTGTCCCAAAATGCTTCCCTGAGCCAAGATCTTCAGTCCAAGACCTTTCCAAAACCTGACATTAGGAAGAAATGAAACAAGAGGCAAGGAAAATGAACTTTTCAGAGCAAAAGGCACGAGGAAAATAGGAGGGCAATGATTTGATTACATGAATAATCTTTCCTTATGTCACAGTCCACACGGGAAAGATCTCATAGTGCTTGAGTAAGGATGCAACACTGGGCTTGGTTTTCACACTGTAAACAACAGATAAAAATGGAATATCAATGACACTCAGAATTATAATGTATTATGTTTTGGCCTGGCTGGCTGGAGGAGTACAATGATGAATATCTGAGCTTTCCCAAACCACATTTACTGTCATGTGCCCATGGCAGGAATTTCTTTATGCTTGGGTCCTTTTTTCTCACAATTCTAATTCCCACTTAGCTTTAGATTCTGTAAGAATTCTCAGGACTGAGTTTTCCTTTCATTTAATAAAGTCATACTTCTGAAGTTTTGTATTGGTGCAAAGAAGCCACATAGCTGCTAAGGAGAGTGTGGCACTTTGTCTCAGGACCCTGGGTTGGAAAAATAGGATGAAAAAATCATTGTATTACACTGAAAAAACCCAAAAGCACACCGTACAGTTGTGATACATCTTAAGCCATGAGGTTTGCAATGAGAATAACCTGGGTGCCTGCTCTTGTATGTATCTGGGCACTGGTCCTTAAGACCCAACAAGGCTCCAAGTTGAAACTCGCCCCAGGATGGACACCGGGTCACACACCTGTATCCAGACACTTGGACTGTCCTCCGGATCGAACACAGCTCCTGCAAAGCTTACAACTGTCTGGAATATCCAACATACCCCTAGCTATCTCTTCCATACAGTATCCTCCTTCTGCTAACATGGCAGCATAGAATTATTTTAACAAAACAGCAAACTGTACTTGTGACTCAGTCCCGGGACTTCAGAGGTTGGAAAGCCAAAGCTCTGGGGAGGGAGCCTTCTCCTTCCAATGTATGTTTCACTTGAAAGCATTTTCCGTACGCAGAAGTGAACATTTTTTATCTTAATTTGAAATGCCCCAAGACTCTGCTTTGATGTTAGGTTAGGAAAAAGGTGCACTCTGCTGTTCACAGAATTTGTGCAATTTTGGGATTTTCCACTTACATCCATGTTAAAGCACAAGAGAAATCCATCCAAGAAAGAACTGTGATTTAATATATAGAAACTTGAAATACAAAATGAGGAATTGGAAATCAGAAAAATATCTTTTAGTAATACATCACTACTTCATAAGGTACTCTGAATTTCAGGAGCAGGGCACCAAGCAGGGCAGTATTTCTCCTCTGCTCTGCTAAACCATGTTCTGCAGGGATTTCTGGGATAGCCTGCACTCACTTTAGCTTGCCGGATTCTTCGTGGTATTTATATTAGTGCAAAAGTTGTTGATGTAAAGTCATGATGGTGGTCTTCTACCCAAACCCAACATGTAATTCATGTGATTAAACCCACAACTTCTCACAGAAACGTTGGCATGCTTTTCTAGAAGGATATGCAGACTTCTTGAGTTTTTGGTACACATCTGAATGCAAATATGCATGTTTGATTTCCCCTGAGTGCTCTGTGAACAGTTATTATTACTGACCTGGAAATTATTCTACTTTCCCTATTTGACTATTGTTTTTGTCTGGGTTAATGCATCACTGAAACCAGATGTGCAACACTGGATATATTTCCATTACTTAACATGATCATGTGTATTTACTATCCCCATGTTTGAAGTAGTAACAGTTGGTTTGTGCTCCACATTTCATGATCTTGGTCTGTTACAATGACCAACAGGCCTCACAAGACAAACTACAGGGTGTTGCAAGGAATCTATGTGAAGTGAGGCATTGCCTGGGATATTCCTGCCATGAACCGCTTGAAACAAAAGGAAGGAAAATTTAGATTTTAGTTTTCTAAAGCATGCCTGTGTTAGATTTTACACAGGCATCTACCATGTGGCAGAACTAGCATCACTTCCCATTGTCAGCAATGAAAAGGCTGGCCTGGCCAGTTCTAATTCCAGCCAGAAGAGTGCAGCAGGATATACATGTGCTGAATGGGTCCTCCCAGGGCAGACTCAGAAAATACCTCCAAAAAAATGGAAAAATCACACCCTCCCTGACATGTAAAAGAAAATAAATAACAGTTTAACAACAAATGGATTTCTTTCAGTCACAGAGAAGGGTAACAGAAAGGAGTTGATGAAACAGTGGCTATTACTCTTTAGCTCTGATAACAGTACTTTATATTCCTGTAAACAAAATGATTAGTAATTGAGGAAGTGATTGTCTGTGAATGCTGAAGATTTTTTTAAAATAAGGAATTAAAGAGTGAGGGAGTATAACATCAGCCAAAAAGTACCTTTGCAATAATCTTCCATAGGGACACAAAAAGAATTTTATAGAACTGGATTCTTAAACGTTCTGCAATATCACAGCATACATCCAAGCCTTTATCAACTCTCCAATTATGTTACTCTCACAATGTTCTTATGAGGTTGGAAACTACTGTTCTGACTGTGGCATTAAAAGCCTCTGCAGATCTTTGCTTAATTTTAAACAGAAAGTTACGAGCTATGGCTGGAGTTTTCCTGCAGGTCTCCTGGGCTCCAAACCAGACTAGTCACCTGCAGATTGCCCTTCCCCTCCTCTGCATGAAGAGCACGTACCACACTCAGATCTGCTCAAGGGCACCAGCAAGAAAGCAAAGACTGTGTAATGCAGGGCTGGCAGCTCCATGTGGGAACAGGCATTGGTGTTTTGGTTTTGTTTCCAGCTGAACTGCATGGTCTGAGTAAGGGGAAAACCCCCATCCCTTTACCATAAAAAGTGTTGCAAATACTGGGTGAGAAATTGAGGCTGCTTTCCAACTGTACCCTTAAAGAGGGGGCTTCTATAGAATCATAACAGAACACAGGAAAAAGAAGGGAGAGTACCCTTCCCAAAGGCAACAGGGAAAAGAGAAAGTGAATCAGAGAATACAGAAATTTCCCCTTTCATTTCACCATGCAGGTATTTCTCCATTCCTGCTTGATCTCCCACACTGGCAGTGGCCAGTGGCATCATCCACTCACTGGCAGTGGCTGCTTACACCTGCATAGCTTCCAAAATGGGTTCTACTCCATTCAGTTCCTACTGTTTTCTTCAACAAAGATCTCCTCCCTTTTTGCCACAAATAATACTCAAGAAGGAACTTCTCATAAAAGAGGCAACACACAAAAGTGCATAAATGCTACCCACATTATTACTCACTATGTGCTCTCCATGCACTCCTTCCCCCTTTGGAACCACCCTGTGGTTGCTCTCCAAATTACAGCCCTCAAATTTCATTCCCAGCTACTGCTCTTCTTCATTCTTGTTTGTGTAAGATAAGGCTGAATAAAAATAAAAAGGTGCCTGGAGGTTTTTGTCAAACTCCACAGCAGTTGAGAAACCCAAGTGCACCATCCCCCCCTGCCCTGAAATGGAAGGAGATGAAGAAACAAGTAAGGATGGGCACAGCAGAAGCTCTTCCTACTCTGTCCTTTGTATACAGAAAGTAAGAGCAGGGGGAGGCAGCCTACTGGGAAAGCAAGCTAAGAAGGCTGTTTCACTCAGTAAGTTTGCCCTGCCATCTGTCCAGGAAGGCAGAGGGGCTCACAGTCTACAGGACATCAGCAAAAGCTGAAAGCTCTGCACGGTGAGTTTCTGAAGAGAGAGAAGCCTTCATTTTTGCAGATATTATTACCAAGCCCTGCACTCCCTTACACAGGATAGTATTAGGCAAGTTGCAAGTTTGGACACTCTGTTCAAGCTGTTGGCAGCCTGAGAAGCCTGCATGTACCTCTCGCTTCCACGTGGCCTCTCTGTGCTCAGGAATCCAACGTACGGTTTATATCATCCCACACAGAGGTGCAGATGTTGGCTTCCCAGAGCAGCAATAACACGTCTCCTCTCAAGTAAGTTATGTTGTTTTCCTCCCGTTTCCTCTGAAGTCACTCTGGCTGCTCCTGGTTCTTCCACAGTTTTATACACCACACACTCACACATTTTGATCTCTCTGAGAATTTTTGGCTGGAGATTGTCAGATGTCATAAGGCATATCTGTCTAGATTTTGCACTTGCCCAAACTGGCAGAGTTCACCCAGAAATAGAGTTTTGTATCTGCACAGGATTTGTCTCATGCTCTCTTACTAGCAAAGATAACACTAGTACAGTTGTTGCACCGGTCATGAAGAAATATAGCTGCAAATTAGTCATGTACAGTGGAGCTGGGGGTGTAGAAATTAGTACAACTTTTTTGTTCTTTTTAATGTTATATTTTTGCCTGTTTCAGTAAGATAGCAGTTACAAAGCAGTGTAAGCAGCCAACATGAGCCTATGTACTCACACATGTAAGTAACAATCTTTGTTGAGACATGATTCCAGTGTTATATGCCCTGTTCTACAGAATTCATTGAAATTATTCCCAACTTATATTACCATAAATGAAAGCAGAATTAGGTTTAACATGAATATGCAGCCCTATGCATATGCAATTTCACTATGTATTGATATATGTGTGCATAAACTACCTATGCATGGAGTGCATAATACTGTCATTCTTATAAATCAGCAGATTCAAATAAGGTATTTTCCTAGAAAACAGCTTGTATAATGACTGTAGTTAATAATTTGGGAATTAAAATGAGAACTCAGATTGAAATCTTTTTGTCTGCTCAGTTTTACTGCAGTGCAAGTTGCTCAGTACAGATCTTAAGAGTAATGTGTTACTTGCAAGTCAAAGATCCTCTTTTCTAAAAAATTAGGAAGCCATTGCAGTTTATTGCTGTGACTGGACAAATGTTAAGACTAGCTGTTTCTGAATTTGAATGGATAAAAAGAGGAGTTGAAAATAGTCCCAGATAATTCAGTTCATCCTTGACAGTCACCTCACTGGTTTTAGGCTTCAATGAGAAGAGCAGACTGGGCTTCTTCTGGTCTTGAGAAACACTATTGTGGTAGGAGATGTACAGACTGGGAATGAGTAGGGAATGTGTTACACACCTTAGAAAACTTACAGTCTGCCTCAAAACCTGAAAAGTCAAGGCAGGGAAACTTCCAAAGTCCTGAGTTCTCTCACTCAGTACACAGCATGTGCATCTACAACCTTTTTTCAAGCAGCACATCAACGTGCTTTTCTAAAAAGTGTTAACTAATTCTTCAGTCCAACCCTGACAATTTCTCAGACTTGCAACTACCTGTGGAGTGTACAGTCTTCCATGAGTGCCTCTACCTACATTTGTAAGCTGCAAAAGAGTGGTAGATGCAGAAACTAACAATAACAGCAATATTATGAAAATAACACATTATGGAAATCCCTACATCGAGCAGAAACTATAGAACAAGAAGATTGGTGATCAAAGACTTAAAAGACTGAAGTAAAGAAGCAGCTCACACTTAAGATATGTTTGGATTGGCCTTAATTTATTGAAAAGGAAAAAAAATCCTTTCCAAAAATTGCAGACTGATGCTGATCTATGGTACTCTTTACAATCCAAACTCAGTAGAGTTTTCAAGAGACTTTGGCAAGCACAAGTTCGACAACTCTTTTTATGCTGCACTCAGCAGTCAAAGCACCTTCTCTGCTTATTAAACACACACATCTGCAGGCAACAATAGGTAGCAATTCCCAGTCAGTTTTACCAGTTTAGGACAGGGGCTACAGAGACAGGATACAAAAGGCTTCCATGAAGCTTCAAACCGGTGCAGAATTAGAGGAAGTGCTCACCAGAGAAAGACTGTCACTTCTCAGCGTTACCTTTCCTTTACCTGTCTCTAAAACACATGTGAAAGCTGAAGGGAGCTCACAGGGAACGGAGCTGACAGGGCTGGAGCTTAACAAGGTGATGTTTCAACAGTACATTTGCAAGTTAGAAATTTCATGTAATCCAAGGAGTGCCAAAAGGCACAGGGAGCTGGGGGAGAGGGGGTGAGGGCAAGGGGAAATGAAAAACCAGTCTGCCTCCAGAAACCTGCTTGTTGAGGTTACGTGGAAATCTCTCTAGCCAGCACTCTGTCGAGAGTTTTCCCAAAGTTTTCCAAGTCATTCAAAGCTGACTTGATCACACTGTGCATACTTAATCCAACTTCAAACCTTTTCCTTTTATATATTGTCTTGCCCTCCTCTCAAATCTGGAGCACTGGCAGTAAATGCTGCTCTGAACAAAACCTTTGATCCAACCTTCCCCCTCTTAATGCACTGTTGTCTCCTTCCCAGTTCAGAGTCAAACTCATTTTGGCTTGGAAATGAATGCTCACTTGCAGGCTCAATGGAATCCTTATGGGCTGCATCTCAAACTCCAAAGGTGTTTTTAGTTCAGCTGCTTTTCTTAAATCTATGCTTATTGAAGTTGCTTGTGAACCCTTTTCAAGGAGGACCTGGCACCCTATTTAAAACCCCCTGGACTAAGTCCAAGTAGTTTAGCTGTTTTTTAGGCTTCCCTATTCAATGCAGGGCATCAGACAGGTATTTTCAGAACTTGTTTCTCCACTTTGCTGGATTTTGCTGTGACTAACTTCAGTAAAGATTCATTAGAAACAGCCTCTGGTTTTGCTGCAGTTCTTTTCAAAGTGCTTAAAAAACTGAAGCTATAAAACCAGATCACTTACACTCCATTCCAAGATTTCTGCAAATACTCCTGGTAAGTACTATGACAACTCATTTTCCAGAGCCATGTAGACTTTCTCTCAGAAATTATTCAAAATACCTGTGTTCTGAGACATTGGATGCTCAAACAGAGTGGCTACCCCGCAGTGCATCTGTGCCTTCTCCTTTGGGGTCACAGAAAGATGACAGGGTCTAGTTTTTGAGGCTCTTGTTTTCTAAGGAAGAAAAAAAAAAGATACAAGTAAAAAAATGAAGCAACATACTTGAGTAGCAAGGGTGGGCACGTCCAGGCCCATTTCAAATCTCACACAAACATTTGAGCCTCCAACTGCACATACTCACAGATCACAGATGTAAACATCTCTGGAACTAAGTCTCAGTCAGAGGGAGCTGCTTCAGCTTTCCAGACCGACTCTGAAAAGCTCCAAAAATAATGGTACTACTATTCTGAAGTTACTTCCTTCAACATCTGTGGTGAATATGTGATACTGGCTGCTATAAGTATCACACGTATTTAAAACTAACAGGAGATGTCAAGGCTTGGTCCAACCACATTGTGGTCATTAGGAGGAGGGAGCTACACAAATGCTTCATGAGATACATATGCTGTTCTGGGGGTGCTAAGGGTTACTCTGCTCTGAGAAATTTGCCATCCTGTTCAGATTTATGAGAAATAACAAAAAAACCCCTTTTACAAAATATAAAGTGGGCACAAAGTATCTATTTTTTAGCACAGTTCTTGGTGATATTTACCTTCTGTTAAGCTGATGGCATTTAAACTTATCTCTACCCTTGCCTACTGCACAAAAGAAAAAAAATAAGTTATCTGGCAACATTTATTACATTATTTCTAATGGCTCATTAAAAAAAGACACTTCCTTATTACAGAATAAGTACCGTTGTCAAAACAGTGCTCTCTACAGATGGAGTGTGTTTTCAGAGGCTTTTTTTTAAATAAAAGTTAAGAAGAGTAGTATTTTCAATCACAAAAGCCTGCTTTTCTGAATCAACCAGAGGCATTATTATTTGTTTTTATTAACACATACAAAATTATTAGGGTATACAAACGTGTTTCCTTTTTTTGACACAGTGAAAACTAAATAAATGGGCATTACAGCATTAGTTTACATCACATTTTGTTTCAAAAAAAACACAGTTTGTGATTAAACAAATAAGTTTATATATATATATATTTAAGAAAGAGCTTGAAATAGCTGGATAACAAATAATTGATTTATACTATCAAAAGGCTGGGAGCAATTGCGTCTCCTGTGGTTGTGCCCTTAGCTTGCACACTGTGACCTCCACTGATATGAGTTTCTATTAAAAAACCAAAGAAAACAACAACAAAAAAACCTCAACAAAACGAACACCACCCAACTGCCCCCCCAACACCCCAAACACCAACTCCCCCCAAAACACAAAACCTCAAAGCAATGGCACAACTTGCCGCAGGACAGTAACTTTTCCTGACGGCTTCAAGCACAAATGAATTATTTTAAATATCACATAAACCTACAGTAAATTAAAAAAATAGAAGATTACTTTACACAATGCATGGAAACCATTTCTAGTGAGCACAAACATTTACAACTGTGTCAGGATTTTTCCTTGCATAACCCATACTCACACACAAACCAGTTTTCAAAAGAATTAGTGAAATATTCAGTCCACTTTTGTTTCTTTTATACAACATGAAATGGTTACAATACCATAGTATTTTTTTAGAATAAGTTAAACATCAAGACATGTGGCAATAGCATTGTTCTATTCTTTCTACATACATCCCGAATTTCAGTCTATTTTTATTCAGTCACAAAAATTAATAAAGACTTAAGATCCAGTTATACTGGAAAACTAGACTAGTTCTAGAAACAACAAATACTGTAAGCACTTTGGTATAATATGTACAGATTGTGCTGTCAGTGTCATGCTTGCACACTAGAATTGATCAACAGATTTCCAATGGTGAATTAAAGTAAAAAACGTACTGTAAGACTTGCCTTTTTATTTCTTTTCCTCTTTGGAAATGATTCACTCAAAGAAGACACACCATAAGTACACACACAGCATTTGTATGATTTGACTACAAATTAAATATTAAAGTATTTTTTAAAATACAATGCAAGGCCAGTCTTCTTAAGTGCATAGAATGTAATGCAGAATACTGTTAGTTACAGGGGCAAGAACAAAGATATGAAACATTTTAACAGATATTGAACCATGTTCTTATTAAAAGGAGGTGTGAATAGGCATTCTTCTATTGTTAAAAGGATCAACAGGTTTATCCCCCACTGGTAAGAGAAACACTAAATGCTGAATCATGAAACATATCTACTGCATCCATTTTATCTCTTTCTTTCAAAGGCTTAGAATTGCACCTTCAGACTGTTAAAGCAGTTTGGATATTTGGTTATGGGCTTTTTCCCCCTTCTTTTTTTTTTCCTTTTTTTTCCTTTCTTTTTTTTTTTTCCCCCCAATTTATAACAAAAGCTTTTCCCTTCCTGAAAGTGGAACTCAAAAAGTGCATCTTAAATTAAAGGGTCTAATTTCCACCCCCTCTCCCCCTCTATTTTATGGATGCATTTGTTGTGGGTTAGAAATTTTAGCTTAACCTATTAATTCTTTCTATCACTATAATTTATCAGAATGTCTCAGATTTATTCAGGCAATCCTGCCCTCCTCTTGCAAAACAAATAGTATTAAATTCTAAGAAATCCAAAATACTGCAATCTCTATTCAAGGGAAATGTAAAACGAGTAAAGACTGCACAATTTTCAGAAGATTTGGACTGTACGCAAAGTTTTCCCAAATTTTTCCCTATTTTCTCTTTTGGATTTTGGGACATAGTAACCTGCAAATACATTCCATTAATACTGCAAGTGAGCTTCAGACTAAGGTCTCAGGAACAAATTGGTAGCCCCAAAACTCTCAAACCAATCAGAGGAAACTCACCCCAATTATTACCTTTCTCTTACACAACACAACAACTCATTTAACATATAAACACAAGGGATGATGGTTCGAGCTTGAAGCTCCTATTTTTGGCAAATAATACTTCACAGGTATCAGAAATACTTTAGTTAATGTCTCCATATTTCTCTCATTTGTAAGATGTCTTCTTTGCCTTACAGAAGGTTTAGCTATTCAACATCAAACCAAACAATTGCACAAAAACTACAGCACCAAACTTTTGGTAACTGAGACTGCTGGAGAGCACACACAGGAGAAAAGAATTTGACTGTGGTTGTTGAGCGGGCGAGAAGTCAAATGAGTTTCAATAAAACAAATGTTAACACGTTCCTTAATTGAAATGATTAATTCTTAGCAGAAATAAATTAAGATCAGTCTGATCTTACTCTAAACTAGTTGGTGACCCAGCCAGACTTTTGTGCAGATTGGGGTTTTGACTGTGCCTGTTCCGACTGCGAACAGATGAAAACATTGTGTTGCAACCTGGGACTTTGCATTTGTGGAGCTGGCGGAGATGCACAGTTTTGTAATGAGCCCTGAAAGTCCCTTTATTACTGTATGTTTTTTGACATATATGACAAGTTATTGGCAAACTGGAAGGTAAATGTGAAAAGTTTTGATTAGCTTTCTCAATTAAAGTAGAGTCTTGGTAGAGTTCATCATTAGGCATTAGGCTGGGTCCTTCACAGCTTTCATCACTATCATCCAAGGCCATGGTGCATGTTTCACTTCCTCCATCAGAATCCCAAGAAGAATGAGCACTGCTCTCAGATTTAATGCTGGAAGTAGTGCTTAGATCCAGAACAGCTCCATCATTTAATGGATCGTATCCATAACTCTCAGAACAGGGTTCTCTAATTTTGCTCATTGGAAAAACGTAGCTGCCTGTTCTGTTCATGCCTTTGAAGATTACAGAAGTATGTCCAACATGTTGTTTTAAAGAGACATCTTGGCAAAACTCCTTAGCCATGTCTTTCAAGAGGTATGTTGCATTGAAATGGTTGTTGAATTCCAGTGTATCTTTAGTCAGAAGCTTATGATGAAGATTTAGGTTTGAACTATGTCTAGAAGAACAAAGACAAGCTTAGCAAGAAAGTGTTTCGCCTCACTTAACAGCTGTTTCATAATGACCATTAACAAGGAAAAAAATCAATATTTAGTAGCATACATGAACTGTATACTTCTAATCTGACCAACTGCCACACTGGGAGCGCACATGGACAATTTACACATGTGACTGGGTTTCTGAACTTGCTTGCACGGGTATGTATCAGAATTAACCCCACAGAAATCAATGTTTCAGATTCTCTCCTGCATTGTGGACAGCTGTCTGCTCTGCTAGATCTAGTGCTGGGCCTAAAAGAGTTGGGAGACAGACTAAAAAGCTGTAAACTGAACTGAGATCAGAGAATGGGCTGAGAGGGATAAGAAACGAGATTATTTGCAATGGACAAAGCAGGAAAGGAGTGACACTCGAGTCTGCAAAACTGTTGATGATCTCAAGCACCATAACCGTGTGCCAGGATGCAGCTGTACATATCAGTACAGAGCTTTTCCTTGAAAAAAAAGTATACTGAATTATATGCTATTTGCCACTTTCAAATGGGCATCCCTGGATTCAAAATCACCCAAACATACAAAATCACTGCTTCCCATTGAATACTATCAATCAGCTCACTGGGATCTGCCAGGCTCTGTCTAGAAGATTGTAAGACTGGCAAAATATTTGTTTTTCCTCTTGCCATCACGGTTTAATCAGAACCATGAAAAGTTCCAAAAGGCACAGAAATATTTTGTACTTGCAGTCACAGTACATTAAAGTCTAGAAACTTCTGCGAAGTTGTTCCAAGTAACTATTGTTTTGTACAAAGCTTGTGAACTTTCTTCTGAGTTAACTTTGCCCTTTTTTTTCCCCTTAAATAAACCATCCTCCAAAAGCACCTATGTTAAAGCCTATCTGAATATATTGGTGTGGGAAGGAATTTGTGGCATGTGGATGCAAATCTTACTGCTGGCCTTCTTTCCTGTGGCCCATATCACAATTACAGGGAGAGGAATTCACATCTGGGGAGATGCAGGCACCAGACCAGGGAATGAAGCCCTGCCAGCAGCAGATCAATCTGTGCATCTCAGATGCAGCGGCCAGTCCTCAGAGACCGGCCCATCCTCTCTCTGGACTGCATCAGCTGGCTCCAGCACTCCTAGCAGATTACAGACAATCTAAACCTTGTGTCACTCTGAACTACTATCCAGGCATGGTTCTTGCAGCCAAAAGCTGCTCTAACACTCTTACAGAGACTTGGAAAACTTACAACCCTTTGTTGCACTTGAATAGGTTTGTTACCTATCACTGACAGATTCAGATACACAACTGCTGGTGACCAACAGACCTTCAGTTCTTGTTTCTCAGCCTACATGCATAAGAGGCTGAAATAAAATGAATTGCTGCAACATAATACTGCAGCTCACAGTAAACTGAATCAAGGCTGTGATATAGTTTAGGAATTCGTATGTAACCTCACAGAGAAGCACTACTGATGTGGACACACACCAGACAGTGTTAGATGCAGACCCACTGCATAATGTTACTTTTGTAGTGACAAAGACTATACTTGCTTTTCTTATGGGCTTTTTCTCACCAGGTTGTTGCAAATCCTTGAGCACAAGCAAGGACCAGGGCAAGTGAAGATACCCTGAATTGATCTCATTGCTTTTCCATTAAAGAACACTGTATACATTAAAATATACATGAAAGTACATATTAAACATATAAGTCCACACATGCATCTACTGGAAAACTGCTGAATTCATACCCTTGTGGCTTTCTCTTTATGTTCTAAGGTATTCTTTCAACTATTGCAGTCTTTATCAGTTATGAAATTTTCATGGCTTTATTTAATACCTTGTAGTCTAGTGGAAAGGAAATGTTTCTTTCAATGGATTTTCATTTCATAAATGTTCTGATAAGTTATCATACCTGTTATACGAGGATACACAGAAAATATTTGCAGGCTCCATTCCTCAAACACTCATTTTAATTTCAAATTAGGCTCCATTGTGATGGTAAAATAAATACAATTTTGTTTATAATTTTCTTACCTGTCTCGACTTCTACGAGAAGGGAAAGCAGCATTACAGCCCTCAACTGTGCAAATATGCATTTCTTTGAGATGTACATTTTTAAAATGCATTTTTACACTGTAAGGGTTTTTAAAAGTCTTCTTACAGATGTCAAAATGAAAGCGGCTTTCTTCCTTCT
>JAOXXN010000150.1:11463313-11475868 GCA_026770055.1 Myrmophylax atrothorax | reverse complement strand
CCCACCTCCCCGCCCCAAAATACAAACAGACTGATCCTAAGAAAAGAATTACTGGCCTTAATTTCTGGATGCTAAATAGTCAACAATAAATTGTATATAAAGGGCATACATTAGATTCCACTTTAGTGGTAATTTCTAAAGAACTTCATAGTGAAATTACATTGTTGTCTGCTCTTCAGTGCATTTATACGTCATGATAATGATAATGTATCTGCTTAAAGCACTTGACTCAGAGCACATCTGAGTCACAAATCACAGATTTTATTGCTATTAATGTATATTGAGGACTCGTACAATTAAACATTGTCAAGTATTTATGATTTACATGCTCCTACTTCAATGGGAAAACAATTACACAAGTGATGGCTCTGCTTATTATAATCAGCCTGCAATTCTGCATTACTTACTGTAGAACAGAAAGTCATACAGTTGTTTACAGTGCACAGCAGAAAGAAAAACTGTATTTTTTACAGAAACTAGTTTTTCACTTTCCCAGTATCTTTTTGTAATTAAGAAATGGAGACTACAGCTCCCTCCAGCTCTCATCTCCATTGTTCATTACCCAAAACAACATCATTGCAAGATTTTTTTATATCTCCACAGTGCATAGCCACAAGTAAAAGTTGCACAGTAAAAACATACATTCATATAGAAGTGCAAAGAACTTTCCTTACCTCAGACATTCTTACTGTGCTTATGTTTCCAGAGCTATAAAACAGTTTCCCATTCCCTCAGTGAGTTGTACAAAGAAGTACTGGAAACACTCCTGCCTGTACAAGTACTAAGGCAGAACCATCACACGCCTCTTTACTCTTGTCTGACTCTGAGCACCTCAAGGTCTGATGTATGCTCAGGCTGTGCACAGGGGAGTGAAATAAGATCCTCCCCCTTGGTGTTCTCCAGACCTACAGTACGAAGTTGTGTCTGCCTCTCACCTCTGCAGCCAGCTCTCACCTCGCTGCCCCGCAGTGCTGAGCTCCAGCGCGCTCCTCCAGTCGCAGGGCAGTCCCCTCACAGCTGGCTGGAAGAGGGCATGACACTCATCTTTCACAGAGATTTGATCAAAAGGAGTCACGGAGGCTTGAGGCGCTCCTAATGCAGTGCGAGGAGATTCTACCTCTGCTCTGGCAGCCTAAGTAATGCATTAAATCAATGCAGCTGACCTAAGGCCTATTACAGGTTTTTTTTTTTTTCTTCTCAGAGTGTACAACTATCTGCAAATAAGCTCTGAGGTACCTACAAGTAAAATTACTTATTTTTAGTGTTGAAGTGTTGTTTTTCAAATTGCAGCTGCTGCAGATTTTTTTTTTTTCTTTTTAAACATTCGCAGGTCTCAAAGGTTCACTGAGTGGGGTGTGTATTTTTTAAAGCTAAAACATTTCCCCTTATCAACTTACTTGTGAGTTAGGACTGAATTTTATTTCTTTTTATGAAGTTGAAGCTTCCTATTAACAGAAGTACAGGTCATAAAGACAGGAGAAGAATTACTTTCTAGTAATTGGGCCAAAATCTGGTTTCAGTTATTCAGGTGTTGGGTTGCATTCATGAGTTAGAGCAGGATTTTTGTCATAGTCCTTTCTCACCTATTTAAAAAAAGAAAACAACCCCCCAGGACAAAACACTTCTCTCCCCTTTCTCTACTCTACTTTTAACTCCTGTAGATCATTTCTTTGTACTCTCTAACTCAGGAATACCCTGGACTACACCAGACAGACATGAGCAAATTGCACTGAATTCTGAACAAATGCTTGTAGGAACGTACCAGGACAACATTTGACCGGATGAATACCTGTAATCCCATAGGAAAGGCAGCAGGAAATAAGATGGCTGTAGGGAGAAGACAGCTAACATATTATTATTGTTGGTTTATTAGTTGTCTTCTACTAATCCTATTTACTATTTGCTAGATAAATGCACAACGCTTAAGGAGAACCTGATACACATTTAGCTAAATAGTGGAGTATGCTTAAGGTTGAGTCCATGGCAGTAACTGGAAACAGGCCAGGATAAAGCCAATGTGATACCAGAAACGGGTCCTACAGAGCATGACATGCTTGCCTAAATCCCTAGGTTTCTCCACTCTATACCTTCTTTCTCCTGCTAAACTATTGAACAAGATGGAAAAACAGAGAGGAGGATTTAGTTTCATAGAATGGTCTGCCAGATACCTCTGGGAAAAAACACTGAGGTGCGAGAAGAGTCAACCACCAGTGGTGACTCGGTCCCTCTCCAACAGAGCAGCGCACGGAGGCTCCAGTGCCACCTCTGGCCTTGGGCACTTCTCTCTCAGGGACCCAGGGCAGTTACACACAGATTATCACAGGTTTTATCAACTGTGGGAAAAAGTGCCTGAGAACTCACAGCCAACATCATGTTATTTGAGGTTATTCTTAACAGCAGTGTTTTAAAAGCATCTGTTCTGTGATGAGGACAAAAATCTAGCTGTTCTCTCAAGATGATAACTCAAAGCCAAAGGCACACCTTGTTACTAAAAGCATATTTCCTTCTTAATGAAATAAGCAGTGATATAAGTAAAAAGGGCTCAACCTGATTTAGAACTCTGCAACAAAGGTGGGAAGAGTGGCTTAAGATTACATAAACTGCCAGAAGCTCTGCATTGACTTCAAAATGATAAGTGACTAAAACTTAGATGTGTGGAGAGCTGCTCTCCCCTCTAGCCAGTTCCCAGGAAAAACCTATTTAGTAGATATCTGCCATTTGCCTGGAAGATGATAATTCTTTTTAAATGGGCTAACTATCCATAGCAAACAATTTAAGACCAATTTACTTTATTCTTAATTAATTATCTACTAACAGTCATTTATTTTAAGCATTGTTTTCATTATTCAAGCTTTTTCAATGAATATTTAATAGGAACATATTCCTGCCTTGCTCTTTTTAAACTATTCACTATTTCTGACTAGCATTTTTTCAGTGTTTTACTATCTGTGCACCTTTTAGCAAAACCGAGTGATCACCACCATAATGTGACGTGCAAGGCACAGTTTGTATCTACAGGTAAACTCCGGAAGAAATACTGGCACATTAACAGTGTTTTCAGTAATTTCAGCTGATTCATAGTTCAAGCTTGCCTGTACAGAGCACTTACCAAGACATCTCTTGCAGAATAACCAAAATGGAAACCAGAGGGTGACTTCCATAACTCTTTTTCAAGCAGCAAAACCTAATGGAAAACCAGCTTCTCATGGAAAGAAACAGGCACTGGAACAGGGCACCAGCCTTGAGCCAGAGATTCTGGGCTTCATTTGGGGCTCTGCCACCGAGTTGCATTTGACCTCAGGCGAGCTACTTAATTTATATTTCCTTGCTTCTGAATTATTACTTATTTTTAAAAAAATCTATTTAAATTGTCAGATTCTTGAAGAAACTATAGCACCTCATTGTGTTCTCAGGGACAGTGCTGAGGGCAAACAAAGAGTCCCCAGGGCTGAACCCCATGTATGCCATAATGTAAACACCTAAAATCACAGTGTAACAATGCAGCCCAAGGAAAGCAGTTTTCTCCTCCCACCTGCCCCAGCCTGTTCCTCCTTCTCCATGTCTCAGCGTGTGTGTTCTGAGCAGCATGAAGGTAGGGAGATGAAGGGCAGTTTGTGAAGTGCTAGAACTACTTAACCAAATACAAGAGTATTCATAGTTTTGAGAAGAGCTACAATACATGGAACTGACTATAAACAAAAAGCTGATGCTCTTAACTGATTTGATTATCTAGGATATTTTAAAAATGGGAATTAATTCTAGGGAATCACTACAATGGAAACTGAGTGAGATAACATAAACTGCAACAGAATTCACAAGAAAAGATTTCTCCTGACTTTTAAATTTCAATCATGACCTGAATTTTTGATATCAAAAAAATCATTCTAAAAAGAGTATCAAGAAACTAATCAAGCACTGACTAAAATGCTGGGAGTAGGTTTGGTCTTGGCTCTGTGTTCTCTGGGCAAACGGGTATGTAAATCCTAAATTCCCCAACCACACACTACTGCTTCACACCGGAGTCGGCTGCACAATGGCCTCACCCTCCGTGTGCTGCCTGCTTGGCCTGCATTCCAAACACACAATACACTATGTCCCTCTTACTTAAATCAGTGCTGGCAAAGATCTTAGCACTAATTTAATGCTTTGCTCGCTTATTGCCTTGGAGAGATGTGTGGATTAAACATTTCACCTCTCAGAAGACACGTGAAGCAAGGTCAGCCCAGTGATCTTATTGCTGGGCACTGGGTCACCATTCAGGGAGAAAAGCCAACAGGAGTAGGAATTGCTGTCCAGGACTGAAGGGACACAAGATTCTGGGGAGGTAGGAGGGGAAACAGCAAATGGACCTTGAAAATAAGGACAACTGACATCCTGTCAGCAAGACTTAAAGACAGTTCTGTGTTTCAAACAACTCACAAGTTCAATGGTTTTTAAAATTTAACAAATCTGTGTGCATGAAGATGAAAATAGATTTAAATACCAAATACATCCCATTTGGTGCAGCAATTGGACAGACTGAACCCAACAAAAATAAATTAGTCCCTGCATTTGAACCTCTGCTTCAGCACTAATTTTCATCTCACTGCTCACTGTGTTACTTTCTTCTGTAGCTGAAAATAGTAGTGAAGTGAGAATAGACCATTACAAAATGCTAATATTTAAAGCACGGGTTATGGCGAACCCAGAGACATATCAACACCAGACCACTGACCCATCCCCGTGAAAGTGTGTCTCCCCCCTGAAAGTCATGGGGATTGAGAACTCTGCCCATTCATTAATAACTATGAAAAGACCTGCCTGGACAGAAAGTTTGTTTTTAACCTTTATTAATAGTTGCTTTATGCCACAATGCACTTGTCTCTGAAAAATTTGAATCTGTAACACTTTCTCATCTAATAACCCTTAGCCATTTGGAAACTCACTGGTTGCTCCTATTGTTTGTTCTTTTTACCCACTTACAATGTTAAAATGAATTTAAGTAAATTAAATTACCTTTTGCCCATTTGCTTTGTAGCTTTCTGTGCATGGATTTCAATACATACAAACAAAGACTACAAGGGAAGAAATTAGAAAGAGCTTACATAGTGATATTATTGGCTTTAAAATGTTTTGTAAAGCAAAATTCAAACTTAGGAACAGGGTTTCACAACCCAAACCTGTATTTGTAACTAACACTTGCAAAGAGGCCAAAAAAGTATCAAAATTGAAGTTGTATAACCTCTAGAAAGATATTTAAAAACACAGAAGTAGAAACATTTTATATATATATGCAGTGAATATTAAGATTGGAATACAAAAGTAAGAATCCCAACACACTGGTATCCAAAATAAATGTATTTAAAGTGACTTGCCTGAATAAGAGGTTTCAGACATGCACTAAAGGACTCTTTTTACTCCCTCCTTGGCACCCTGGGCTATGAGATAGAAAACTAACTTAATTATTGGTTCTGTTATGTCTAAATATTTTTAACTGCAATGAAGGATGCAGCTTCTGTTTAAATGGATGGCAAAAGACTGCATCATTTTTTCATACACAAATGTCCTATGTCTGAGATACCCACCCAGCCAGAGAGATGGTTCTAAAGAGATGGGAATGCTGCAGTGAGAACAACACCCACAAGGGTTCTTGGCAGCTCAGCCCATCTTTGCATGGTTAGTCTAGTTTGGGGTGGGCTTGCACAGAAGTGCCAGCAAAGAATAAGAACCTCTGGGACAGATGAAAGAGAGTATCAAGTGAAATGCAATTTTCAAATATTATCTAATAACCAAACAGTAATGGGAGTCAAAGTCTTTCACTGCCAGAGATTAATGTGAGAGCTGTATTGGCTACACATTTCCCTTCCTGCACAATTCTACTGACTGCTCTCTAATCTTATGAGTCCTGTGAGGAGTTTAAAACATTTAATTGCTAACTCTATTATTAAGGAATCTACTTTGTCAGACTGCAGCTTCTAACAACGTTAAGTCTCTTAGAGCAAATCAGTTTTGATACTGGTGTTTCTCTGAGGTGCAGCATTTAATCCTCAAATTACAACACAAGTTTTAACAGGCACATTCTGCCTGTCACCAAAATGTAGTAATTAACAAAAAAACACAACCCCCTTTCTAACCCTAATGGTTTATCAAAAGAAGACCAGTAATTTCAGTTAAGATATACAGATGAACCACGAAGAAACACAATGGGGAGACAGACATGTTTTTGCTATCTGATTGAAAAGGCTGAGCCAGAATTCCAGAGACTTAGTGTTGTCATAAGAGGAACAGTCAGGAACCAGGACTGTGCCCCTGGGCCAAAGGGTGTGACATCAGGCCAGAGGTGTGTCAAAGAATGAAATGCCTGCCATAAAACTGGTAGCCACTCATATTCACATGGGTAAAGAAGAGGAGAGCTGGCAGTGTGACACCTGAAACAGTAATGCCCTTGGGGTTTTTTTCCCAAAGACTAACAAGTCCTACCAATACAGGAGACCCTTCACCTACTTTGTGGAGCTTTGTATTAATTTTCACAGCCTCCAGCATTTTCCTTCCTTTTGGTTGTGGGTTTGGTTTTTTTTTTCTGCTCTCTTTTTTTCTGTCCTTCTTGTTCTTTAATACCAGGTAGTGGTTTTTCAATCGTTTAAACTATGGCATATAATAACCGATGAGTAACAGTGCAGTAATACCAGTGGTGGCAATTTTGCTTTGTTTCATGGGAGTGTTAGAGTATTAGAGAGATGACTAGGACATGTCTCAGTGGCAGGCTGATAAAATGAAAGATGAATTTTCCCTGCCTACAACTGTTGCCAAGTTTAAATCATAAACATCAAACAGGTTACAGGACACCTTTTCCCAGGCAATAAAATAAACAGCAAACATTCCATATTTTAAAACAAATGTTTGGATGAAGAATTATTGCAAAAAAAATTACTACCATTTATCTGCTGAATATTGTTTTCTAAGCTCATAAGCTACAAATTTCTGACCCAATGGTTGATTTTAACAACCACACCTCAAGTGCTGTTACTCCTGGGGCAATCGATGCTTCTTATAGAGGAATATTTACCAGCTCTCCCACTCTGCTGAAGCTTTATGCTTTAACCAAACCTTTTATTCTCAGTTATCTTTTCTCATCAAAATCCTCTTCTAATTGATTGCAAGGAAATTTCAGTTCCTATTTTACAGTGAAGAAATTCCAAGAAGACTTCCTTGAAAGGGTCACCCATCCTCCCTCCACTTAGACAGCTTTAAAACTGCCTCTTTTTCTAACTTACTCCAGACATGTGCCTGTTCCTTCTATGTCTAAAATACATGTTGAACTTTTGAAGTTTATCCAGGAGTGAAAGCAGAAGGTGTAGCAATGTCCTGGAGTAGCATCTGACTACCCCCTCCAACCGGGATAGCACATCGATACCAGGATGGTTTGCAGGGAGCTGGTTTTAATGGACAGCTCCCAGGTGACACCAGACAGTGCTGCTGCAGCAGCCGCAATATCATACATCCTTGATTGAACTTTGATTAATTTTCCAGACCTTCAGAGCCTGTGGCAAAAGGATCCACAGCGGTAGCCGCAGCCATTAACTCCATCTTTTGTGATTTCTCCTTCTTCATTATGTTCAGGTCTTGATTGAACTTTGTTCCAAGTTAGTAGCTTTTGGCTATGGACAAGGGAGATAAGAGTTTAGAAATGGAGGGAAGAATAATATGTGAGAAACTTGCAATGAAAGCTGCCTGGATAGTAGCTTTGGATATACCTTGATGATGTGAGTGGCATTAACAAAAACGTTGGAATTCTGGCTAACACCAGTCTAAACAACACAAACCATCACTTTATGCAGTTATAGTGCAAATGTATTCCAGCATTTGTGCACAGTAGATGCTATTTTATTATGCTGAACAAATTCAAAGTTGAAGCATTCACACAATGAATAAAATTAACATTCCTGGACAAAGCCCAAACTTTACAAAAGCGCTTGTTCCAATAAATTAATAGTCTTAGTGGCCTCTAAAGATGATTTAAAGAGTTTCTGCTAAATGGTGCAAGCAACTATCCCACTGCTGGTATGCTCAATAGGACAAGTTTACACTGTTGGGTCAACCTTGTGTCTGTTATAGACTATCATATCCAATTTCTTGGAAAAAAATAAAACTGACAATACTGAAAATATTACACTGAATTTTTCCAAAAGATCTGTTAGTTTTCATTACATTTCTCTCTTCCCCATTTTAGGTCACAGAATGTCTAAATACATGTCTGGTTTTCTTACTCTTTTTGCAGTTAGTGCTTGAATCTACCACTGTGATACATTCTCAGAATCACTCATCTCTAGTTTTATTGCCTACTGTTGATATTTGCCAATGGTAGTATATAGAAATTGTCTGCAGAGGTGGCTGTAGTGATCTGTAGAAATTTTTGCCTGAGCCTAGAGAAGCCCTTTCAAAGCCCCTTTCAAACCTTGAAAACTGAAATTTACAGATGGGAAAAAAATATTGAACTATTAAGGGTGACTCAAAATCCACTATGAATCAAAGATACACATGATGTTTCAGTAACATCTGACACAATGGGGCTTTGTCCCTACAAGAGGCCTCTGGGCACTCCTGTGATATAAGCAATAATAGATTCGTCTCTGTGAAGCTTTGAGTTATTGTGGCACCTCCAATAGAGGCAAGGTCCGAAATATTTTAAAACCTGGAAATAAGAGAAACCTTTTAAAAATAAAACACATACATACATATACATCTACATACACACACATATATAAATAAATGTAACTTTCCCTTGCTTTAACCTTTTTATTCATTGCCAAGAAAAGCTGGCTGAGGAATCGGCATCTGCCGTGAGGTCTCATTTATTTTCCAGTGCTGCCTTGCCCCATTGCCCAGGCAGCCTCCGCACTTCCCCTCCTCTCATCCCCTCACCGCTTTGCCTTCCTCTGAACCCAGGATACAGAGCAGCCTTCCAGCACAGAGCCCTTCTCCGCTTACAGGCTTTCCAGCCCCTTTCCTCCTTCTACCAATCCCTGTCTCACTCTGCTTTCTGACAGGAGGCTGCTTTATAGGAATAACAGAATCCCTCTTCTACCTGGTACTTTGAGGCAGCACTAACAACAGACTTTTATACTGGAAATTGTCAGCTTAAATGTGTTCAGACTGGAGCTAAACCCCTGTCAGCTCAAGGTGTATCTCTCTGGGTAATCTGTACGCTAGACTTGGTTGAAGTGGCTGGGATGCTTATCTTGACAGCTAGCAACTTTGGGAAGTAAATAACTTGCGGGAATGTTTGAATGTTGCAACAGGTAGACACAATTCAAGAAACACAAAATTGCTGTGAATTAAGTATTGTGTTGCTGCCTACTGAGTCCCTAAAATTTGAGCATCCATGCTTCCTGACATGCACTTGAACAAGCACAAGCCTAGTTTAGGGTGAAACCAGAACTGCCCTGTTAATAACTTTGAAGCCCTGGACTGGTCACCAGGGCTTTCCCTCCATTAATATCATGGTTTAAAATAATAGCGAAGTATGCATAGCATGAAAAGTGGGAAAGAAGAAAAGTGCTTCAAGACCAACCACTTTTTAGTGGACATTTGGGAACTGCTTGGAGGAGTGCCAGGGCTAGAACAAGGTGCGAAATCATACAATTATAAGAAGGGTGGCAGGTGTAAAACAGAAGTCTCTTATGGAGCAGTGGTTTGGGGTGTAATATCTGCAGGAAGCTGACTGCCAGACTGACACAGCAGTGATTGAAGAAGGAGGCCTGGCAGGATTACCACAAGGAAGTAACGAGCCTTCAGGTATACTAAACACACACATGGTTTGTGTGAGTTTTCACAAACCTCCTTTTCTCTTTTATGCTGTCCCAATGTTAAAGTAAGCCAAGCAGTGACGGTAAGAAGGAGCCTGAGGCTCCTGGAGAGAAGAGCTGAACAGTCACTGCCCTATGGGATATAAAGGTGGCTATATTGCAGCAGACCGTGCTGGAGCAGCATGGGGTTAATGGCAGCCCAGGATTACTTTTGATGCCTTTTTCAATGGCTGGGACAGGTGTCCCCTCCTGCTGAGGGTCTCCACAAGCTGAAAGACTTTATCCTGCCTTTGCACAGCCAACGTGACTTGTGTCGCTTGCTTGAAGGGAGGCAGGATCAAGCCCTGTAGCAGGAACTCCGAGACACTTTTATTAGTCCACCCACATGCCTTGCTCCAAAGCCCCTGGCTTGTCATAAATTTTTCTGTGTTAAACTCTTCACCCAGATATGGCTCTACCATACACTCCTTGCTCAACAGATTATTAAGAGAATATTCTTTTTGAACTGTCTCTTCTACAAACAGGAGATGCAGCTGGTGTCCAGCCTCTGTGACTTTCGAGTAAAGGAGCACTAAAACTCTACTTTGATCAGACAAAAACCTGAATAGGAAAGAAATGCTAAATTCAACATAAATATTTAGTGCTATCTTCTTTTGAATCACTCATGCTAAAATGAGGCCATGATACTGTCAGCACAATCTTTGTTAAAAAAATTGTTGCAACTTCAAATAGAAATTAAATACCTAGTGTGATCTTTAAATATCTTTATAGTAAAGAAGGACTACTAAAAGAAATGCCATTTTATACTCTGAATATATTCAAATCCTCATTGGTATCAATCAGTTTAGTTCCAAGAAATGCAATTTATACTAGATCTGTAAGAAATTCCATACACCTCTGAGCACATTCTTTTCCAGTAACTTCAATGCAGTTTATTAAAAAAACCCCACCAATAAAACATCACAATCCTCATTGTAAGCATTGTCTCCCTTTTACAAATGGGTAAATTTGTGTTTTAAACAAAATTATATAATAAACCTGTGACAGAGACAGCCTGTCAGTCAGTTCTGTGCCTTCATCCTCCTCCCAAGAACAGCACTTTCTCACAAACTCCATTTTAGCATGTGAGTGGCAAATGCTGTTTATGAAACCCACAGAGTACAGGTACAAATCCTGCCTTTACAAACTCTTCCTCTATAGACTTGGAAAAAGATGTCTTTGTGCCAAACCATCATATTACACTGGCCAGTCAGGAGAAACAGCAAAGGCTTAAAAAAAGTCTTTTTTTTTTAAAAAAAAGGCTTATTTAGAAAGCTCTGAAAACTCATTTCTAGCCATAGAAATTGCCTATTCTGTTTATCAAGATACTTTCTCATGCTCCAAACTACGTTATCTGGATGACATTCATTGTAAAGCATGTGCCTCACAGAATGTGAAACATGTGCTTACAGGGAAGGAGGGATGCAAGCTACTCTCATACACAGGTTTTATGATGTAAATAAGTTGCTGGAAAGCCAGTTTGTGACAATGCCAGTATTTGGAGCTTCTTTAGTCTAATTAGAAACTGCCCTACACAGCCCAGTCATTAGCAGTAGAACATGCTGCTTATTTTATGTACCAATTAAAGTGTTGCATCGCACCTTTGCCAGTCATAATTACAAAAACTGGCATGACGAGGACAAATAAACAACAGTTGTGACCAGGAGTACAGCACATACCTAATTTATTATCTCTCTAGTAAACAAATGCAGTTTGAAATAATGAGCACTTACCAAAGACCTGCAGTTTGCAAATCTGAGCTGCCTAACAGCCATATCCACGACTGGAAATTACCAACTGGCCTCTTACCTTCTGTACCAAGCTCTGAACACTCAGCTAACTTTGAAACGTGCCTGACAAATAAATATAAAAAGAACAGCAATCTTGGGAAAAGACAGACATCCATAGTAAAAAGAGCATTCACTTCTCCTCTCTGAAATCAAACGGTTCTTTACTAGAAAGCACAAGTATCACTCAAGTGTAGGGAATGCAGAAGGGACACCAGGCCCAGCATCCTGCTGTGCTGCCTTAGGCAACAACACACCCAATTACCAAAGCCAGTACCTGGCATCAAGCACTTAGGGCTGCCTAGCAGGAGGGACATTTGCACTGATCTCCTTTTAAGTTGCTTATAAATAATTGAGATTTTTTTAAATTATAAAAATTAATTTTTTAAAAACAATGAACTTGATTTTCACCTAATATTGACAGTAAAAAGACTGGCAAGTTATTTTCTAATTACAAATTGGAAAGAACTATTTGAGCATCTCTTGGATCAAACTGCTTAGTCTGTATCAAAAATATTTAATTTCAGATTCAGATGGTTTCTTTAAGCATAAAAGGATTGTTACTGTTTTTTAAGTACTTAGGTGACTTGTGTGTCACTTTTAAATTTTCACTTTACAGATGAAGCTGCACAAAGGATGCCATTGAACCTGCAATTAAAACCCAAAATGAACAAACTTCAACCATGTGAGAGAAAGGTTTTCTCTACCTCTTGCAAAAAATTCTCTGGCTTCTCAGACAATAAAATCACAGGCCCTATGACAGCACATATTTAAAACTATGTCTTATTTTAGCTATTGAGGAAAGGCATCCAACAGACCTTTGGCAGGCCTGCAGACACCAACTAGCCGTGCCCATCTACCACCCAAATCTAGCTCTGGAGAGACCAACTTAAAAAAAAACATGTTCTTTTTTTCACAGCTCACTCAAATCCCTGCTTTCCCTG
>JAOXXN010000150.1:11447618-11463213 GCA_026770055.1 Myrmophylax atrothorax | reverse complement strand
GCTATCCCTGATCCTGCTGAGTATGATTTCATTTATCAGGAGGAGAGGAAAAAAAAAAAAAAGCTAAAAGAAGATGGCAGTCCTAGCAAAGTGTACACCTTCCCATGTGCGAACTAAACTGAAACCATATGGGAACTGAACTGAGACCAGTCATCACTACTGAGGTTAAAGCAAGACAGTAATCCATCCCATTTTAAAATTATCTGCACTATATTTTGCAAAATCCATTCTGCTGTGCAATGATCTCATGTAGAAGAGTGATGAGCCACACATTCTCTGTGGAACAGGGATGGTTTATAGCTGAAAACCACATTTTTCTTATCTTTATGTATGGCCACACCAATTCACTATCAGAACAAGTGTCATGTTTCTTTGTTCACTTATATAGCCATACAAATGATTTTAGGCACTTCTTTCAATTACACCTGGATTACTAATGATCTATTAGGAATAAGTGAGAACAACAGGAGAGTGAACTTGAAAGTGAAGCAAAGCAGATTTTGGTGAACCATTAAATACCTTTATGCTTATGCTCACTCATTTTACTATCAGGAACGTACTTTCATCACTTCCATCAGTAATACATTGATGACACCAGGTTTTTAAGTCTGGAGACAATAGCTGATACTGACTACAAAAGTACACAGGAAAAGGGAAACAAAAGCACTGAAGAAAACAAATTATACCACTGATGTATCTGAGTTGCAGGTTCACTTTATTTATTTATTAGGGCTTTTTTTTTGGAAGTTCAATTGCCTCTCAGTCAAAGTTCTTTATTGTTTTATATATGTGCTAAAACACACATATACACACTCCCATTTTAAAATAAATGGATGTGCTCCAAAGCACACCCCTAGGCAGCTGTTTGTACCCCACAAAAGTCGGCTTTCCTCTGGCCTCCCTACCGTGTCTGTAAAGGCTGCTCCAAGGGGTGGGCATCTATTTTGATCTGCTGTGCCACATTAACAGGCAGAGGATGTGCAATCATTGATCCATTTCTCAGTGCCTGACAAAGACAGGGGACTTTCTGAAACAATCTGAGTGTGACTCATTTCAGATTAGCTAAAAGAGATTGGGGTTTTTGGCTGGAGGAGTATTTGGAGGACTGAGCAGGAGCAGTGCCTGCTATGCATATGCACGGACTGTTCTTGGCTTGCAGGTTTATCTGCAGCAGGGCTCGTCCAGAAAGCTGCCTGTTCATGGCTGGGGAAGAGACCCTGCCGATTCACCTTGCCTTGGTCACCTCTGTGCAAGATTAATGCAGTGCATTCTTCTGAGCTGGGCTGAAAGTAGAGCAGGTGCAGAAAAGCATCTGTTTTCCCCCGGAGCAGAGAGAACCTGTGTGAGCAGGCAACACCTGTGCACCGGCCGTTCGCTGGGTTCGGGGGCTTCCTGGAGCCACTCACTGCACTACCAAACTTTCTTCCAAGTCCTGTGTAGTTCTAGACTCAATCCTAAGTGATATCCTTGTACTGAAAGTACTGTCACAGCTATTAAGGTCTGCCAGGAAGCTCTTGTTCTAAGACTGAGGTAAGATCTCCTGGGACTGGCAGGCTCTCAACTAATAGTCTCAGCCTTTGAAATTCATTCCCTTTGGCAGCTTCCCAAAGGCTGATGCTAATGACCTTAGGCATGATGCAAGACCTTTTTATTGGTGTAATTTTAATTTTTTTTTTTTTAATTTCTGAAGGAGCAATGCAGCCAGACATTTCTTATCTTTTGAGCAAGGGTCCATTTCAGCATTGCAAGTAACTACGTAACTTCTGCAGAAACATTATCTGAATCAATCCTACATGTAAAAGTCTCTTGCTCATTAGCATTCAACAACAAAGGTTTTTGAATGGTTCTTTACAAAAAAATATGACTTTTTAATGCAAGTTTAAGCCCAAATACCTTTGGACTTATACCTTTATTAGAAAGTTTTCCAGGGAATTTGGACCAATGGCTTAAATGCCAACTTTGGATCATATTCCCAACCTTCTTCCAGGGCAGGTGATACCATCTCTCTTTCCTCCTTGCTGCCTGTGCAGCAGGATCTGCCCTAGTGCAGAAGCAAGAAAGAACCTTGGGCTGCCCTGCTAAGGGCTGTTTCAGAGCCAGCCTTGTGCTGCTGTGCCATTAGTTAACTGCTTGGGAAGCTTTGAAAACCATTCATTTGAATGAATGAAACTTGAGCAAACTTTTTTTAGAACAACAGTTTCGTGACTTCTCTGATAATTATTAAGGATGAGCAGAGGATAGTCTGAAAGTTTATTCTGTCCAGGCTTCCTCTATCTCCAGGGCAGAGGGAGAGGCTCCTTCTGTGGGTGTTTCAAAGCAGGAGCCTAATGCAGATACCCTGCCAGCTCTGCACAGCACTCTGCAGAGATGTTGATACATGGGGCCTAGGAAGATTAGCTTCAGTAAGCATCATCTTTCCTCCCTTCCTCCTTTCCTGCCTCCAGACATACCGAGGAAAACACTACCAAATCAAGGTAATTTCAGAAAATGGCAGATTTCTTTGTTTAAATTCCCTTTAAAACGTACTTAAAATTAGCTCCTAGTAAGTTATCAGTAATAAAAGCAGCAATCAGAGACTATACTCCTGCACAAAGATACAGAAAATATTAACAGGACACTCGTGTTCTGTGGTAAATAAATTTTAGTTCGAGACTTTTAAATATCTCAACTGTTTTCTTGGATGGGCATTTTATAACAAGTCCATAAATGCTAGGAACCTTCTCAAAAGTGAGCTCTTGCTCCATATTTCAATCAACTACCATAAATATAATAAAAGCAGCTCTGACTCACAAGAAAATAAGCACAATAAACAGGTTTTTTTATCCTGTTGCAGGGAACTTCAACTTCTAAACAGATAGACCACCAAGCTAAAACAGAAGAGACAATAAAGGAATTATCTATGTATAAATCTGATCTGCAGTTCTAATCAGAAATGACATCATCGACATTTAGCTGTTGTCCGGTTTTAAACTTAAAGGAAAATCTTCTTTTTTGAGGTACATTGTTTATCATCTCAACAATAGTGCACAAACCCTCAGTGGCAGAGTTACAAGGATGCAGCGCTTTTGGTGAGCACAGGAGGAAGGAGTGCTGCACACCACTCCCTCAATCAGAAAATCACTTTCAAGACCAAAGGGAGGAAGCAAAATATGTTTACAAAGCTTCATCTCCAGAGATTTGTACCTGTTGACAAAATCTGTAATTTTCTGAATGAGCAAATCATTCATCCTCTCTCTAAAATTCACCTACACAGGTATCAACATCGAGCTGCAGTTAAAGGTTTGGAAAACAGCTACCACATTAGCTGTTATCTGGAAATGAGGTGAGATCACGAGCTGTGCACTGGAGCCAAGGGATGGAGCCTCACACCGCATTCCAGTGGCAGGCTCCTGATCTCTGTGCATTAAAGAAATGTAACCTCAGCGGAGCACTGGGGTTAGACTGGACTTCCTGTACTTCACTATGAGAAGTACCTGGCACAGTTTGCCACACTAATGGTATTTAAGCTCTTTGCAAAGGTTGGTCCCCAGAGACATGACCAGGGACTTGTCCTGCCCTGCTTTTATACAGGCTGGAGGAGCTGATGGAGCAGAGGCAGGCAAGCACTTGCTGTTAAATATTCCCTCCCTGACGGGTGCTGCTGCAGCACTCTGTAGGATTCTGATCAGCCACACTGCTTTTACAGATCAATTGTGGATACTTTCAGAGTATTTCTAATGATCTATTATTAATTGCCAAGAATTACATTCCAGTCTTAAATTCAGAAGGGAGAGAAACTGTGCAACTTTTGGCTGTCAAGGACAGTAATTCAGTACTTAAATCATAAGTGTCAAAAGCTGTAAGTGGACTGATTTATACTAATTTTAACAACCTTGTTCATCTAGATGAAATAATGAAAGAAAAGCAAGGAAAGGGCATTTGAGTAAGCTGGTATCACTAAACCAGCATACAAGTGATTAACTCAATGAAATAAAGATGTGCTGGTGTTAGTATTTTAGTGAGAAATGAAGGCTACAAGACCTCTACAAAGTGTGAAGAAACTGTATTTAAAAAAGGTCAAATAAAGGGAAAAATTCAGATTTACAAGCCAGATTCTCAGTATACCTCAGACTGAGATCAGTTAAACCATGACATTTCCTACTGACTTGAGGTTTTGTCCTAAGTTTGTACAAAAGAAAATGTCAATGTTAAATAGTAGATGTAAAGTAAAAACCTGACAGATCTGCAAACCAGTCTGCTGCTTGACTTTTTGGTTAGGGTATGTATTCCATGGCTGTATAAAGGAGGTGGGGGGGAGAAGGAAAAAAAAAGAAAAAAAGAGGACTGGAAACTCCACCTGGATGCTATCAGTCTTGCCCAAGTAAACAGTACTGACATTAGTGCTAGCCTGCTGAGTGGTACAGGTTAGGAAGGGTCACAAAGGCAAAATGGTGACCAAACGTGCCTTGAGGTGGAGATGCTCTGGAATCTGTCACAAAAGGAGAGAGCTGAAAGCTCATTTTATCTAGAAGTCATTTCATTTTAGAGTTCAAAACAATTAAAGACATTGAAAGAATTGTACAAACACGGATTATAGCAAGACAGAAACAATCTCCTTTTTCATATAAACATGCCCTCAACTACATGCATACAGTGTGAGGTGTATTGTTCCTGAGATAACAGTGCAGCAAACCATAAAATGGCAAGGGAATGTATAAGAGGGATAGAAAAAAAAAAAAGAAAAAAAAATCACAGGAAGTTTTCCTCATAATACTAAACAAATACTCATACCCATAATACAACTACACATTTTTGTCTCAAGAAAATAAAAAGAAGCAAGCAAGCAAATGCCAAAGAATTTAATTTTCATGTCCCAGTAGCTAAATGAAGTTTTTTGCTGAAGAACCTTGAGATTAACTTTCTTTTCACATTCAACTTGTTAAGTTGCACCCAAGTTTGCAAACCAAGAAATATCTATTAATATACAATAATCACTGGGTTGTAATAACTATTTCATGAAGATTTTTTCCACATGGCTTTAAATTCACTTGAAAACCTTTTAAAGGGAAACAGCCTACAATAATTACCCACTTGAATTTTCTAGTTTGCTTTCTTTCTCTTCTGTGCACAAAAGCACCCCTCAAACCACACCTAGAAGGCCAAACTCCTGAAAAATAAATTTTGCCACATTTTTGTAAGAAAAGCTACATCTATGAAGGATTTTTTCTAATATCACTTTCAGTTTTATCTCAATGTATTAGCCCATACCAAGGAAATAGAACAAAGCATTAGTGGTATTTGCATGTGGCATTAAGCAACAAAACTCAATGTTCACATATTTTGACAACTGCCCACATGCACAGCCAGGGTGGGAAGTGATGTCCAACTCAGAATGAAATGGTTAATGCATCTTAAACATTGATTCTTTTCCAGGCATGTTCAAATAACACAGAAAAAAACCCCAAGAAACCAACCCCTGAACAGTAAAGTGAAGAGTTTTGAACTAATTTTACTTCTCCTACAGCATGCCAGGAAGTGTATTACATGCCATTGGCGAGATACCAAACCTGTGACTCTGGGGGGATGACTGAAGGAATCCTCACAATCCTACAACTTGGAAATAAATTCTGTGCTAGAAGGGAAAGCTCTGTAACACATGCCATCTGGTACCCTTTGCCTTCTTTTTATGAAAGGGGAGTAGAGAGAGAGGCTGCTTCCTCACATACAGACCCCAAGACACGGTGGGCCAAAACGACCTTGTGGTAAGAGCAGCAGAAACAGCAACTCAGCTGGTGCTTCTCTCTCCCAGTTGCATCTCTGCAGAACAGGGCATTTCCATAAATCTCAGTATCAATCTGAGTTGTCTCAGATTTATATCAGGAAGCTTATTATAATAAGTGGGAGTGTCATTTGGCCCATTAATTGCGGGAGAATAGCACCTAATTGCATTGTAAATGGAAAGGGTTATGCTGAAGCCACTATACTGCACTGAACTCAGCTCTCAGCTATTGTATGATTTTTCCTTTAAAATATAATTTGCAATATGTCTTAAGCAAAAACCAAAACTACGTCCAAAAGTTAAAATCAACTACTTTATTTAACCTTAAAATAAGTATATCAAAGCTCAACTGAAATCAGTATTATATTCAGAAAATCCAGATGAGAAGTAATTACTGCTTCAGGATTACCTAAAGGATAGTTCACTAATTCTTTGAGAAACACTTCCTCTAAGTAGCTGAGAAAAATTCAAATACAGGTAAGACTCATATCCAGACAGGTAAAGAACTGTCTACTATTAATTCCCAGTGCCCCAAGAAGCTGTTCTAACTCCTCTTTATCCTGCTAGGAGTTAAAGTAGAAATGGCTGTGAGCCAGTGTGAGTTGGCCCCAAGGAAATTCCTGCAGAATAGCAGGAGGCATACTGGGGACGTGGCTTGAGCATTTCTGCATTCCAGCTCTTTCCAGTGGCTGCAGTGACCCAGCAGGGCCATCTGCAGCCACATCCCAGCCTGGGTGACAGCCAGGCTGCTCTACCTGGGGTACAGCCCAAAGTGCCTCATCTGCCTGAGGGAACAGACACTGAATGACACAAAGCTCCTTTCCATGTATATGAACTCTACTGATACAGTGATTTATTTGGGTCATTCATTAAACTGTTTCAGGACTTGTCCCATATAAGTTAAAGTTTCTGTTCAAATCTCATGAGACAAAGAACATGATAGGAAATCACCAGCATAATAAAATCAATAATTTATATGATGAAACCTTGCAATAGTATTGTAACAGTTTACTCCATAATAAGGCAGTAAAAGATATTAAACAAGCAATGTTTATTTATATTATGTAATATAAGCACAGTTTGTATCATATCTGGGGTCTATTTTCCTCTGAGTGCAAATATTTAACTCCCATTAATGTTAACAAGAGGTTACCTAGCATGTACTTTGGCAAGAGAATAAAAACTGAATTTTAACATTAATCTTAAGCAAGCTTTCAACTTGAAAGGATCTTGAGAGTACCTTGTATTAACACTATCTTAATTGCTCTGAAATCTGGATTTTGCATGAAGCATATACACAGATAAAACTAACTTGTGTTAACTTTAAATCGCACATTTTAGGATAATGGGAAATAACTGTGTGTCACCTCTCTGTAAACTGCACAGCTTGCTCTGTGGAGGCACTGTTAGCAGAGACAGTGATACAATCTTTGAAGAAATCTCTCCATTTCTAAGAACACTTTCTCCCTAGCCTTGCTTCACAGCAGAAAATTAACTCATACTAGTTTGCACAAAACGAATAGTGGAGGAAATTCCTATTACATTTGGACACAAAACAACTTTTTGGCATTCTCTATTTACAGTTTGGAGAATCTCCTTGTTCACATTTGCGCTCTCAGTGAGGACAGTGAGGCACCACAGATACGTAGTGCAAGTAGAATCTGGCCCTTTCCATTTTGTGAAACTGCTTTGATCACGACTCTCTCAAGACATCATTTTAAACTCAAATGCAATTGACCGCTATTGCACCATATGTTCCTTATGTGTGAGCTCTGTCTTGTTCATTAATTTTTATGCCACTACTGTTGGAATTCAGCCAGTGTAATGTGGAGGCAATTAGCAATGTCAGAGTGTTCATGCCAGCATATAATGAGAGAGAGAGAAAGAGAGAAACAGGGAGATTATACTTCCTGCTACAGGCAAGGGTCCTCTTCAGAGGCTTTTCTTTTTTTTAAAATGCTATTTGAAAACCAAAAAATCTAATAAAAGCAGACAGGTGACAAGAAATAAAAGCCTTGGTATAGAAGTCAAATTTGCTCACTTATAAACCCTCTCCCCCATAGCTTTTTAATATGTTCACCTCTTTTCAGAGGATGAATCTGAAGATGCCCTGTGGCCTGACAACCTCATCTTCTAATCTTACAAACACTGTGGTCTGCTAGAGCTCTGTATCAAAATACTTAGTTTAGGCCTACAAAAAAAGATGTATGCATATACTAGAACAGAAGTGTACATTAAATAATATGTATTCCAATGACATGGCATTTACTGACCAAATCTGTGGCTTCCTGTTTCCTTAAAAAACCCTACTATTGCAAATCCTGCCATCTGATACTTACACTATTTGTCATTCTTTATTGCTATTTGTGTTCTTCAAATTTTCAAGATAAAAAAGTATAATATAGGACTCAAGTTCCAAGGAGTTCTGGAGATATCACTATAGTCTCCATCATTTCCCATTCCAAGCATCACACACATAGATATCTCTCCCCACTTTCCTTCCAGTGAGGAAATGGGCTAGTTTCACAATATAGTTTTTGCCCTGTCTCAGAATACAAATGCACCAAACACAAGTGCTGCAAAAATTCTGCACTATTAGAAATCTTATGCCCATAATTTCAAAAGTAGGACTGGAATTCTCTCTCTCACAGTATCTTCCAGTTGAAGTCCGTATTATTCTCTTACAAGAATGAAGATAAAACCCACTATATACAGAGAAACCCCTCCATATTTCAAGATTGATAGAATTTTGTTGTACTTGTGTAAACATCTATATGTATGTTTACAAAGGAGATAACTCAGAATAACCTGAGTAATCAGAAGATAGGCTCAAACTGCAGAATCTAAATCCATATTCCCCAGTGGTTCCTTCTACTTCACATCCTGGATTCAGACCCAGGCTTGGCTTTCACAGTCCATTAAGGAGACAGACAACTTTGAAGTTCACTGGGGACACCGTTTTCAGTTCTATAGTGTTAAATGGTTTAATTATCTATTTGCCTGTGAAGTCATTAAGCAACTCTGCACTAGTAATATGTTTATTAAGAGAGACCTCCCACTGCAAGCATTTAAATAACAGTTAGAGCAGCATGGTGCTGCTTGTTGCAAGGGTCTTGTGGCTTAGTGGCAGCCTTTCACTTTTGAAAGCTTGGCAAGTATACAAAGGTAGTGTGACTAGTCCACCTTAATTCCTACTGGATATTTATCCTCATCACAAAATTCAGAGCATTTGGCCAGCTTCATAGCGTACAACTAACTTTAAAGAATACCACCCAGAGGTTTGCAAAGGCAATTCTGCCCTGAATTAACACACATAAAGATCCTGCTCCAAAGCCCACTGAGATCCAAGTCACGGCTTATTGGGCTCAGAAGACATTTATGCAGTTTGGCAGCACAGCCTGCCCAGGATCCAGCTACTGTCATTTGTTCAAACTTCATGAGCAATAGAATTCAGAGTTTTTAATAAGTTTCTAAAACAGCTCACAGAGGTGTCAAAAACTTTCTAAACTGGAAGCATTTTAGTGAAACTTAGTCAAAACTGAATGTTTCAGTAGCATGACATTGGACAGTTTCATTGAAAAGTTGGAATTAATCACCTGGCTTGAATTAAATATTTTTTTCCAATTAATTTGGTGTTTTATCTTGTATTTAATACTGAGAAATAATTGTGGAAGAAAGGTGGGAACTTCCAGAAAGGACAGTTTTCTGTAGTTTTGTAGCTTCCCCATACCTGTTTGTGTCTTCTTGGTTGGATGAAGTAAGAGACCTGCATGGGTATTTAAGCAAGAGAAACCTTACCTTTGTATCAGAGACAAACCCCATCTCATCTAGTCCCTACTGAACATTTACTCATTCTGCTAGTAAGGTGATAAATCACATGCTGTCATTAAGTCCAATCAAGTCAATTAAATTATCAGAGAAATACAGTTCAATTGATAGGAGTGAGCAAAGTGGTTACATTTGGAAGGTATGCTCTTTGCTTACTTTCATGTTTTTTGCAGTAATAATACAGGAGAGTTTCACTTTAATTGCATGGTAAGAATAGAAAAGAAAAGGGAAATCTTAGAGAGCAGTCATGAGTAGATCAGATTAAGAAACAAATCCCAGCCCAACTGAGTAGTAGAGTAATTCTTCAGTCAAATGTTATTAGAACAATTAATATAGTCCCTTCATTGCAAACTAATCCAGAGATTTCAGTTTCCCCGTTAAGACTTTTTTAAAAGTTGGCATGTTTGCATGTTGCATGCAAGACCAGTTTAGTAAAAAATACTTTATAGTTTTACAGAAATCTCACATTAGTAGCTAGATTTTGCTCATAGATCATATAAACAAATGGTGTCTTGACATTTCCATCAGTTTCAACAGACTGTCCTCCAAGTTTTCTGATCACCCAAGAGAAGCGACAGTGAACTCCACTCGCTGAAGCTGTTCATTGTCAGCCCTGTGGCTCTGCTCCTCTGGCACTCACTGCCAAGGTCCTCCTCCCCACAATGTTCCTAATGTGTTCAGACACCCGGGATGCAGGGAGAGGCTGTGCATTCAGCAGGAGGCATGACAGAAATGCCAGCTACAGTCACAAACTTGCCCCGACCAATTCTGCTTCCGATATAAATTGTGCGTCAGAGTTGGCAGGAAGCAGTTTCATAGAGAAAGGCAACAAGGGCAGTGGAATTTTATTTCTGAAGCAAATCCCTACTCCGTTTCCTCCTGTCTTGGTCTAGAGCTCTCTCCAAGGTCAAAGTATTCATACAGTTTGAAAGAAACTCCAGTATTTCTGCCTCAAAATCTAAGGAATGTGCTGCATGCTGCAAAACTGCAAGTGAGCAGAAACAGTGCAAGGAGTCTTCGATTCCTGGAGACTCAGGCAGAGCACTTCCCTGAGAATCCAGGCACAGATAATGTTTGGTTGCTGAAAAGACACCTCCTAACATGTAATGTGTAACCCTCACAAATGCCAAAACATGCATACAATATGACCCTGTCACCTACTTGGGACAGCACAAGTCTTCCCCAGCTTACACTTGTGGGTATTCGATACTTAACTGAAGATTCCTTCGTAGCTGAAGATTTGGAAGCAGGGGTTCATTTCTCCTTTCCGAGACCCTCAACTAACACACACACACACACAGAGCAGATACACTGCATCTGTTCAGACAGGTTGGCTGAACTCCAATCACTTCTTCCCACTGCAGAATGTTGTGGATCAGGTCTCCAGCAGCACCGGACACTACCAGTAGTTTGCTGAGCAGTGTGGGTACAAGCCCAGAGCTACTGCCTAGGAATCACTGTATACCTTCCAAATCTATACTCTGGCCTCCCTTTCGAGCTTCCCCTCCTCAAAGTAAAGACCAGAAGGATGCTCAATTCAAAATATGAGCTGAAATTTGGATGTAATCAATCAATTTCAAAAGATGTCCAAGGCACAAAGTGATCTCTTTACACCTTAACGTGATACACAGAAAGCTGCTGGCAGAAGAGAAGAAATTCTGGCTGCAGAGGTCATCCTTTTGCCCACAAATATCAGAGGAAGGAACTGTGGCATTTATCTTCCACCCTAGTTCTGAAATTCATCTACCATGCACTTCTGAGCACATCATCTAAAATTTCCCTACTTTCCTTTTCTCATATTCAGGGTAAACAATATTATCTATCAGCTGGCCCACTGATTAGGTCGAATTTATTTTTTGTGAAGAAGTGGAGATTCTTTGGGATAATGTGCTGTGTAAATGAAAATTATTACTAATCTATTCTTGTAGTAACTCCAGGACATCCTGGGGAGTCCAACAGCAAAGCTCTCCCATTAAACTCAAGAAGCTTTACAAGAAGTAAAAAAATTTTGAAAATAAAATACTGAGCATTCAGGAGAATTAAATTAGAGACCAGCTTGTAGTTTTCATGTGCAGTCATCTGAGTCAGCTCTCCAAGGAGTGCCAAGGGCTAAATTCATCCCTGAGCTATGCTGGCTTCTGCCAATGTAAACCAGGACACGCGGCCTCTGCCAGCAGAGCAGGGAGAGGCTGCAGCGATGGAAAGCACCCATCGCCTTCCTCTTTGTTGGGGGTCTGAACGCAGCAGCGGCACTGAGAGAGCAGCCTGGCCAGGGCAGGTTCACAGCTGTGACACCCCAAGGTGTCCTGGGCTGCACGTGGGAGCGTCTCTTACTCTGGGCTCTGTTACAGAGGTTGGAGCAGATTTTAAAGCAGTGTTTGGCAGAGCCTACTGTAATGACGAGTAATGGTGACCAAACCTCTTGGCAACTCAAGGCAGGGTGAACTTACAATGGAAGTGTCACTGACTGACACAAAGAGGAGTAAACTCTTGGAGGGGATAGGATTTTGTCCATCTTCAGATTTTTCTGTATCAGTGGACAAGTTTGCCAGTTTTGTTGCATAACACAACTTAATGTACAGTCAGACTGAGCCTGTGATTTAACTGGGAAACAGCTGTGTGACTCAGATGTTTCAAGGCAAGGGCAGAATACTGTGTACAGAAAACTGTCCTCATTCCACCACGAACAAAGAGTGGCAAAAACACAGGCACCTCCACTATGCCGGCTGTACTGCTGGAGTGTACCAGTCCTCACTTGGCAAGATATAAAAAAAGAAGATTAACAAGTATAATAGCATTTTACTGTGCTCTTTGGAGGGAAAAATCATTTGTATGTTACCACTACTGATGGTCCAAAACCACAATGCTGAAACTAAACAGGGAATACAGATCTGAAAGTTCATCCAAACCCCACCCCAATGGGTTCAGTTCTTTGTTAGATCCAAGACTGGAAGGTACCTATTTTCTGTCTTCTGGGAGGCTGGTGTTTTGCAAGGCCCCGAATTCATACACTTCACAGCTGAAAATCTTGGGAGAATCTCAATTTTGATTGCCACAAACCAGACTTGCCAACCCAACTGGTAACCCCCAAACTAAGCCTCAACCCGAAGCACGCACCACTGCCCAGTCTCTCCCAGGCTGGAGCTCTGCCAGCAGATGAGGCCAGCAGCCGCCCTGCTATACCATTACAGTATGAGGATGGCTCCAAGTATAATCCAGAGGAATATACAAAGATTTGGCTTTATGTAAAGGCTAAGTTGTGACTGAGTGTCTCATCTTGGTCCCCGCTGGAGTGGAGCCCAAAACCACCACACGCTTTGGCACTGTTTGTTGTACTTGGCAAACTTCGCTCAAGCGAGGTGGGTGCATTGGCAGGACTTGTGAGGAACCCCTCCTCTTTAATTGGTGGGAATGTACCTGTAAGGCTGAGCTGTGTTTGGTAAGGCTAAGTGTTCCCGCAAGGGAAAACGACTCGAGACAATGCAGTTGGTGTTTAGAGTAACAAGACAGAGGATGACTGAGGCACTCTTTCATGTTACCTGGAGGGCCCTGTTAAGCTTTCTTGCTGCTTTCTGTTGTTTCACCATGAAACTGTGTCCCTTGCTTTAGTTAAAGGGAAAGCTGATGAAACAGTGAGACAGCCCAAAAGAGTTTTTTCCCCAGTAATTGAGAGAAACCTGGATCACATCTAGCTTCAGTCACTTACTTTGTTCCATGTCAGAGGTTAAAAAACCAACAGTTTTTGCCATGAATTGTCTAAAGGAAAGAAATGAAAAGCTACAAATGCTGCTTTCCTTAAATTATTAAAATAATTTCTTACAGCCTGGAAGATCACATGAAAATTAAACTTTGTTCTACTTACAGGCTGCCTAGTGCTTTGGGTTTGGTTTTTTTGTTCGTTTGGTTGGTTGGTTGGTTTTTTGTGTTTTTTGTTGTTGTTGTTTTTGGTTTTTTGTTTGTTTGGGTTTTTTTTGTTTTTTGTTTGGTTTTTTGTTTGTTTTTTTATGTTATGAGTTGGGGACAGTATTACATTTCCTAAAACCGAGCATACACTTCATGCATTGACTTCACAGCTATTAATTCTACAAGCACAGAATATAAGGAGTTTAAAATGTGTTGCAATTTTAACATTAGTAGGAGTGTTTTCTCCAAGCCCCATGCTTTTGCATTAGATGACAGAAGGCTGTATATCACTTCTCGCACAAAATTAAAGATGTTCAGAAGTATGTGACCTCTACTGTCTCATATAATGGAGTCTCAGGTACCTCAAGACTGAAATTATTACAAATAGATAGCTGAAAAGTCGTATCTCATATTCTATTCAGTAGAGGGCAGTGGCAGATAAAAGCCATGCACACCTATTAACCTGTTTAAAGTCCTGTCTCTAGTTGGCTGTCATAAATCTAATGGCAGCAAACACACTGGGCAGACAGACACAGGAATGGCGGATTCAGTGCTTTTGGTCACGTTCCTTCAGTGACCCTCTCTCATTTTCCCTCCTACCCCCACACTTTTTTTTTTCTTCTGCCATGAATATTATCACCAAGGCCAAATGCCTTCTGCAAGGTATTCCCCCTGAAAAGGCTTCAGGAAATAAAATGCTCAGAACCTTATGGGATCAAGTTCTTAATGACTCTAAATGAGAGTAAAATAAACACATGCACATGTGCATGCATGCACACACACACCCAGCACCTATTTGTCAGACCTTTTCACCAGACAAGGAGAACACAAGCTGGAAGAAGACTGTTGACTAGTGACAAAGGCACTCAAGAGTTTTGGGAGAGTTAAGTTTTAGTGCAGTTCCCGCACTTAGCAAATTGACTTAATCAATTCATTGTTATGGTTAGAATTAAATATAAGTGCCAAGAAATACAGCAACAACATTACATTTTGCTCCATTACCTCACAATTACACATGCAGTGTCACTTCACAAACACTCAGGCCGTGCAAGTGAGTAGGAAAAAGAAGGATACATACGTTGTTAAAAGCATGCAGTGTTGTACATCTACATTTAAGCACATGAATAAATATGAACAACTGTATATATAAACTTCCTGATCTAAAATACCTCATCTTAGCAATCTTAAAGCATAGAAGAAAAACCCTGTTGAATAATAGAGATTCCAAGAGTGAGAGCGTAAGGCCAAAGAAATGAGGGTCAGATTGGGAACACTGCAAACAGGAATTCTGGAGCAACTCTTAATGTATTTGTTTTCAGGAAAAAAACCTTGCAGGCCTACTTCTTTTAGTGCAGGTAAGGGACAATTCTGCCACCATAGAGTGTATCTATGTCTTATTACAGTTATCTTCAAAGACAATTACTCTTGAATGCAAGAAGCATGATGCTTGTATGTGTTTATATTTTTAGAAAAGCTGCTAAATGGTAACTGGCAAGAAATACCAATTCATTAAAACAACATCCCCTGCACCTTAACTGGTGTGGGGGGAAAAAAGGCAATGACTCCCACATGCACAGATTGTTGTAGGTGCAAGTTACTGCAATATTACTAAGGATCAAAGAGGCTGCAGAGTGGACAAGACAGGCAAGTGGCACACAAGTCTGACTGATGAGTATTGTCCTGTAGGGCTCTGCCTCAGCATGCCTACACCTGCACCCCTTTCCTCGGTTCAGTCTGGTTTACAGCCTTCCCAGAGACCCATCTGCTACTGTCAGACTTTATAACTGCTGAATGACACTTCCTATCAGCAGCTACTTAATGAAAGAGGCTTTCCAAGAGAACAATCAAATGGCAGCCAACTTTGTCCTTCTTCGCTTTTGGAGAACCATGAAGGCCCAAATGGGAGCCTATTTAGCTGCTCCATCACAGGATTCTACTACAGTGCTTTAAATGTGGCCCAGTTTCATCACTGGGCTGTTACCTCTTCAGCTGAAATGGATTTGCTGGGGGAAGGTGTGACAGCCTTTCCTCCAACCCAACAGCACTGCAGAAGGCACTGGCTGTGTCCTGGCTCACATGGAAAAGTCACAGCAAAGTAGTTCTGCC
>JAOXXN010000150.1:11421449-11438241 GCA_026770055.1 Myrmophylax atrothorax | reverse complement strand
CTAGAGCACAACTGCTCATATGATGAAGAAGGAAACACAAGTCCCGTTGCTTTCACTCTAGAAATCTCTTCTATTTACTAATCAGAAAAAAAGAAGTTGCTTGAAAGTTGCTGCCAGTGAGATCATGACTGCAGTTGGGAAACCCATGACACTCCTACAGACCTCTTCAGGAGAAAGAGTTCAGTCAGGCCTCCAGTTTTCCAGGATCTCATTTCAGTCTGTGAAATGAATCAGGTCTCCCCAGAGAATACCTACATGCCTTTCTTCATGTTGCAGTACCGTCCCCACTATTTAGTAATTAAAAGTAAGGCTCTAATTTCTATCAGATGCCAAAATTACTTTTAAATTTTTCTCTTTAACTTAATCTTTCCTGTGCACCTTGTAAATGACTGAGTGCTACAAAAATCCCCCAAAAAGGCTCTTCCCCTAGGGTGTAAAAGACCAAAGGAAAAAACCCACCAAATATCCTTACGTCTTAGAATAAATAATTATTGTAAAAGGACACTCTTAGGCTTAAGAAGAACACTAGATTCAAGGGATAAAATTATATAAATTACAGTCTTTTTGTGATTATTTTTGTCTAAAGGTGGAGCTCTATAAAGAAGGGTGATCGCTAAAGGAAGAATTGAGAGAACTCTGCATAATTATTTTTTCCTGTCCTACAAGCCCCTTTAGTCCTCATTTTTCCAATCATGAAGTGTCTATTTGGTAATTTTTTTCATGTAATATGCAAGAGTGCTTTATCTTGCCTTATAGCATCATTCTAAATGAACCACCCGGCACTATTTGATTCTTCAACTTAAGCAAGAAACAGACGCATCTCAGACTTCTTCAGCCCACAGAAAAATCCATTACACAGTATCCTGCTAAGCTTGATAAGTCATTACCTCCTGTCTGTCCCATTCCAGTTATCCTTATTTCCCCACTGTCATGTCCTCTACTTACATTCTGAAAACATAAATATGTATTTTAGGAAGGTTATTATATAAATTTTTTTGTAAATATAAGGGACTCTTAAGAGAAAACTTCACCAGGAATCTAAAAGAAAACATTGCTTGTGAGTTTTGTTAAGGGTAAGTCACACAAACGGTCGGTAAATGGTTTGTACCTTTGGAAGGAAACAAAATACTACATCCTAGCTAACAACTTATTGAATTAATTGATCCTAAATAATGACCTATTAAATGTTAAAATTTCTTCTAATATGTATCTTATTAGATTGCAAACTTTGTTCTGTATACACAGGCAAGTATTCTACCTGTGTCCTGTAGATACAACAAGAGTCTACTGCAATAGTTATAGGTGATGGTTAGAAGTGAAAAGAATGCCTTTCCAGACAAAAATAAGCTGCAATTGTGGGTGTATGAGGGGTATGAACAGGGCAAATGGTCAGGTTTGGCTTATCCAGTTAACAGACTTGAGGGCAAATGTTTTCTGTTTGGTCTGAGTCCACAACAGCTGCTGTTTTCCCTGGCAAAGTGAACTGCTCTGGGTCTGGTGTAGCAGGGACTCAGGCAGGCTGGGGCTAAGCTGCCCTTCCCTTTGGGCTCCTACAGTCACATGGAAAGGCACACAGCAGAGGATGGATGCAGTATTCCCCCAGGAATCTGCAGGCCACAGAAAGCCCTGTGTGAGGCGCCCAGGTGGTGAGAGAGCTGTCTGCAGAGCACCCCTTCACATCTGCAAAAGATGGAGTCCACATCCAAAAAAACTTCTGTGGGATAACTCACAAGATACAGACCTTGGCTTCAAAATGGAGTGCTTTGACACAAGACCTTTACTAGAAGTAGTAAGATGGACTTTATGTGCTTTTATGCTGCCACTGTACAGTGCATTCACTGAACAGTACATCTAGAAAACCTAGGTTTTAACCTAAGATTTTTAACTTTGAAGTACTACCAATTACACTGTAAAAATGCACTTACTAGAGGTCTGTTGCTGCAAACTGTAAACTTCCTTTTAGATAGTATTTGTTAATGTATATTTCACAACAACCAATATTTACATTAATCTTTTAAATTAAATCAGACATCATACAGTCCTTACATTTTATGCTTTGAACTGCAAAACCATGGCATGGTTTTGTCATTGCTACAGCAGAGTCTGGTATTTCAGATCAAACATGGTATGTAGTCCAGATGTGTTAGCTGTCACTCTGTGAGTAAACACTTCTGATGGACAGTGTGTTAACAACAGATTATTACTCATGATGTTGCATGATGGTTACAAAAAGTTAGACCAAGTGTCAGAGATAACACCAGGGAGAACTGCTGGTGGAAGTGATGCAGACTGGTATGTTTAGTGATTTCTGTCATGTGCCTCCTCCATTTACTCTTCAAGGGAGAATCAAATATGATTTGAACACCTCCCCATGGGGACTAGGGTGGAAGCATGGAGCTATTTGATCTGAGGGACAGGATCACACTGAAGCAATAGCTATCAAGGCATGTTAAGCAATGCAATATTAAATTTATCACTGTGCAGTTAAACAATTAAATACATGCAGGCTTGCCTGAAGTCCTAAGCACATTAATTTACATTTGTCATTTATGTGCCCTTTTAAGAGGATACTCGTGAGGTGTCTTAGATTAACAGACGTTACATGACAAAATGTTTACCAGTCCATACAACAAAGGCAGTACAAGCAATAGTAGCTGCAATTTAATTTTCTCTTTGCACAGTCAGACCTCAGTTTGGGGCTGAAGAGACTTGCAAGACAGGGTAATCATTTATCTTCTATAAACACTCACCCATCGGTTTCCCTTCTTTCACAGGGAGAAGGGATATCCAACTGCTAACAAGGTACTGTGCCTTTGTGTCCTTGGCACATCTCTGGAAAAACAGGATGGAGGGATAAGGCATGGCATGCAGATCTGCAAATTCCAGCCATCGTGCAGTGGGCACCTTCTGTCGTGCACATACAGCCCAAACAAACACAGCTCTGCTGGACTGTGCTGCCTTCCCCTGGGAGCGCCTGCACCGTGCCCCTCCAGCCAGAAGCAGAGGCAGCAGAAGCTTTGCTGGCAATGGCAACGAAGGTTTATAGCAAGTGACAGAAGTGCCGAGGCAAGGGTCAGTATCCTGGCAAGGTATGAAAGGCCCATTCTCTCTAGTCTGGTTAGACTTCAGCTAACTGAGAACTGTCAGTAAAGATCCCCAAACCACCCCCACAGCCATCCATGACTTCTGGCTGCTGAGCTGAATACAAGCTATTTCAAAGTACATTTCCCCCCCCCCCACTTGTTAAGATATGACTGTTTTGATACTCTGCTCCACTTGTCACTCCTGACAACTGAAAATAACAAGCAGTATCTAATGTGCAATTATGTGCCTGCCAAAGACCTGGAGTCCCAAGGCTAGATGTGTTACACCACAGAGAATTGCAGGTGATTACATAAAGAACTGCACATTCATATGCTAACAAGGATCATGAGACATGCATGACACTCGTCTATCTTCCTCACCCATATCTGTCGGTACACAATGTAAAATCTGAATGGCAGAATACAATCTCTTTGGGACCACCCAGCAGTTCAGGCCACTTAGATCTGATGTAAGATCACAAATTCTTACAGAGTATTTTTATTTTTCTTCAATTCAACAACTCACAAAAAAGAAAGTTGTGCATGCAATGTGGTTAAGGAAGCTGCCCCATATTTTTTGCTGAAGAGACGTTTCCTAGTACGAAATGGGACTTGGAAATTTCAAACCACTTGCAGTATTATTGTACACAAAACAAAAAAAAACATATCAAAGGTACCCAACTATTCCATCTGAGAAAACACAAACTCCCTACATGTTACAAACACACACTTTTAAAATTTATTATGCCACTCTTATCACCTCAAGGCTAGTCTTCACAATATCACTGTCTCCAATTGAATCATACTGATTTATGCCAACTGTAGAGATAGTTAGTCCATCCTCAATGCTGCAAATTATAATTCTCAGATTCTTCCAAAATAGGAACAAATGTAGAAAACTGCAGGAAGCATAACGTCCACTGCCTAGCAAACCAGGGATTAATTTTATTCTTAAAAATTGAAGCAATGTATGCTTCTGGTTATGGAGGTGTGCCAGTAGTGCTACAATTAGGGTTGTGCTGTCACTTCAATTATAAACCCAATTTTTTGAGGGTTTACTAAAACTCCAGATTAAAAAGAAAAGCTTGCTGCAGGCTGAAATGTTTTCTACAAGAGCTCAGCCAGGGGATAACTTGGTTCCAACATTCTGAAAAAAAATTAATCAGGTGCTTCAAATGTTAGAATTTAAATATGTTTGAAGGGACAAAACATTAAAAAAAGAGCATTTAGTTATGAGTTCTCAGTGCAAAGCAAGTTGCTTCCCAGTTCCTATCAGAAAAGCTATGCAAAAACATGGCTAAGATTATGCAAGCAGAGAAGAGGAATAAGGAGAACAAAATCCCAAACATTTGGGAATTTTGTGTTGGGTTTTTGTGTGGTTTTGGGTTTTTTTGTTTTTGTTTTTTTCCCTTTGGTTTGTTTTTTGTTTGTTTTGCTTTTTTAAACAAGCAACAAGCAGTTTTGCAACTGGGATTGGCTGGATCAAAAGAAGAGACGGCCCGTGCAATTGTAAGGATGGAGCAACAAATCACCTGTCTTAGAACTGAGGAGCAGGGCAAAGACCACAGGGACAACAAAGCCTTCTCTCACCTAAATGAGGGAGAAGCCAGAGGAGTTTTCCCATGTGCACACTGTGTTCCATGGCACTGGCAGTGAGTGTCAACACACATCAGACTTAACTTAACCAAACATAATGCAATGGAAGATGCACAAAGCTGAGTGTGGGCTACAAAACTAAAGTGAGTGGGCAGTTTTATACTGACATGATTATCTTGCCATGAGTATCTGAAAACACCGTTATCTGAATACATCCCAGTTAAATTTCCATTTTCCTTCCTGACTGCAGTGTGGGCACACTGGCCAAGGCTAAAGACCATTAGTTACACTGAGAAATGGTATTACACATTGCATAGTCGTGGTTTCCCCATGCTGCCTTTGCTCTCTTCTACACACACTTCTTACAGAGAAGGGATATCTCTTTTGCCCTGAAAATTTATTCCTTGATCTCTCATGCTGGCAGGCTGGTGACACTGACACCTCTTTGCTGTTGAAAGTACTATAAAACATATCCATGCATTACAAACAGACCCTTGTTTCTGCATCTCTTGCAGTTTAGAAATTCCAGGTCCCACACGTTCATTTTTGCCAAATTGGCAGTTGCTGGGAAGCAAAAGAAAAATGCTGGCAATGGTTCCGTGAGACTGGGGAACATGCAGGCAGTTTTCCTGCAGCACAGGAAACAGGCAGGAATTTTCAAGTGACTTTCCAGGCCAGAAACATCCAGGGACGTCTACTAATAAGCAAACCAAAGTAACTTCAAGGGGATGATGGGGATGGGCTAAACAATAACGATACAGCTTTTGTAATGAATTTAAATTGGATCCCTTGATTTACTGACCTGCCATACTTGAAGTGTCTGCAGAGGCAGAGAAGTTAAACACTGGTAGTCTGCACATCTAACAGTGCACAGCAGAAAGAAGGTTTTTAATGGGAAGTAGTCAGCCTGAGCTGAAATAGGAAGAAATAAATTGCAACTTTTCAATCAAAGACTTGCTTAATACATGAGAAAGAGTGTAAAAACTGCTCAGAAAATAAACCAATGCTACAAAGCAGCCACACTGTTGCAGTACTTTCTCTTCTTACAGAAAGGAAAACGGCACCAAGACTGTCAGAAACTCACAAGGTTAAAGGTATACCCATAAATGGAGAGGTCAAGAGACTATTTTTACAGAGCACCAAGCCTAGCTATTTACTGCTTTGTACTTTTGGGAGAGGTGGATGTAGGAAAAAAAGATAAAACCTCCTACCACGCACAAGATCAAGCAACTGTACTGACTGCTGCTTTCTGAAATACTCTTCTCATACAATAATGAAGAATTGCATGGGCAACTGCACTGGGGAGCAAGTGAAGTGCAACAGGATTCTGCCCACCCAACCCAATAGCAGTGTATTGCAGAGGTGAATTATTTTAACTTAAATTAGACAAGTTAAATATCAAAAAGAGCATTCCAAGTCTCATTATATATGCACTACATAATGTACTTTTATCTTTGATCTCACCATACAGCAATTGATTCTACCCAGCCCTCTACCAGCAGGAGCCTTCATTCCAGCTGCCTGATCCTTGCAAGAAGGTCCATCAGGGCTCTCAAAGGCAACCATAAGCTTCACACTCTGCAACAGCTGAGATTTTGCTCAAGGTGTTTAAGGATCTGCAGAATTATTTTTCCCCCCTCTCCACTTCCTCCACGGTGCTCATTTATAGTAAAATAGGGAAAATGCTGTTGGCAAGAAGATATAAGAATAATTTCCTTCTCTTGCTGCTTTGATGATTCCCCTTAGGGGACACAGAACAAAGAAAATCAACACTGGCGGTAGCAGGAAAGATCCAAAAGTCTCTTTTAGGGCAAAGGACACAGGCTGTGAAACAGCTCGTCCTCTGCATCTATTCAATACGATTCAAATGCAAACTCCATGTCCCTGCCTGCACCTTCTTTGTTGTCACTACAGTACCTGACACCTCATGCAACAGGGCACCAAAATCTCTGCTTCTACAGACCACACACACACACACACACACACACACACACGCAAAAAAGTAACTCACCCAGCTCCCAGTAAATGGAGAGTTAACTACAGATGACAAATTGGGGGATTTTCTTCCTTAAAGAAATACCAATATTGTCTCAAATCCAGAGATGTTTGTGGAATTTCACCAAGAATTGCTGTTTCTAATAACACTTTAACACTACAAACATTGTGTATCTTTCTTAATCTGGGCTTAAACTGACAAACTAATGTAGGTCATTTTGCAAAAAAGCAGCAAATACCTGAAGTACATTGTTTTCTTGTTAGTTCTTGACCAGAAGAGACTAACACAAGGCAAGCTAATCAGGGAAGAAGAGTGATTCATGGAAACCCCAATCCCAGAGTTCTGTACTTGCCGCACTTGGGGAAACTAAAGCCCCAAAGTTCAGGACACTGCACCACAGCTCACTTGTGAAACCTGTGATTATTTACTAGATCATTGTACAGTTAAAGTCCCTACAAAAAATCATAAGGAACAACTGGTTTGGGAATTGTCAGCTTTTTAACTTTGAGTACCAACACCACAACACAATTCTCAGTCTACAAACTGCACCAGGAAAGACCGGACTGGGATGGATCCACTGCACACTTCATGGTTCTTTTTGGTCCTCCGTGAGATGCATGGCATAATTTAAAGTAGGTCTCCATAAGGTCAAAAAATGGAGAAAATAATTCTTACCAATCCTGAAAACCAAAGATGTGTGATCCAAGACTTATCACAGGTTTTGAGAAGAACCAAAGCTAACTAAAATGCTGATCGATACAAGTGTTGAGTCAGACACCCCACTTAATTTAGAGTGCTATAAACACAGAATGAATAATATAACTGGGAAACTCATGCCCTCTTCTCTGTTTGTGTGTGTGCACATACACACAAGCATGTTTACACACATCAAAAATGAGTCCAAGACATAGGGCTACTTGACAAACAAAAGAATATTCATGTTTTGGCAAAATACTACTTTGCTTTTACTGGCATGGAAGACCAGGCTGCACTAGGCATATTTTAGCAATAATGATCAAAGCACAGGCTTTCCCTGAAGATTAATGACTGGCTAAGAGGATAGTTTGAGGTCTGTTTACCCCAGCTGGTCCTTAATTCCCAGGAAAAGCATCTGCAAGGCTTATTATTGCTATAAACTTAAGATGGAGGGAGGGGTTATGCTGTTTCAAATGATACGTACAATGACTTTTTAGAGACTTAATGTCTTATATAATAGTCAAACTGCTTAACCCATCTCTTAAAGAACTATTTATCTTCAAAGTAAATAACTTCCAACTTCCGTAGCCGTGCACTCCATGTGAGAGCTGCAAACTCCTTTCCAACCAATTCGTTACCCCCCCGGCCGCCTCTGTGGCAAGTGAGGAAAGAGATATACAAGGATCATTTCGCTCCTCATTGAAATACAGCTCCATCTGGGTGGAGAATGAAAGCTATTTAACACAGACAGGACTCCTACGTAATGTTTAGAACAGAAAGCAAAGAATATCATATTTACTTCAAACTGAAGAGGATTTAGCTACACAGAAAGCAACTGCTTGGCTGAACAGAAGTAATGTGTAACACTCCTGGAAAATATGCATGTGGTTTTTCAGACAGATTGTGAATCTCTTATCCACACTCCTGAACAGCTACTCAAAGGAATAATTTCCCTGATTTAATGGAGGAACAGTTCCAGTTTGAGTAAGTAGTTTCCAACCTGAATCTTATTTATCACAGTGGTCAGGTATGTCATGGATCACCAGAAGTTCCCAAAAGCCTGCACTTAAGTTAGAAATGTTACTGCTTGAAATTCTATTCCTTAAAATACATGGAATTCTCAGTTATGATGAACTTGCAGCTTAAAATCCAAAAAACCCCAAACAGCAAAGATAAATGCTAAGCTTACATTCACATCAAATTCTGGATTATTAATAGTAACTGGCCCAAGAAGGGTTCTACAGATTTTAAGTTCTTGTAATGTGGCAACCTACTGACAGGTTAGATTCAAATCTTGAAGGTGTTTCATTTAATTGTTTATACGTTAGCAATCATGTTTAGACTTGAAGTAGACTATATACTATACTTTCCTGTATATTTTCCCACAGACATACTCTAAACAACAACAAAACAAGTTGTTTTTAGCATCATTATGAAAAAAATAATAACTGGATATTCCAAATTAAGCATGTGATTGAAATAGTCTCTTTATAAAGGATGAATAAACCAAACAGGATTAATTTATTAAGACTCCAATGATCGAAAGCCTATTCAGAACCAGCAAAAATATTCATGGTCTTGAAAAGGATTTGTATAAGACAAATCTGTGTCCTGAAAGAATTTTACCTTTTCTTGCACAAATAAAGCTGCTTTGCTACGTAGAGCAAGATTCAGAAAAGGAGCAATAGTTTTGCAGCCAAAAAACTCTGCTCTGCTTTCAACCTTCTGATTTTTCTGTATCTATCACTCTGTTTTAAGAAGACAGGTATAAAAATTAAAACACCTTTACTTTAGGTCTCTAGATTCTTCATTATCAGCTTGTAAGGGAGTGAGTAGACAAGTAAACAAAAACAACCCAGTGGAAGATGATGTAAAAATGTACTTCTAACTATCTATTCTCATTATCTGAAACAAAGCTCTTAAAAATGCATTAAAAACTTCCTAGAGTGCTATATTCACTTTGGAAAGACGTGATTTTAGAAAGATCCAAAGACTTTTGGGAAACCAACTTCCAACATGTTTGAATTTATGTGTGTGCCTCGATTCTTTCCTATAATTAAAAAAGCCTTTCAAACTGTGAGCCCATGGGCTTTCTGTAGCTATAAGGAATGATTCTTCTCTCTATGACAACTCTTCGCTTGTTCCAACATATCTCCTAAATGAAGGCACCCATAAATGGCAAAGCAGCTGATCTCAGGTAGGTGTGATGCAAAATGGCAGAGTAGCCTGGTTATTGGATACCCATACCTGTATTTATTGGGAAAACTCTTTGGAAATTAAGCAGGGCCACTGCCTGATCATAACAAGAGTAACAACTCGTAAGCTTTTAATGCCTGGTACTGCCAGTCCCACACACAGCTGGGGAGACACCAAGGGAAGCAGAACTCCCCTGGCACAGACTTCTCAGCCGTTTCCTTTCATGCACACAGCAGGGTGGCAGGATAACAAACTACAGCTTTTGTTTCTGAAAAATGCTGATTTTTATGTTTTTCTAAACATACCATGTTTATGAGAGATGCTGGGTAGGCTGACATTATTTATTAGCACATCATTGTCTGATCTTACAGCTCATCACTTCATTCATTTCCTGGTTTATGCATATATAATGAATCCATGTAGCTGCCTTTTTTTTTTTTTCTCTTTAAATTTGGCCTTGTATAGCTGAGCCATTTTCTCTGGCTTCAGACTCCCTCCAGATGTCCTGACTAGTCCAAATCTACATTACTTTGAGAGAGAATACCTAGGATATTGTGATACTCTTCGGGGGGGATTACTTTTCCCCCCCTACTTTTACTACTGGCATGTTTTCTTAGGAAAGTCTATTGACTCCATATTCCACTATTCCAGACTTCTCCAGACAGTTACAGTGTATGAGCTCAGATGGTACTGCATGAGAAGACAAGAAGGCAAAGATAAGATTATACAGAGATCCCCATAATATAACTGAAATAAAATGACCGGGTAATCCAAACAAGATTGAGACAGCAAAGATATTCAGAAGATAACCCACTGAGTAACACATATTTGATACCTACCTAAGTCTTCACTGCCCTTCAGCTCCTATTGCATCAATCTATCACCTAGATCTGTGCAAACTTACTAAAAAGTGATGCCAAGACAGACTCCAGCATACAAAGAGAGGTACCAGAAAAGCAGCTACTTCACTGCTTTGAAGCAGGTTGGTGTGGAATCCCAAAACAATTCCAAGCTTCAGAACTTCTTAGGGAACCTGATAACGTCAGCAATGTTTCAAAACACAATCCTACTCCAAATCTCAAATTACTGCAGATTTCTAAACACATTTGACACAGCATCCCTGAAACTGGTAGTTTCACAGATGTTCCCCGAGTGCATAAACTGAATTGTAGCATTTTTATTGTGCACTCGAGTGCGTTTGGATGAAAACAACTACCCGGCTGTCAGTGTAACTGACTCTGGGAAAAAAGTTCCAATTTAAAAGACCACAATAACAGCACAACTCTACTTCTATCCTTTAAAATAACTGCAAGCTCAACAAATCAGAGCACAAAAAAAAACCAAAGAAGAATATAAATATGTCTTTAAACATACTGTTATATATATTAAACAAAATATTTTTAATCAACAAGAATTTAGCACTGCTGTTGCTCCACAGTCCATATGAGTTTTACTAGAATGATAAAGAAGGCAGGAACAGTTCTTCAAGTCCTGTCACAGAGTTTATCCTAATAAAAATAAACAAAATTACATCTATGACTTCAGCACAAATCCTCTTTACTCCCAGGAATTTCATTCTTACCTGAATCCACCAAAATGCATTTCCCCATTTGGAACTTATTTATTATGAATCAGGCTCCAATTTCTGCCTCAACTGGCTCAGTAACATTTATTCAAGCCTAGAAATCCTTTTGGGTTCTTAGATATTTTTAAAGCAAGCACTGTTTTAGAAAATGAATTGCAGAGAACAGTTGAATTTACTTTGAAAATGGAATTATCATCCAACCAAATAATACAGAATGATACAAATAATACAAAAGAACAGAACTTTACCCATGAGACTTTATACACATCATGCTGTATAAGAAAAGTTTTTATATACTAGATATAGTAAGTTGATAGTTAAGCACTGACATCTGTATTCTACCATCATGAAAGCACAATCCTATTTATCATTATGCTGTAAGAAAGTGAAACAAGAAAAACAATTTTATGCAATAAACTTATTTCACTTACGTAACATTTACTATATAGGGATATTTTGACACAAATCCACAGTACTCATTTTGATCCAACTACCGTAATTACAAAATATTTATCTGTGCCAGGATAGAAGAAAGTAAAGAATAAAATCAATTTTATTACGAAAAAAATGTATGCAAACCTATAGTAAAACCTATCATCTTGTTGATGCCAGATTCAAAAAGATGCCAAACCATGAACATATTACGCTTACATTTGTTTTTGGTACATTTATCAGTTCTTTATCCAAACTGTCTTTACTGAAGACAGTTAATTCGCTACTTTGTTCATCTACTGTACCCGTTATATTTATTTGCAAATGAAGGACCAGAAAGTACATTTACTTAAATGTTATTTACAAGCGCCTTCAATGTGCTTCCAATGTAATATATCATCAGCACAGTCTTTGATTTAATTGCTGCCGTCACTCACTGTGCACTAACACATGTAGGAGTTCCAAACGCCAAAATATTCTTGCCTTTTTTTTTGTGCTACATACCAGATTTTGTAACCTGTGTCAAGCTACCTCCGATGCTTACAACTTGTGAACAGAGGCCAACAATGAGCCTCCCCAGACACTAAATCATAATCTTCATGTTTTTCGTATTTCACATTCTAGCCACAGTTTCAACATCCATACCCCGTGACATTAGGGAAGGATAAATCAAGGAGGATGACAGCTCCCTTGTAGAGACTGGTACGGCCCTGGGATCTGCCACACCCAACACCCACAGCTTCTGCCAGATGTCTCCAAGAGTTTTGCCGTGTTAACCCCTTCAGGAGTAACTCAGGAGTGCTGAAGCTTTTTAAAGCAACTGCTCTTTCCTTTTTTTTTTTTTCTTGTAGAAAGAGAGGAAAATATAACATACCCTTGCCCTTGATCCAGAAACTTTGATTAACTAAAAGAGAGATAGCAGGCTATTAATAACAATTAGCAAATCAGTCCTTGTATTTCCTTAAAGACAGGAATTACAAGTTAAGGGTTAGCATTGTACAACATTCCTTCTTTCATACCACACTGTGGTCCCATGTTTATCTAAAATGACACGGCAAAAATTTCTGCTTTATGCTCACCTCTTCAGAACTAGGACACGGCTTTCCCTTCTTGGAATCACAATGCCCATTAACTGCCCTTCATCCAAACAGCCTATTCAGACCTTAAATCAACAGGATTTCTAATCCAAAATCCGTACAGTAAACTCTACAACTGCTTCTCCGGGTTTGATCTGGCCCCAGGGACATAAATTTGCATGCAACTTCTAAGTTTGTGAATAGTCCCTGGGCTCAGAGTTGCACATGTGCTTAAGTACTTTGTTCAGTCTGGGTCTAAACCAGCTACTTTAAAATGAAAACAGAAGCCATGCAAAGAATAACATAGTTAAAAATAATTTTCTACTGTAAATATTGTACCTAAGGAAAAAAATGTAACAAAATAAACATACTGACTCCTAAAAGCACATACTGACCCAGCAGTAGGTAAATAGCAGCTAAAAATCAGCAGCAAGTATCAATGCATGCCACTTCACACAAAAGGGCAGAGTCACATTGATTTAAAAATAGTATTAATAAATAGGAATTGTATCCAAGATTCTTTGTACACTATTGCAGGTAAAAGTATCTGTGGATATAAACAGCAAGCAAGTGGTCACAGCTCTCAGAATAAGACTGGCCCCTATTCCTCATCAAGTTTATTCTGTGGATTTGGAACCAGTTATGTAGGCAATTTCATTTGTCTCTCCTGTGCAAACTGTGTTCATGTCTCCAGTTTGTGTGTAGCTTTTCATAAAAAACTAACCCAGTAAAAAATAATGCAAGGCTAACAATATTGACAAGTGTACTTATAACTATTGTACTTCCTAAAATTACTTCTGATTCGCTTTCCAATGGTTTAGGTTTCAAGTTAAGCATGAGTATTTCTTTAAACAGCTTAAAGAATGAAGCAAGTACACTGAAAGTAATACAGTTATTTCAGCTTTTGTTAAAATCAAATGCACAATAACCCGGGTTGAACTTGGGCAGAAAAAAATTAACATGCCTGCAACTATTTTTCATATGGGCCACTAAAGTCACTATCCAACAAATGCAGCTTTTAGAATTTAAAATAATTACTCAAATATCAACACCGCTGGACTAAGGATTTGTACTTATTTACAGACTTTCCAAGAAAGAGAATTAACATTTGTTCTTGAGAAGGAATTTTCCCTCCTGTTTGTTCTTTATACACATACTCTACAAGTTAAAGGGTTAAGTAACCATTATATTCTAAAGAGCAAACAGTTTGCCTTAGGGCCATCTCCTCCTTACTCCTGATGAATTGCCTGACACTCCATGTATCATGCATCACTTTTCACTAGGAAGCAGCATTTGGTTCCAGTCATGGTGTAAGATCTGACTTGGGAAGTGTGAAGCAACATGGAATAGACGAAAAAAACTGAAGTACATCATCATCTACTCAACAGTCTATACCTAAACAGTGACACATAAATTTATAAATATGTATGTTTGTACTTACAAAATGGGCACAGAAGTACATAAAAAGAAATTCTATGCATACGAAGAAGAAAAAAGACTAACTGTGAGAATAAATATTCCGAGTGACAAGACTGAAGGCTTTGCACTAAAAGTGTTAGATGCAAGCTGAACACATGCATCCGAACCCCTGGCCCTATTTCCTCTGTGATCTTAGAGGAACTGATTGTAAGACACCAGGGGTTTCATGTGCAGCTCCCACTGTCAGTGCTTCACACCTCAGAATGATCAGTGCACCTTCCTCCCTCTCTTCTCTGGATGGGAAAATGCCACTTCCTCATCACAGTGGCACAGCAACAGTTAATTCATACACATGTATAAAGCAGCAGAGACTGCAGAAGCTCTGGAGTTAAGGGGATGCAAGGACTGAACATAAATTTTAATCAAAATACTTCTCTTAGATAAAGGAAGTGGCCAGTGTAACAACAGGTCCCAGAAAAGAGAGGAGAACAAATGCCTTTTTTGAACACACTGCATCCAAAACATTTCGACAGTATTGAAGGAAAATGCAATTGCTCCTGCAAATTCCCCCCACTCTGGGGAACAGAGGACAAGAATCATACTTGGGTGACAGATTTGAGGGGAGGTAGCAAGGACAGGAATAGTTGGGGGCCAACACAGAAGGCTACAGCGCTCAGGAACGGACATTTCTCAAACAACAATTGTCAACAAACAGCTACAAAATCCACTTACAAAACAGAAGTCTGATCACTCTCCAGTTGGCTTATTCAACAGTCTGTTTATTGTTACCAATAAGCACAGTGAGGTGAAGATCGAATGTGTCAAGTTCCTTCTACAGGCTCTAACCTTTGAATCCTGCCATGTTGCAATGAACGTAATTCTACGAGTTTTACTGCACAGCTTTTTGCTTAAGTGAACAATAACATTAAAATATACGTAGAAAAAAGCTCCAGAAATCAGACTGCAAACTTGCAGCTTCCTGATAAGAAATGCCAAAGGGCTTGCTTGTATGTGTGCACCACAATTCAGCTTTATGTCTTACAGTATGGATATCCAATTATTTCACTAAAGAGGACAAAAGGCATACCAAAGATCCCCAACAAGTCAGCATTATCCTTTATGTGTGCTGAGTGAACCACGTGCCTGGAAGGCACATACTGAGAAATAATTAAATGAATACCATAATACAGTGGGTGACAGACTCAGACTGTCCAGGCAAAAGCTATTTCTAATGTGAGAATTTGGCTTCGCAAACTTGTCCTTTTCTTCTCCCTTCCTTCAAACGCACAACTTTCTGCATTAGCAAATCACATATTTGGGATGGTCTCTGGTATCCATAAAATGTTCAAAACTTACATCCACTCTTCTTTCCCACCCAAGAATTCCCTTCGTTGAAGGCTTCCAAAGCTGTCTTTGGCATCTTGACTTTGAACAATGGAGTTTTGTGATTTATCTCATAGGTTCTTGTCCAGCTCAGGTTTGCACATATAGCTGACAGACTGCTCAAATCATTAAATATAGCATGGTTTTGGTTTTAGTTTACTATGCTAACTGGAATTAATACCAGCACTATTTATCTAATTACAATGGCTTAAAAATAATGGAAAGGATGAAAAAAACTGTAATAAGGACAGTGACAGTCAGTACACACACCAGTGGCTGAGGAAATATCTTTCATTCACTTCTTTATTCATGTAAGACCATAAAAGAGTCAGAGGACTGATTTTTTTTGTTGCTGCCCTTTGTTAAATAGCATTCCTGAAAGATTAAAAAAACACTTGCTGTTTCAAAACTGCCCTTCAAAGCAGACATACAGCAACTGAAGGAATGACAAACTGAAGCACACATCAAATGAAACTGTGTAATTAAGACAATCTATTTCACAGATAAGCAGTTTAGTTTTTTGAAGGTAACACATGTGCTGATTTGGCTACAAGAATTGCAAAAAGCGTTCCAGGAACAAATATATTAGGATGTAAAGCAAAAAAAGGGATTAAAGCATTTTTGCACCTTCCTTAAGAGTTGCCTTTTTTTGTAGGGATCTTTGCACATGAGAAAAAGTCCTATTCACCTGTGAGTAATAAACATAATCAGAAAGTTTGCTCAGCAGAGCTCAACTGGGTTCCAGACTCAGTAGTGGAGAAAGAAAAGGCACTCCCAAACACAAGATGGGATGTTTGGATGCAGGAGGAAAGAAACCTTAATGTTAACTCATAACACAAAAACACTTGTGTAACTCATTGAAAACTCCAGTGCCAAAGCTAAATCTGAGAATTTACCCTAAATATCGAATGAGTAAAATAAAACCAGAGGGTCTTCCAGGAGGCTGCTGATGGCAAACCTGTGAAACTGCCGTCAATTCGTCAGTGATTTCGTGTATATCCATGTGCATTTCAACAGCTTCCTACGACCACAGAACACTTCCCTTACTGCTATCAAAGGCTTCGCAAGGTAGCAATTAACCATCATCTAAATGCGCAACGCCTAAGTGTGCTCATAGACAGCACAAAAAATCGTGTCCTCCGGCAGTTACAAAACAGAAAACGCACACACACACAAAAGTCAAAAAGTTAAGGAAGGCCCAAAGTCCCTTCCCGGTGCTGGGGAAGGTCCGTAAAGCGCCGCGGGGGCCCAGCACGGCCGGTCCCGCCCGCGCCCCTGCGCGCTCCGCAAAGCCCGGGCGGAGCTGCCACGTGCGTGGCGGGACAGGCAG
>JAOXXN010000150.1:11399245-11421349 GCA_026770055.1 Myrmophylax atrothorax | reverse complement strand
AAAGGGGCATCAGGCTACATGAAAATTGATAGGATTTTGTAAAAGCTCACGTTAAATTTACTCTGAAGCGAACTTTAAGTGAATAAATCTCTTTCCATAAATTACTGCTGTGTGCTACTGGACACAGCTGCTGTTGGGTTTTTTTAGCAGACTTCTCATGAAACAAATATAAAAATTTATTTGGCAGTTCCAAGTTTAAAGAATAGTAAGTTTTATTTTGATTATGTGCTTCAAAGTGACATTCACACACTGTCCCCATCGTGGGCATCTGGCATGCCAGGAAAAGCAGTCTGATACATGCTGGCAGCCAAAAGACACTGCTTATGCCCACTGTTGCTCTTGTGTGGGGATTTTGTGTGGTTGGTTGGTTGGTTGGTTGGGGGGTGGTGGTGTTTGTTTGTTTGTTTTGGGGTTTATGCATTGATTTTACTGCTGTTTTGTTTTAATAGCAAGCATGGGGATTTGCTCCCTGTGTAGGAACTGGGTAGCAGAAAGCCACTCCCATCATTCTCTCTGCTTTGCTGTAATTCTAATTCCATCCATTAACCTCACACACAAATCTTTTCAGATGGGCATAATAGAAGAGAAATTCACTTATTTTACCCATCATTCAGGTTTTGATGCCATGAACACCCTATGTGGAGATACTGCTCCTCTAAAATTGAGCAGCAGGTCCCCTAAATGAGGGCTGAAGGCACAGAAATCAGTGGGTTATCCCTGTAGTTTATCCTGTCACCATCTGGAAAGGGCTTGGACTCTGCCTCCCGAAAAGCACAGGGGTTGGGTTGCCTTCAAAACAAGTACAGAAATTTTAAATTCTTTACAACAGCTCAGCAAATATTCTGCAAGTGGAACATCCATACCGTAGAATCCCAGAGGTGGTTTGGGTGGGAAGGGACCTGAAAGATGATCCACTTCCACCCCCTGCCATGGGCAGGGACACCTCCCACCAGCCCAGGTTGCTCCAAGCCCTGTCCAACCTGGCCTTGAACCCTTCCAGGGATGGGGCAGCCACAGCTTCTTGGGCACCCTGTGCCAGGGCCTATTAAACAACCGGTTTTATTGTCCCTTCCGGCTCTTATGATGTGCTGGACTTAGGCCAGGCAGAGTTTGAATGTTACAGCTGTGAATTTTTTTATAAATGTACCTAAATCCTTCAGGATTCAGCTAGTTTTCAGGAAGGCTGACAGCAGTTCAATTTGCTGTGGCTACAGAGTTCAATTTTTAATTGTTTTTTTTTTAATGTGGTGCACTGGTTTTAGTTCTTTTTAAATTATTGCAACTAGTGTTCCGATTTTAGCCTATTTTTGAAGTTGGAGGGGGCAATTTTGTTGATCCCAGTATTTTTAATGCTACTGTGTAATATTTGCAGCCACCTGTAGATGGTGATGCACTCCACTCCATGCCTGGGCTGCGTCCTCCTTCCCTTCTACCGGCACCAGGGAATTACCAGGCTGGATGAATCGCATTTATTATCCTTCCTATTTTTATTTTTCTGAGCTTGTGGGATAACCTTGAAATCCTTTCCATTGACAAAGCATCTTGGCCATGTCTTGGGTAGTGTAAGTTGTGGGTGGACTTGTCCTGCTGCTCAGTAACTGTGGAGGCCTCAGTTTATTTATGGTAAACTGTGGGTACAGCTTAAGGTAAAATGCAAGTTATGTGGGAGTTATCCACTTCTTACCTTCCTCCCACAGCCAAGTGTGTGTGTGTGTGTGTACACATTTCCAAAATGAAAGCCAGGGATTGCATGGGATTCCAGGATGTCCTGCCAAAGCATGGGCAGCCAGCCCTGAGGCCTGGACTTGCTTTTGCCCTTGTACTGGAGGGGCTTTACAACTGGTAGGAGGAAACTGGATGTTGGTGATGAGCTTAGTGGTGGCCATGAGTTGTGTCTGAGTTCTGTGTGATTTTGTCATGGTTCTCTGCCGCTCTGGATGGTTTTTTTCCGGGCTGTTTGACTGGAGCCCACCCTGCCTGTGTTTGGACATCCCGGTGTGTGGAGATGCACTTCTCGGGGTCGGTAAGGACTGACACCCAGTGTCGCACACCAGCCTGTCCCAGAGCTCTGATCTAATTCCTGAACTGAACTGGGAGCCCAGCAGGAGCACCCACAGCCAGGACAGCCCCGTGCAGCTCCCTGTGCTGCCAGGCTGACTCGCCGACAGCCTCCTGCTCCCTTGGTATGTCTGTGTCCTTTTGGAAGTGGCTCTAATGAACAGCTTTGTCTCTTCCCTTAGTGGCAGCAAAACTTCAGGCAAACCCCTGGGCTACTTGCAAAACAGATTATTTGCCTTCCCCAAGCACTTGTTCCTGGTGCTGCAGCCCTAAGTGGGACCCGATGATCCTTGTGGGTCCCTCCCAACTCAGAATATTCTGTGAAATGAGGACCAGTTGTTCTGTGAACTCAGGCTGGTGGCAGTGGCCGGGACCCTCCCTGGGCATCTCTCCCGAGCCTATCCCTGGGGCCGGGCGGGTTCGGGGTGTCCCCCGGGTTTGGGTTATTTCGCGAGCAGGGGTTCGGGCTCTACCCCCGGGGCCGGGCTGTCCCAACCCGACTATTTAAGGGCCGCCGCGTTGTCACCTGCCACCCGCGGGGCCGCTCCACCCTCAGCACCTGGGCGCGCTTGGCGGCCCCGGCTCGGCCAGGAGCTGCCCCACAGCTGCCCCAGAGCCCGGCGGTGCCCTCGCCAGGCTTTGGGAGCCACTGCGGACAGGGCGGCCCCAGGCTTGGAGGCCGCAGCTCGGCTGCGATGGGGAGCGCGGGGCTTGGGAAGGCCCTGGGCGGGAATGCCACCTGTGGGAAGGTGCCCCTGTGGCAAGAGGTGGTCTCTCCTGTCGGTGCATCTGCTTAGGAAGAGTTCAATGGAAAGTCTGAATTTGACTCCTCAGACTGTGTAAAGTTCCAGTGATCCCACAGCAGTGTGCCAAACTACATCTGTGTAAAACTTGGGCAAGTGACAAGACAATTAACATTTTCCTCCACTTTTAAGTGGATCTTTTGTAAATGTGTAGCATATGATTACCAAACTAGTGAAGTTCACTAAGCTATAGTGTTTCTTCTTCAAGTAAACAAGTCTTTCCAAACTCAGAAGGTTTAACATGCATATGAATAACACAGATTTTACATACAACTCATTTTACACACAATTCTCCTGTTTTATGTCATGATCATCATGATTTTGAAACAGAACCAAAGAATCTTCAATTCTGTAAACAGGAGTTTAAAGACTCATCATTTTCTTCTTTGAAATGTGTCGATGCACTAAAAGCATCGTGCTGAAGGGCTGCCAAGCTAATAGGCCAGCGAGCACTAGGAAGAGATTAATTTTATACCTGGAATGAGTGTATACAGTTTCCATTCCATTTAGTGAAAAGGCTGGAATGTTTCCTTCATGGTACAGTGTTACATTAAACCCTGGGGTAGAGTCAGCCTCTACAACACAGAGAGTCTGAATTCAGGACTGGGACCACCTATGAATGTTAGTCTACAAAAAGTAAATCAAAATGGGATGTTTCAGATGCTTACTTGCATCTTTTTCCCCCAGTGTTTTGTAGAATACTCATGCTCCAAAATCAATGTGAATATTTGGGAATGCAAATATGTTATGAGCACTTCTGTGTACTTTGAAACATGCATATATTAAAATGGAGAGGGGTGTGTGAGCAACCACGAGCTCCCTGGAGAGCTCTGCCTGAGGTGTAGCCAGAGCTGTAATCTCCAGGTGTGTTCTTTCTACTTTTCAAAGGAGCCTGATCAATAAAAAGAGACAGAGTGAGGCCAAGGCAATGGATCTACTTTCACAAGCTTGGTTAGCCAGAAGTGATTACTAGAGGATACTCAAGAGTTTCAGACCAGTTTTGGAAACTTTGTTTAAAGGTTTTCAAAAAGTTGTATTAAATTGGCTTTTGTTTTCTCGTTGCTCACTGTTGACAGTTCAGAACCCCAGGAACAGATTTGTGACCACCCCCCGAACAAACAAAAAACCAAACTAGGCTTTTGTGATTAATAACCACATTAAGGTATTTGGTTCAATACATTGGGTCATACTACTGGGATCCATATACTGGATCAGCCTGCTGGCATTATTCAAGTTTTGTCGTTCATTGTGAAGAAACATAAGAGGAATGGGAGGATGACATCTCTTCCATGCCTTTTCTAGGGCAGCTGGAAAAGAAGCCAAGCAATTCTGGCTTGAAGGAGTTCAGTCTAGGTTACCAAGTGGGAAGCACAAGGCTGAAGGAGGAATTTTTCCCTAAGCAAAACTGTGAGTAAATTGTACTCCTGAAAAGTTACCCTTTCCTAACTGACATTTTTGGTCAGAAGTAAGTGGCGTAGGACATTATGAATATTTGTAATGTTAAAGAATGGTCAGAAAGTGCAAAAGCATTACACAAGTTCTTCTTTTATGCTTCATGTTAATCAAGGTTGCTATTCCAGACAGAAACATACTGAAGTAGGTGACCACACCACAAATTTTTGTGAGAAGAGGATGCATTGAGTCATCTATTTTGTCCAAGAAAATATCCACAGGCAGCAGTTACAGCTGTTGATACAACATGGTCATAACCCAGAGACTTGCACAAGTAAAGGAACTGATTGCTAAATCAGTAAATTGGTAAGTCAGGAAAGCCCATTTAAAAGTATTTGAGAGAATGGCTGGGCCTAGTGTAGTGCTTAACACTCAGTTTCAAATACATAACCAAACTTCATGGTTCACTTTTATATTTGGCTGAGGAAGAAATGTGAGCAACTGTACTCACAAAAAGTTTTGTCAAGAATCACTTGCAACATTTTTCAGTCATATATAGATTCATATTACACAATAGTTTATAGAAACCTGGATGAAGTATTCTTTTGTTTATTCAGGGTCTTTGAACCTTAAGTAAGACTAAATACAACTTTGAAGTAGAAACACAGACACATAAAACTTAAGGCCAGAGGTTTCATTGGCTTATATTGTTCCAACATCAACCAAGATCATTGCCTTTTATTCTTACTCTTGTGTTTAATCCATTAACCCACTGCCACTGCAGACCCCAGCAGCCAAGGAGATGTTCTGGACCCTGGATCAGATTATTTGCTGACTCCCTTCACCCTCAGGTTATTTTTTGTTCTCCAGCTGCGATGACTTCACTCCATCATAGTCACTCAGATGCTGTTATGTACTAGATATGGGAGAAGTAACATTTGCCCATAATTTGTTTAGAACTCCATTATAAAAAAGAAGAGTTGTACTTATCAGAAGAGTAAAGGGAGCAGGGGTGTTCTGTTGAGTCAGTTAGCCTTGTCATGTAATACTTCCTGTATTGTAATCTTAAAATAAATTTAGCCATAGAATTTGATAACAAAGTTGTAAATTATTTGCATTCTAAAATCTTTAGAAAATGCATTTAAGAGTGATCATGGTTTTAACCCCTGGAAAAAAAAATCAAGTGATCTGTGCCAGCTGCACATTTTTGCTGAGCCACTGAAGAGTCTCCCTGCATGAATCTTTGGTAGAGGTAGGATTTTTATCGTGTGTCAGTATATAAATTCAGTAGAATGAACAGCATCTCTTTCTTTTTCTTTAGTGAAAAATTTGACTAATGCCACGGTGACCTCATCCAGCTATGTTTTAAGCTTTTGGCATTTTGGCTCACCATAGTGAGTAGATAAGAAAGATACATGTCCAGCTGTAAAGAAATAAACAATCTAATCATACTGCTGAAAATGACGTGGTGCTGTTTCACCTCTGGTTCATCTTGTTTCCTCTTGTACCTTTATTATGGGGTGAACATGCAAGGTTATGTTATCATTCAACCAAACAACCAGTCAGTAAAGCCATGCCAGCTACAGAGTGTCTGAAACCAGCTGAGAGATTCTTCCCTCTGTGAGGCCATAAATGTGAGTGGCAATGGTGAAATTAGGAATTGCATGAAACAACAAATTCCTGCTTTGTCATTCAGTGGTCAGGAGTTGGAAAGCTGCATCATACCATGGACTATATAAAATGCAGAAAAAAGAGTGGCATAACAAAGACAGTACTAATGAATGCTTCTTTTCATTAAGATTTATGAATATATGCTTTTCAAGGATATTAATTTTGTTTGGGTAGTGTCAGAATGTATCAGTCCAGAGGAAGCAGGAGGAGGGAGACATTTCACATATAAGCTGCTGACTATACCGATCAGTTTTGAGCACAAGAGGTTCATGACTCTTTTCCTTTCTACTGGCTGTCTCTGGAACAAATGTAGAAAGAAAACAGTACTCTGGAATTTTGTGTTTTTCAGGTTATGCAAAACAATTGAGACTCCTTGTGGGCTCCTCTCTGCTCAGGCAGTCAGAGGGCTCCTTCAGAGCTGGCTGGTGGTCAGTGTAACTCCAGTGTTTAAAAAGAGGAAAGAAAGTTTGAGTCATCATGGCGTGATAACTCAGGTAACACTTTCTGAGGCCAATGAGGACTTTCCTGAGTGTATTACAGCTCCACAAGCTGTGTATATCAAGCCCTCAAAAATTATATGCTCTTCTGTATCATTATGTTCTTTCACTTTGAGCTTTCTTTAATAAAGATCTTTCCATGTGGAATTACAGACTACTGAGGCCAGTTTCATCAGTAGGAATGACATTTGAAAGAATTTTAACAGATGAGGAGAAGGAGTATCTAGTAAAAGCATCCTTCAGCCTGATTAGTTGTATACTCATGGTTTAGGAAAAAAAAGAAGTCATGCTTCAATAGCCTTCTGGAACTCTTTGAAGATAACACTGCCAAGATAGGGTGTAGCATGGACATTATATTTTTAGATTTTCAGGAATCATTTGACAATGTTTTCCCCAAGAGATTAATGCTTAAAGAGAGGGGAGTGAAGGGGCAAGGGAAAAGTTTACTCATTAAATTGAAAAGTAGCTCTAAGTAAGAACAATGAGGAGCTAAAAGTGTAGTTTTTACAGACTGGGTAAGGAGAGTTTTCAAGGCTGTAGCACTTCTGTGAATCAAGTTAACTTGTTTACATAAATGGCTTGGGTGGATGTACTCTTCTGAAACTAAATCAGGCCCATTATTATTCATTTATTGTGCTAAGAAACTCTAACAGGGTTTGTAATTGCAGTGTGCTGAACGCTGTATTTGGGGAGGGTGTCTCAGCAGCCATCTGGACACTGAAGAACAAAAAGAGAAGGGAAGTGTTATTTTCCTGATTACATGAAGGAGGTCCTGAGGCCTGGACAAACTTGATCCCAACTACAGAGTAAAATCAGTAGATCTGATCAGTGAATATGTTTTCTTAGTCATGAGATGGGACTTCTGATTTGGAGATGATACTTCACAGGAAACAACAGTAAATTCCAAAGAACAGTGAAGTGCTGAAAAGCAAATATTGCCAACCCAACAGATGTGAAATGTATCCCCAAATAAATATACATTCTAACCAGAAAAGAGATTTAAAGTTTATTTTAAAAGTATATATTTCAGCATGACTTATGTATATTTCAGCATAACTCTGTAAGAAATGTAATTTTCATATAGAAGTTACTTATAAGATTATATTTAGAAGAGTTATGTCTCCATGATATAAAAAAAATGGAAAAAAATGGGGCAACATTTCTAATTTAAATTTGCTTAGTTCAAATATAACTTTCTAAATTAAAGCCATATCTTAATTATTTCTATATGTTACAGCAAAAGAACTAAACAGCAAAGGGCACTTATTTTGGCCTACAGCATATAGATAGAAATGGTACAGCAGTGACAAATTGAGTGTGAGCACCACTATGTCTACAACTTGGGTTTGAAATGCTAAACTTTGCAAGATGTGAACATGATCACACACATCAAAAGGGTATTCCAAGATGCTGTCCATCTCTCTGTGCATCCACTTCCCATGATACTAAGCTTAAAATCTTAAGTGGTATTTCCAAAGGAATGGCCTATACTGTAAAGGAACAAAAATTCTGTTTTTGGATTAGAGATCCATCTTGCATTCCTACATGCCTTTTGTCTAAACACCCTCTTTCAAAAAACGAGACCCTACCCTTTTGCTTTGCTTTTGAGTGCCTAAGAATCCTACCCAGCCACACTTTGGCTACAGGATCTGAATTTACCCTCTCAAAGGAGACTTCATAAGACTCCAGCATAGATAATCCTATTTTACCCAGCTATGAAAGGGATCAGATTCAGATCTGTCACGTTAAAAAATATTGCTTCTCTCTTCCCATTCTGCTTATCTGCCTCTCAGAACTACTATGTGCTCCTCTCTGCCTGTTTATAGTGTTTGCTTTGTGTATACAGACAATTAACTGGAATGTAGCTGTGGGAACAAATTCCTGTGAGGCAAGTTAGGGTGGTAGTTTGTAGTATTTGGTATTGCATGGTTAATAATTGGGGCATATACTGTTACATCAGGGTAAACATGAGGTAATTTTAGGTAGTTTGCTGCTCAGTGAAAGTGGGCTAATCAACCCTGTACCCACCACAGAAAAACTGTGTGCAAGAATAGCTACCATGGATTACATAATGCAATGTAAATTCTTACCTTCTCTTATTCCACAGTTTGTGCCTGGAAATAACTTGTTCTGGTTGCTATATCTAACTTGTTGAATGACTGAGTGATTGTAGGAACTGTTCTATGCATTACCTAAAGAAGCTCTTTAGCTGGAGTTGTGCAGGCTAAGGATTTACGTCTTAATGACAGAGGTTCTAATCCTACTTCTTTATCAGTGTGATTAATGTAATTATGTATGTTTGAGGGCAGCATATTCTTTATGCAGTAGGACTGTGGTAGGGCATTTTATGCTAAAGCTCCAATATAGACCTTACCCATGCCTAGGTTGGAAGTGCCACACCTCTTACATGGTATAAAGAGGTATCTAAGTTAGAAAAGCCGCTCAGTGTGCTGTTATTGCTTGTGCTATGTCCTAAAGGAACATGAGTCAATCAATAATTAAGCCACAAAGTACTGCCTGTTGACATGGCAACATGTTCACAGATGTGACGTGAACTTAATGTCCTTCTTTCATGTCTCCTGTAAAAGTAAGAGTCTCCTAAGCTCAGTAACAAAGAATTAGAGCAGACATTGCCGGGGAAAAGGAGAAAACACAAATAATAGATGATTTCTTTTATAAAAATGGATGTCTTTGAACCTTTTCTCTCTCAAATCAACTGTATCTCTCTCTTTTTTTGGGCAAGGACCTTTTCCTAATCAAAAATCCTCAATTGCTTATTGCCAAACCCTTTTAGAAGCATGAAATGAACTTCCTTATGGATCGTTTTCATGATTGTTTCTTTCCCAGGTACTTCACCCCACCCACATTTTTTAATGGAGCTGAAGTGAACACACTCTTGTAGGTTACTGCTGTTTAGGCAAGACTCTGTCTAGCTCCAAGAATAACATTAGCTGCTGCACCACAGATTAAGGCTTGGCATGAAGGTCCAAATGCGAATTTGTCATCATTGGTTGGTGGCTGTTGTTCTGAAGACGAAAGAAGCACGAGTTGGTGTGACATCAACTTCCGTATGTTGGGATCATTTTTGCTGGCTGTTTCTGCAGCTTCTCTGCACGTGCTCCCACTCTCACACTCTCTCTGCTTGCCAGTTACCCTCTTCTCCTCTTGGCTTGCATGTCTTTCTTCCAAGCTTTCTGCAGCAGATGGTAATGGGCCTCGCCAACACGTTTTGTTTGCCACATGTGTTGCTACCTGTGTCACAATGGGTGAGGTTCGTTTTTCTTTTTTTCCAGGGCATCTTTTTACTTCTGCCTTGGTTGGTGTCTTGATCTTTCACACATTAAAAGTTTACTACACATTTTTTCCTTTGGGAGCTTGGTGTCCTCCATGCAGAGGACATGTCCAGTCCAGCAGAATGCTTTTATAAGATTGCTTCAACACTGTTTGTGCAACCACTTTGCAGAACTTTGTTATTCATGATTTTATCTTGCCACTTGATATGCATAATAGCTTGAAGGTGCCGTTGATTAAATTTTTCCAATGCTTTGATGTACCAGTACTAGCATTTCCATGTTTCTCAGCTCTAGAGTGAGGTAAAATTCAGACACTACAGTAAAGCCGGGGTTTGGGCTTATGTCTAACAGTGTGCTAATTCCAGATTTATTGGACCTAATTCTCCATCTCAGTCCATCTAAATATACAAAAACTAATGCATGGGTAAAAGCCAACTGTTATGAAACTGTTATGAGGAAGAAACATTAGATGCAGGGTTTAAAATTCTCATGTATATTCCTTGCCCTTTAAGAAATAAAAGAACAGTTTTGATAGCTTAAATTTTATAAAAGTACAAATCTCAGCTGCAGACTACTGCACAGCTGGGCAGTCCAAATGCTTGGTAGACCTATACCCTTCAGCAAATATCAATCCTAACCTTACAGATGTAAGATATGTGGAAAACTAATGAAATGTGTCCCTTCGTTTTGCCTTCTCTGCTTTCTTTCTAATGAATTTTCTTCAGCATCCTATGTGATTCCAGATCTCTGAGCAGATAAACTTTTATTTTTTGAACAAGAAATGTCTTATTGTTTCTATCACTTTTCAGATCCATTCCGGTAACAAAGGTGTATTCCAGTAATACATTTTGGTAGGATGAGGAGCAATTCAGAACGTAAGGTCTGTAACAGCATCCTTGGGTTTAGATTTGGGCAAAATGTGCAGCTGAATGACATGTCTGCTGTGCCCTTAATAAATAAATTGCTCACTGGCTGTGTTGCTTGCAAACAGGCAGCCTTTAGGCAATGCCCAATTGTCCTTTGTAATATTTGAAAGGCAGGTTCAGTTGAGCTGGAGAAAAAGGCCCATATCTCCATTTTGAAATACTGATGTGGTATCTACTCTTTCTATTTGCATTTACTGAAAAATAGTATTCTAAAGCTCTTTACTTGGAATTCTTCTGTGAATTTTTAACACGCAAATCAGTTCATAAACCTTACGATACATATAATTTACAAACAAAAGCTAGACATTTAATGGGATTTCTGCAGGCACATTATAATTATGCCTGAACAATAGTCAACAGGGAAGGGAGTGATGGTAGCACCATTAGGAAAAGACAAGCATGACTGCTACCTATGCAAGACTTAACTTGATGGGAACTCAGCTATTCCCATGGCAATTCAAAACACTGAAATTATACTGTTTTAATACTTGGTGTGCAATAATGACACCCTTACTTTTTTTTTTTTTTAGATCTTACATGAAAAGTGTCACAGTGGTATAAGAGGGCCTCATACAGGCAATAAAATTCCACCCATACAAAAGGAAGTAATATGTGCAATAGCTTTAGTTCACTCTCCAGCACAGGTACATATTTGAAAAAAATACAGTAAGTTATTGTATTATTGAATGCATTCAGCTCTCTTCTAAGCTGTAAAGTATACTTTATTCTGACCTTTGTTACTTAGAGACTTTCATTAATTTTGCAAATTACACTGTTTCTCTGTTTCATTCATGTGACTTTAATAGCCCCACCTGCTGGCTGAGCACCAGGTATGAGAATTAGCACGTACCTTTGAAGGTCTCTTGTTGTAACAGGGCTTCCATAAACTTGCTGCTGAAATGTTTTGCTTTTTTCCTAAATGAGACAAAAGAGAGAAAACTGTAAAAGTGCATTTTATGGATGCATATTATCTCACAATGCTGTGGGGTTTATTTTGTGTTTACAAAGCTCTTGGTTTCTGTCAGTGTCAGTCTGCTTTGTTAACGATAAAGACACTTTTGTTGTTGTAGGAACTTAGTTTCCTAAAACACTTCAGAATTTGCTAAAGTGAAAAGGTCTGAAACGGTAGAAGCTGGAAGAAAACATAAAATTAAATGTCAGTGTGAATGCTCACTGGAAAAGGAACTAAGCAAGATTTGCTTTCAGATACAGTACATCAAGAGCACTGAGTGTTGTTGTTCTGAAGAGTTTGTCTTATTGCTACTCCTCCCCAGGCACCCATTTGTGTAGAAGATAGGATACAGAGCCTCTTGCTGTGACTCAGTAGGCTCATTTTCATGTTTTGGTGTTCTTCTAAATAGATGTGAAAAATCTCCCAGAAATAGTGAAGGAGGCTTGATTCATCCCCTCAGTCCTTAAATGGAACCACACTGCACTGCCTCTTGAGGGGAAGCTGTTGATGTTGTGTGTACAGCCATGGTACTACTCGTTCTATGTGCATGTGAAGAAAGGAGCTTATAGGACACCTATAGAGTAGGGGCATATGTTTCTTGTGCATCATTGAAACTGAACACAAGTTTGGTATTTTCAGATACATGCATCTGCAGACTGTCCAAAATAAGTATTATTATAAACCTTTATCTATGTATTAATACAGCAAAATCACATTCATAGATTTCAATGATATTTAAAATATATTTAAAAATATATTCTCTACAAAACCTGTCAAATGGCATGGGAAAGGAAAAGCAAAATCCTGAAAAAACAGTGTTGGGAGACAATGTGTGTTGGAGAGATGTCCCAGACATCCGATTGTGGTCACTAAGAAGAAACAAGAACTCAAAGAAGGGAAAAGTACTAATGAATGTACATTTGTGACAGTGAATAAGAGCCTAAACTGCATTATAGTTTCTGATGCTGTCCATTGCAGTAAAGGTCACCTTAGTTCTTCTGCAATGTGCAGTAAAGAGAACTTTGCTGAATAAGAGCAAGCCATGTTTTTTCCAAAGTTTAATTCAGTGACTGAAAATGGAGAGAATGATTTAACAGAGCTTAAACAAGCACTAACAGAAAAAATGAGTTACCATAACCATCCTGTTAATCTGTGGATTCTGGTCTGATAAGACACTTGAGTGTTTTTTTAGGGCAGTGAAGTCTACAAAAGGAAGACAAGTCAAAATCTCCTGTGATATGATGGTCTCACCAATATAGCAGTCCACATTTTCTTATGACTGTGAAGATGTTCTGTCAGTCTTGGCAAGGAAATCCCAGTGAAAATATTACTCTATTAGTAAATTAATGTTTATGAATCCTTGTGAATTCAAATTGGTAAGTAACAGTTTTCTTTGCTTGTAGCCTGGTCTGAAGATGCAGTGGGAATGAGTGTCAGAAAGATTTATTTCATAAAGATTAAGTACAGAATTGTATTTGTGCTCTTTCAAAAGCTCTTTCAGAACTCAGTTGCTGAAATTTTCAAAATACTTAAATATTTCAGGTGAGTTTTACTGAAAGTTAAAAGGGCTTGTGGTCCCCATTCACATAATTGCTTGGGAAAATAGCAGCTCCTATCCTACTTCTATAATAAATAGCACATGGCTTAGAAGACCAAAGGAGAGCTTCCTGCTGAAGATCATGCACAAATACTAGCATACCATGGAAAATTTTCTGGTGGTGTCAGTGCCGAAGATAAAACACAGGATGCCTTTAAGTGCATTAAAACAACACAGATGAATTTAAAAGGAAACCTGGGAAAAACATTGATCATATGTTCCAGATCAGCATTTTCCAGAGAGTAGGAGTGTCTTTCTATTTGTGCAAGAAGCTGCTTTTTTGCCTTCCAAATGCATTGAACGTAGTGATCCAAAGAAACCCACGCTGCTGCAGCTCTCCCAGCTGCTGTGCTGTTCCTCTCCTGCAGAGGTGTTCTTTAATGAGCACATGTTTCTCAGTCACAGGTAGTCCACGTTATGCCTGACTGCATTTGAAACAGGCTTTAAAACCCTAAGCCTGAAGGCACAAGTGCCATATGTACACTGGATGGAAGCCTGATCCTTCAGTGGACAGCTCAAGTGATTATGAATTACTCACTTGTGAAATCCTGAAGTTATATAAACAAAAGGACTGGTGGGTCATTAAAAAATTGATTTCTGTTTTTAAACCAATTGAGTCAATTTAGTAATACAGCTGAAAGAATTCTGACAAATTTTCCTGTATACCTTGAGAAATATATACATATATCTTACATAAATAATTGTTGCTTTTTACATGTCACATATAGACACGTAGAGAGGTAACCATCAAAGAAAATTTAACAAACAGCAGGCCCTAAACTTTGTTTAGTAGGATTGGCAGCTAACACTGACCATTTCTTTTCAGCAAAGATCTGGATTTGTCTTTTCCTAAGACTGGTTAATCCTTGCTCTCTTCTTCAGGAACTGTATTCACATCTTTTGCATTCCCTTGAAGAACAGGTGGCTCAGATCAGCCAAACCTTAATCCTAGCAGACCTTGAACTTATTGGAACACTGTTGCTCTTCCAGTGGGCTTAGAAGTTTTCTTTCTTTTCCTTGCCATTACTATGATTAATAATGGTTTTGACACACAGACACAGATGCACTTATATATACACTAACAAACACAAACAGGAAACATAATAGGTTAAAATGTTTAAACCAGAAATCTGTTGGGAAGGCAAAAATCAGGACTTTTTTTTTAATGTAGTAGGCAAAAAAATCTTATTTTTACTAAACAGAGTTAGTATTTTAGATAGTCTTACAAATTAGAAACAAATGCTCTTTATTATCCATTGATTAAAGGAAAGACAGTTTCCTATTCTACATTAATTTACTGAACAGCTGGAAAAACCTCCAAAACTTAAAAAATTGCTACCAAATGTTCTGAAATACTGTGCTTTGTCTGTCTTAAGTCTGAATGTTGTACAATTTGATCATCTGAGATAACCAATTTGTACTCAGAGTAGCACAGAGCCCAGGACAACACATCTTTTGTGATTGTCTGCACTTAGTAACCGTTTCTAAAATCCTTAACTGTCCACTATGAGTTTGGAGTACTGAGACCACTTACAGACACTTTTCCAAATTATGACTCATTATGTTAAGCCTTCTTTTCATGAAACTCTGCTTAACTGTGCATGTGCTGATTGTTTTCTTTGTCATCTGACTTTCAGACTGGTTACTGATCTCCTTTGATATACTGTACATGACATCCCAACAAAACCAAGTCTTTAATCAAAATGATGAGGATTCAGATGTGTGCCACTGTCAGACAGCAGGGTAAGGCTAACATGCAGCAGATGTGTACCTGCAGGTCAGATGGAATGAATGGATTTAAGACATACAGTTGGTACAATCTTTAGTTTAACCCTAGATCTCATTTTAAAACCCAGGCAAAACATTTGCACAATGAGCTGTGTTGGTTTAAACTGCCAGCTGGCAAAAGACCAGCACAAGTATTTATACGTAGGATAGACCTGACAAGCCCTGATAGTCACAATCTAGAAAGCAACAGGAATTTGTTGCAGAAAAAGAGGCCAATGACTCTGTGACCTGCACTAGTAATTCTGTGTCAGTATTTTCTCTTTCATGCTGCTAATCTACAAGATGTGACAAAGCCAAAGACACAGCCACAGGTGGTTGCTTCTAAAAGATTTCATTAATGCAAGCCCAAAACACTGAGATTGCATAAATGAAATCTGCAGCTGTGAATCAAAAATAACACTCAAGGATCGGGAAACACCAAGAGCAAATATGGCAGAATATGATCTTCTTAAATACTGTTTAGAAGAGAGCTTGCAAATTTAAACATTTAATTGTGAGAGCTGAACTTTTCTCATGAAAACAGTTTATAAGCTGTGGGATAGACTGGTGTATTTTTCTCCTACATTTGTACAAAAGTTTTCAGCTTAAAACAGTATCAGTCTTACTGAGCTCAGTGGGAGTTGCAGTGTTCCATACTTTGAAGGAGATGCTTTTGCTGCAAACCAGTTCTGGTGCCACTAGTGTTTAAGCTACAGCATGATTAATTTTCTCAGGTTCTTTACAGGCATTGAACTCATAGTAGTAAAGGTTGTTCAGGGTACTGCTATTTATTAGGGAAAGTGTTACCAGATAGTATTTTTATTATAGAGAAGCACAGTAGCTACAATTTAATGGACTATAAAAAGAAAGAGGTAGGTTATTCTTTTTGTTCTGGTCTGGGCAAATACTGATTTTTATGCACTGTAGTGATATTTGTTTAATGCTGTTGATTTTGAACCGAAGAGTCCTGTCCCCCATTGCTGGTGGTACATGCCAAGATTTTGTGGATTCAGGCGGTGCTCTGTTTAATTGTAAATTCACTGAAAGATCCACAAGAAATGCTGATGGCAATAATAATGCTCAACTGAACAGGCAGTTAAGCACTTCTTAACAAGTTATCTTGTTGATGAGCCCAGTAGAAATACCGAGATGGGTAAATATTCGGGGGCTAATTCCTGCGTCCTGCTCAACAGCTGTGAGCAGAATGTACTGTTCCAGGGATACAAAGGAACCAGAGGGCCAGTAGGTATCTCCAGCTGTCAGTTCTCCTTGAATAAGAGCTTTTCATATTCAGCATTTCCAACGTTTCCAACAGTGTCACTAGTGCCTGTTGTTCTCCAGCTGAAGCATCAGTCCCTTGATGATTACTGGTAGAAGAATTTTGTTCACAGCAGCCCTAACAGGGCTCTAATATATCAGACAATGAAAATGGCTTTTGTCAGCCACGAGTCTGGGGAAATGTTACCATTTGCAGATTATTCTTTCACTGAGAATAGTTTTTAGTTTGAAGACAGAGGTAAATAAGTCCACTGAGGTTAATGAATTCATGAACATGAGTCAGAGATGCAGATCAAAACTCCTGCCTTTATTCTCTTACCATATACTGAAGTATTTGTATAGTCATTGCTTTCCTTTTACATGGACAGAATGCCGTAATGATAGACCTTTTTAAGGCATCATAAGACAAGTATCCCTCTTGTTTAGTCATGTAGCATAATGGGTCTATCAAAGCATGACATTTGTATCAAAAATTTATTTCAAGAGCACTCAGAGACTACAGGGCCCACTTTTGAACTTGGGTGTCCTACTCAAAATCAGTAGAAATATTTTCAGAAGAAACCCTATGCATGATGAGTACCATTTCCTTTGTGGTGACAGTGCTTCATACATTGCAGTGTGTCTGCACCCTGGCAAAGAAAAGAATCCAGTTCTACATTTTTCCTTATTCTGTTGGGAAGAATTTTATTGACGTTTTGTATAAGAAAGGATAACAACTGGAAATGTAACTTCATCTTTATGATCTTTCCATATTTTGTTCAGTTTTGTTCCACACACTGACAACTGTCAACTGGAGGTCACAATGAGAACATGCACAGTTGTCAGAGAGTAAAGGATAACATGCAAATGCACAGTGCTATAGTAACTGAAGAGGGGATTTTACTTCTTTGTCACCCCTGTAGTTAGATTATACAGCATATACTGTAGTAAGTCAATATAGTGACATATTGCTGAAGAGCTATAATGTTCCTTAGTATCTGCATATATATTATCATGGAGCATTATGACTCCATGGTCACCAGGTAGTACCTATTTGATTCTATTAATATACTCTGATATGTGATATACTGTGTATGATATGCTATATATGTGATATACCGTATCCTCAAGCACCTATATAAGCCTAGAAGGTAATTTATGCCCCTGTGTATATGATGTCCTACAGAGACAGTCATAGAATTATAGAATCTGCAGGAACCCACTGACTTCTGACTGAGCATCTAACCTAGATCAGATTCTCAGATACACACTCTTCTCTTGAAAATCAAAAAGGAAGAGTCACACATTATTGATAACCACCAACTACACACCTTCCTGGTGATGAAGAATGTTGTCATAAATCAACACCTACACTTTTGTCTTGTAATCTTTTGTCTCTGTAAGGCTCCATGCTAGTAATATCAGCTGCCTCCTCTCATGTGCCTTATGATTCTTCCATCCAGGACCTCAAATCTTCCACCTGTGCTTTCTTGTCCTCTCTTGCTGTCCATACACAGTATCCTGAGGTCTCATTGCTGTACCTAATTACTACCTGGACAAGAGGCAGCATGTCCTGTGGCTGCTTGTGTGTTGATTGTCCAGTTGGTAAGCCAGACAAAACAGAACTTTTAAGTTCATGTTGCAGTTTTTCTCTTAATGAGGTCAGTCATCTATCTAGTCATCAGTTTTCATGTAGCTGGGTAGAACTCGGTATCTTTGAGATCACTGCTCTTCTATCGAATTTGTTTGAGATTGGCCAATAGATTCAAAAGTTGATGGGAAAGACAGAAAACACAGTTGCATAAGCTTGGGATGATCAGGTTAGAAACATAGTAATGCTTTCTGAGTACTAGACTAGACTAGTGCACTACTTAGGTGTGTACTCACTAGACTGAACTAGACAAACAGATTCAGAGATCAGATAGTTTCCTAAACACAGTAAGTAACACTATCCCAGGAATGGGTCAAGGAGACCCGCTTATGTCAGCATATTCACATTGCCTCTCCTTCCACATTTGTATCATGGAAATCACTTTGAAATTAGGATAGTCTCTAAGGCTAATTTTACCAGCATCCAGGAGAAAGTTTTGACATTGTAGAGATGTGAAGTGGAATCCTCATATGCTGCACTTTGGAGAGGATTTTTGAAGAAGCTGTAATAAATTCAATTGTTTAATTTAGTTCTTTGTTGAATCTGAACCATCCATGAAGTGCTGGTTGCTCAACTGGTACGTATTTATCTTTCAAATAAGCAGAATATGTAACTGAATTTTACTTGAGGTTTGAATGCTCCTACCTACTTGCTCCATAAAAGATCACCATCTTGGAATTACCTCTGTTATGCCCAAGGGAACAGGCCAATCCTTTTAAACACAATATGCCATATGAATTCTAGCTATAAATCCACTGCAACCAGTGGAGTTAACAGTGGTTACAAATTTGACTCAGGAAATTCTTTTTTGCCATGAGCATTCTGTAAACAATGTTTTGAAAATACTCGTTGAACTTCTCAATCTCAACACAGTAATATAACATCCCATGGTTGATCTTACTCCATAAAGAGTATGTTACTTACACTCAAATTAAAACTCAGGCAGAACTTTCTGATAAATTCAATTGGCTACATTTGTCTTTTAAATTGAAAACTTTTGGGGTAATTAATCTCTAGAAGTAGTAGACTTCTATTTACTTTACACAGTAATTGATTAGCATGATTATAAATAGAAAACATATTTTAAGTCTGCAATCATACAGCAGTTTGCAAAGTCAGCATTACATAAGATAAAAATGTCAAATAGAAATCTGTCTTACTCTTGTTCCCCAATCACCAAACGTGCCTGCTTCCCTGTTCTCCTTTTGGAAAGAGAAAAAAAATCAATTCTCATTTTTTCTTTTTTTAAGAGACAATCATAGATCACAAACTCTAAGACTTCATGTATCTATCTCTTCAGCTTAGTTTATGTAGAGGCAAAATCATTCAAATGTGTGAGATTTACGTTCAGAGTTCACAGATTCTTGGGATCAAAAGAAATATCTCTGAATAACCCAAGTATTCACACTTATTTGGGATGAATTTCCTGAAGTTTGCTGAAAAATCTTGCAGTCTTTGGTGGGATCTGGTTTATATTACTGCAGATAGATGGCTGCCATCCTAGAAATATCTTCCTGTACCAACAGCTGGATTTATTTGGGTAACCTGTGTTATGCTGTAGCCATTTATAGTAACTGATTTCTGAGCAAACTCCAGAAATATATCTACTGCAATTCTGTGTTACAGAACTAGACCTTTAGTGTACCAGTCCTCTTGAAAAACTAAGAAAAAAACTTCACTGAAGTTGAAAAACATTTTACAACCACCAGTGACACCTTTTGCAGAAGTTTCCAGGCAGTCACTATACAACATTTGTAGGTCCCCACTGTGTTTTTCAGATGCAGGAAGAAGATGTGCCTGTGTTTAGTGAACAGAGAAGTGGAGGTGATGGTGCTACTGGATTCCAGTGCAGGGCCAAACTCTCTGGGCCATTAATTTTCATTTGCATCACTTCCTCAACACAAAGCAGACTTAATGCTGCATTAACTGGCAGCCCAGAGGTTCATGGTGTGCTGGGGAGTCCAGGTGCTGCAGCTCTGGTGAAATGGCCTGTGCAGCCCCTTCCTCACGGTTCCAGTGCAGGTGTTGAGCAGTACAGGGTGGGCAAAAGCAGGAGCAGATGAAGTTTTCAGTATAGTTTTTTTCTTTAACTCCCAGCTTCCAAAATTCTGTGGTTAGGTAAGAATCTCCACTTTAATTTAAACATTAAATCTCAGAAGCCATAAAGTAAATCAAATGAAAAACAAACAGATATTAATCTTGTGATGTTTGATCCAATTTTGTGTTTTGGGGAACTGTCTTCTGGTTTTTGAACACCTGGATTTGGCAAGGCTGCTATCATGCCTGGAACAATGTACACAAAGCGTTTTCTTACTATCACTATTCCCCTCCCACTCCCTTTCAGGCAAATGAACTAATTTGGACACTAAATATTCAAAAAATATAAGGATGGCATAACTGCAGTGCCAGGGGCTGTGAGTTCTACTTTAATGAGTGCCTTGACAACATTAGGACATTTACACTAGAAATGTTTTATATGGTAGTACAGACAATGTGGGAAAGAACTTTGAGTTAATGGTTTTGTACTGTTTATCATCTTAAAAAGAATAAAAAGCTGAGTGTATACATTTATTTAAATTAGTAGGCTTTAAAGACCTCAGATTCCTAGATCTGTTAGAACTAAATCCCAAAATGTGTTCTGGCAATCAGCAGTTCAACTGAATTGAAGCATGTATTTGCAATTTTTTTTGCTGGATCAGTATCACATTAAGGGTATCCTGCAGATTTGAGTCCTTTCTGTCTAAATATCCTGAAACTTTACAACAGTTACTTAAAAACCCAAACCAGAAAACAAAAATATTGCAAAGAACTTGAAAAGGGTGAAAAGAATTTAAAGTCCTAAGTTGGTGAATAATTGGATTCTATTGTGATATTCACAATTCACTTCATTTAATGACTTAGGATTTTAGAAAAAGGAATTTCTTTAAAACTTTACAGTTTACCTTGGTATGACTTAGGGAATATTTTGAAATGCCTTTTCTTCTGTTCAAATGCACTTGAGGGGCTTCTGTGAATCTTAGTATTTACTGAACAGACCAGAATGACTCTCTCAGAAAAGTTAAGGGCTATCAAGTAAAAAAATATTTAGGGATTCGTCTAAATGTCTGTTATTCCTCTACAGACTGGAGCTGTTTCTCTGTTGTACTAATACCTAGGAATCCCATTGATAGTTTTTCAGCTGTTTTGTATAGGAAGATATCTGTATGCTAAGAATGCATTATCAGATTGTGAGTGGAAGGATTTCATGCTTTCTGGATGGTGTTTAATGTGGTAACATACCACACGTGTATTTTACTGAAATACCCGGTTTCCTCAAATTTTTTTGATTTTTTTTTCCTAAAGACCTAAATGCAGTGGTTGGTTGGACTGCTCAGAATGTTAGTAATGAGATAGGGAGCCCTTTTCTTCCAGGTCACTGGCATGAATTTGACCCTGGCTAGTAAAAACTGAGAGTCATTATCAGCTGGTGACTGTTTGGTGGCCTACGACACACAAGCTGGTGGTTTCACTTTGTGTAATGACCCATGGCTGCACACACATACACACAGCCTTCAGTTAAAACATGTGCAAATAGCTTGGAAAATACCATATATCTCATGATTGAACTTCAAAACTCAGGCTGAAAGGTCATCTGTGGTGGCAATTAAGAGTGACAGGCTTTATACCCTGTCACCCATGGAGAACAAGGTGCTCCCCAGCATTCACACAGGCCATTTGCTTCTCCTTGGACAGTGGAGCCTACACATTTAAAGCAGAAAAACACAAAATAATGGATAAGTACTAAATTAATTTTGTACAAGACAGAGTTACAAAGCACAGTCCTTACAGGTACAGACTCCATAAAAAAAAAGGAGGGCAGCAGAAAATAAAAGAAAACCTGAAGAAAAAAAAAGTAGTGGAAAAGGGAAGATATGGAATGGTAAAATAAAGAATGTAGAGAAATGTAAACCAGAAAATACATTGATGGCCAATGCTTCCTAAAACACCTGACCTCTTCCCCTTTTCTCCTGTTTGAATGAATCACTTCCTGTGAAAAACCCCAGCAAGTTATATAAGAAGAAAACTTCAGCAGAGTATTTAAGCACATTTTCCACTTCCAGCATGTGAAACATCCTGCTTGTTTCAACAGAGTGACTGCTGTTCCTTACAGGAGGTGTTTGCCTATCTACTTTACCAAAGTGAAGTTTCATAATTAAGCTGTATAGACTCAGCTAAAGGGTTTGGTTATGATGATGTATGT
>JAOXXN010000150.1:11374029-11399145 GCA_026770055.1 Myrmophylax atrothorax | reverse complement strand
TTATGATGATGTATGTGGCTTTACTGCATCATCAGCAAACAGCACAATGACCAAGAAATTAGCAAGGAGTAACAAATAAGATCTCCACTGATATGACAGGAACTTTAGAGAGTGTTGGGAGGGCTTTTGGAGTAAACACATGTTGGGTCAGGATTTTCCACAAACTCTTTCACCCACCTCTAAGTTACTGTTATATATCTGTGACACACGTGTGTTGATTCAATGGTGAGAGGCTTAAAGATCAGGCTGGGTTGACATTTTTCTTGTAAGGCTCAGTATCATGAAAGCATTTGAAGTGTAAAGAGCTGTAGAACTGGCTAGTTTCACATGTCATACTGATGCTGTGTGGCTTTGTAAAAGAACTGATACACTTTGACGCTCTAGGCCTGAAGCAAGTACAAAGCATAGGACTTCTGAGCATGGCAAGAGACCGTGAAGCAGCAGCACAGAGCACCAGGTAAGATCAAATTCCTGGCTATATTCCATTTCCCTGTCACACTGTGTATGCTTAATAAACTGTTTATACAATAGTGATAGGATATGACTGCCACCTGCATGCTGTGTAACGTGTATACTCTGCAAAAAGAACATTTAGCAGCTGCAAAATATAAGTAGTTTAAGCCTAGAATGCCTGGATGTTCTTAGGTGAGCTCACTACTTTCTGAGCTGCAAAAATGCTTAATCCGTGTGTCACTTTATATTATTTTGTAGTTAATGTTGTCAATGGGTTGACAAAGGCACATAACCAGGGGCAGGATCTGGCCTATCATATTTAGTAGGATATGATTCCTCAACCAGACACTACAACCTTGTAAGGGCACACACTCTGCTTTGTTTTCATATCTGAAATGTGAAGGAGTAGACCTTGTCTTGCAAAGCTGCAGTTGTGAGCTCAGTGCTGATATATGATCACCCACAGATGCTAAAACCACAGTTTGGTTTAAGAACTTTAAACAAATAACCAACTGACCACTTAGCAATATATTTTTGTCTGACACTTTTGACTGGCACTTAGAGGGAAAGCTCTTTTTAGCAGGAAAAACATCTTTTATTTGATAATTTTACAAGGCCCTGTTCCTAACAAAAGTCCTACTGAAATATGATTATTATATTGTTTAATGATTTTTTAAAACTTAGAATAGTGCAAACATGGAAAGTAGCTTATATAAAGTTCTAAGACTTATTAATAATTCTTATGTATAAGTACCTTTCTCCTCTCTACTTCTCATCTGCAGTCACTTTTCTTTAAGCTTCAGCTATATTACCTCGTTAACTTTGTCCTGTTCTGCAGAAGCAGTAGATTCTGCTCTGCTCAAAGGCAAATTTTTATGCTGTATTTAACAGGGGGCTGTTTGTATGTAGATCTTCATTTCCTGCTCATTGTGTCTTTTGGTGCTCCTCACAATAAACTTGGCAAAGCTAAGGCTTATTATATGTCAACTCCATTTTTGTCTTTTGCAGTTCTCCATAGCTAAATAAGAAAGCCAAGCTTCTTTCACAAATTCAGGAAGCATATTGCTGCTTTCCAATAGGTAACCACAGATACTTCATACGTAACCATTGATTTTGTATCCAGGGATATGTAGGAAATCTTACAAAGAGCATGAGTAAGGACGCATCTAATAACATGTCAGACTTTTCCTGTTTCCACACTTGAATGCTCAGTCCAGAATACTGATCCCTGCACCAGAGAACAACCACAGTTTACAAAGTCAATATATACTGTATGAAGTAGCTGTATAGTTATGATAGTTACCACAGGGAATGAAACCTAAAATTTTTAGATGCAAGCAGAGGGCATAGGCAGCATCTGACTTTTCTCTGAAGTAGGCTCAGCTAGAGGAAAAATATTGATTTTCACCACAGCCATCCTTCCTTCAGAAGTTATTTCATGTTTGAAAGGAATGCATGAGGCTATAGAGAAAGAGAAAAAGGGTGATATTTTATCTTAATTTATAATTTTATTTTATTTACAGGGTTCAGTTATTTTATGTGTGTTCTTCAAACAAAAGCAAATAAAACAAGATTTTCTTTAACTGCAGGGTTTGATACACACTTCATTGGAAGTTATTAATTAGTATCAGTGCTCTGTCATGGCAGTTATGCTTTCTTCCATATAGGTATTGCAGACATCAAACAAAAAAAGTAAAAATAAATTAAACTGGTAACTTTTGTTTGTCTTAAATCTCTATAGTCTGAAACTGACTTTCTCAGACTCCATGCAAACTGTCAGCTTCAGTTCAGGAGGTCTTCCCAGGCTGAAATCAATTGCTCGGCTTCAAAACCTTGTAGTCAATACTGGCTTTTCCCAGGAGAAGGGTTGCTGGGCTTGGTGGGCCACTGCAGAACAAGGTTGCCAGTGGGGTTGGGTGGGTTTTGGTAGAGCACATTTATGCAGAAATGCCGCTGCTCCTTTCTGATGGGGCAGATGAAAAATGGAGGAGGATGTTGGGAAAGTAGATAGGCAGATTATGTTGCCTATGCCCCCTGCAAAATCGGGTTTTGCCTGTGTTCCTACACTCATTTTTCCAATGTGTGCAATTGACAGCTTGATATTTATGAGCAGTATGAAAAAATGAAATAAAATCAGTTTTAAAAGAGTATGCTCTATAATTCTTAGGTTATGGCATTTATTTGAGATAATTTTAATAAAAGGGGAATTGGACCATGTACCCAAAGTACGCTTCCAATGCTGTATATGTGTATATGAATGTCAGTATTATTTCTGTTTCTTTTGAAAAAAAGAGAAGTAACTCCTTTTTTTTTTTTTTAAGTTTAAACAGTTCCACTTGGTGTTCTTTTTCTTAGTTCTTCTGAAGAATTTCTGCCTGAAGCACAGCTACAGTACACTCATAAAACATATCAAGGTATCAGCATTCTCCAGCACTTCAACCACTCCAGTCACTGCTGTGTGAACAGCTGTGAGTACATTTTTTTAATATTTGCAACTAAAATTATTTCTGCACTTAAAATTGCCAAGTTCTGCAAGCCTTCCCTGGCCAGGACACTTCTGAAAAGTTCAGTGAAATTCTAAACCCAGTAGGATTCCAGACTGAAAATCAAAATCTTGGGGATGTACTTTAGGGGGTAAAAACCAAAATCAATAAGTGAACTTGGAGCAAAAAAACCCACTCTTTTTGATTAAGAAAGCAAAAAAACATGGTAAAAAGACTCTTAAAAATACTGACTCTCAAAACACAGCTCTGTGTTTCTAAGAGAGTAATTCCTTATGCAGGAAATACCTGTGTAATTAACATCTACTAAAGCAAATGCTCAAACCTGCATTCTGCCCATTCCAAGCTTCTGCTGACTTCATGCAAACATAAATGCTCTAAAAGTGTCCTACTTTCTTACAAAACACAAAATTAGAGGTTATAATAGCGTAAGGAAGCATAAACCTTACTAATACAGTACCTGTATAAAATTACTATCAATCAGGTTAGCACAGATAGTACAAAACATGCAACAAAAGTCAGGGAGGTTAGCAGAAATTAAACTGTGATTTCAGTGATGGGCTGTGGCACATTCTGCTAAAGACAGCCAGCTGCAGAGCCAGGAAGTCCAGCAGAGGCTTCTGGGTGAACTGAGTGAAAGGTTTTTCAGTCCTCAGTTGATGCTGAAGTAAAACAATTCTGCATGAATGAATATGCCAATGTTTTCAGCCACTGATACCTAGACTACTTAATATTTAGAGTATTAAATATTTGCATATTTTTTGTGGGTGAATAGTTTTCTGCCCATTCAGCTTTCAATAGGAATTACAGGTTGTTAGAAACAAACATGCTAAACCTAACAGTGCAGGAATAGATGTGCTGGGACTGCTTCACAGAGCCCTGTCACAGTACAAGGTATATAAATACCAATTCAGTACATCAATAGTCATTTTAAGCATGGGAGTTTGTTAATACTAAAATAAAGTAAAAATTAATGCAACAGTAAAGAGAATATCTAGACATTTAATTAACTCATAATTTGAAATGTTTTTTGTTATTATTAGTTCAGTTTATAAAAACACCACGTTTAAATCAGGTGGGTTTATGTGTAGCTCTTCTGTACGTTCTATACCTGCTTACCAATACAGGAGATTTTTAAAAGATAATGAGAAAGAAACCTTTCCCTTCATTTTCAGTTAGCACTAAATTAGCTCATGAAAGAAAAGAACTCTGTTATCCTTCTCACAGTACACAGGGTAAAAAATGGGTCCAAAACTTTTAGAATATTTTTTTTCCAACTCTTGAAGCAATCAATCTAGCCACATGCAAAAATTACAGGGGAATGAGCCTTCAAATTGAACTCTTAATTTTTTAGAGAAGTTCACTACTGAAACAATGTTGGGATACATCAGCAATAGAGCCCGAGTGTGTATTAGTTCTTTTCTCCTCAGTTATTCATTTCTCCAATAAATCTACTGTGTGTCTCTTGTTTCAGTAGCTCCTGTATTAAACAAAAGAAGTAGATGGTTAGGGGTTTACAGTTCCTTCTTAAAAATGGCTCATGAAATAACTGTGACTGGTCTCAGCCATCAAATAACAAACAATGAAAATCCATGGCATGAAATTGGACCTCATGGAGCTTCTCGTTGGAGGCAAAGAACTGACAAAGGAGGGGAAATGAACAGTTTCATTATTAAAACAATTGGAATAGCGAGTCTAAAGATACTCAGTCTAGTCTTAAAATACTGTTTCTATTCCAACATAAAATGTAAAAACCCTGTTGTTCTACCAGTAAATCTGTTCCAGATTCTCATGGCAAGCAACACTGTGTTCAGTTGTGAAGTTTCTGAGCCGCAGTGATTTCAACGCCACAAGGAACAGAGACTATTAAGTAAGTAGCAGAACCTGGATAATTCACATCAGTAGTTCAAAGCACCAATGTCTATTACAAAAATTTGTAAATTAGTAAGTTATCAACCAGCGTGGCCCATTTTCACAATTTTCCCATGAGTGTTAATGATATTTGATGTTTTCTTAAAGTCTGCTCCTGCAGGCTAGTGAGTAGATGCAAACTTCATCTTCCAACAAAAAAGAATTCTCACCTTTATGGTTAGAGATAAAACACAAAAACATGAGCCAGCTGAACCCTAGAGTATCAAAAACCAGAAGGCAAATGAGCAGAGCCCCAAATTTATTTATTTATTTTTAAGAGATCTGGCAAGCATAAAGCTAATCTTTTGATATTTGATGGACCACTTTATGCTTTTTAAACACCTGTAGTTAGCAATATTGAACTGGCACAGTATGAAACAGAAGTGCACTCCAAATACCATTGTACCAGATTCTGATTTTGCAAGTCGATAAACACCATCCAGTGGGAGCTTACGGCACCGTGCAAGTTTGAACCTTTATTTAATAGATGCAGTTTAATATTAATTATTTATTAAAATACAGTGTAAAGTATTCCTTTTTTTCCTGTGTAAAATTAAAGTAGTCCTTGTAATATGAAACCTGAGCACAGCTCTCTAATTTAGCAGAGCACACAATTATGGAGTTAAGCACGTGTGAAAATGCTGAATCAGCTTTTTTCTTCTGTGTGTGTGTGTGCTGAGAACCAGGGAGGACTCTCCAGATTATTTAAAGTTTTATTTTATTATTCAATTAAGAACAGAACATGACAAAAATGAAAAGGACAGCAGGGTCTGAAAGTATTGGAGGCACAAATCTTCAAAGTATGTGACTTACTTTGTTGTGTGTAAGAGTTTGTCAAGCTCCTCAGAATGCATCCATGAACAGATTTATGAAATAAGTTTCTGTATGTGGATTCCAATTTTTGCAAGTGATGAAGTAATGTTTGTAACAGATTTGGCTTTCTGAATCTTGTTGACCCACTGCAATATGGCTCATTTTCCTTCAGGATCATTGCCGGAATCTCAGTTAAAACCTTACATCTGCCAGAATAGAGGATTAGACAAATTGGCAGGTGGTAATAGATTCTGAAGTTAAAAGGAAACAAACTGAGCAGCAGGATGAAATCAGGGCAAGATAATTAACATTCTGTTTATATTTTCAGGGAAGAAACAACAGGAAAAGAACAGATGCCGGTTCAGATTTGTGGACACTCCCAGGAATTTTTTGCTTTAGGTAAAACAGTAAGAGCTGCCCAGAAGCAGAGACTCAACTGGCCACTCTGGTGAAAGAGGTCAGATTGCACTGAGAAGCAAGAGACACAGAAGGGTGTCATTTCATACACATGGTTGCTTCCTGCACAGAACTGTTTCTCAGCTCCAGATGCGCTAGTGGAAAAAAAAATAACCAGGGAACAACTAGAATTTAGAAATTATAATATAAATTAAAAGTGATATCAGAGCTATTGGGAGTTTAAGGCAGATTTTAGTCTGGCATCGTACCTTAACACACCCGAAGATATATAGTCAGCCCCAGAGCTACAGGGAAAAGCAGAACAATCACACAGCAATCAGTCATTTTTTTAAAATACCACATGGGCAAATGGCAGAGAACAGAGATTATTCTGCTACAGTACCTACTGCCAATACAGTGTTCTTTTAGGGGCTCATTCAGAAGTCTGATGATGGAGAAGGGACTGGGTTTATATCAAAATATGTAAGGTTTTGGGGACCTTAGCAAAGGAAAGAGAAATCAGATATAAAATCCTGGCCCTGGTGAAGGCTACTGCAAATTTCCCAGCTGTTCAATGTGGACCAGATCATTAGCCCCTGCAGCTTTGCAGAAGTAAAATAACCTTCAGTTTCACCATGCTGGCCACAGTTTTGATCTAGTGAGGCTGAAATCTTTGTAAGTTTTTTTTCAATAATCTCAGTGAGCTTTAAAACATACACCCATCTGGGATCTGCAGCCTTTCCCCTGTAGTGAGCAGAACTACCTGTGCATCTGATTTTCACATCTATCCAAGTGAGGTTAAAATAATTTTACCAGTTTGTTTGAATGACACTAGTTGTTTTATTTAAGCCTGTAAGTATATAGCAGTTGCATTTGAATAACCAAGCAGTGGTGATTTCATGCAGAGAGAAATTCTCATTGCTTTCCTCCTTTGTAGCAACTTCTATTAAACTAGGATTGTCTTCCATTCCAGGGAAAAGAAAAAAAATGTTTAAATGTCAGTGAAAGGAATTTTGAGGCAAAATGCATTCCAGAATTGTCTCTGCAGACTCAAAAGGTGAGAATTTAACCTCTAATTTCACATATATTTAGGGTGAAGCTCTGGAGAAAAGAGTCCTGTGACACAGCCTGTCAGTGAGGTGTGGTCTGAACACCCAGCAGGGGGAAGGCGTTTGGCTAAGGCACAACTATGGAACCTGAGAGAGATGTTCAGCTCCCATTTCTGATACAATTTTCTAGGTCAAACCCCTTAACAAGCGTGTATCTCAGTCCCTTCACTGGTAAAATATGGATCATATTCCCTAGCTGCATGATGAGTTAAATATCACATCATCCTTAACATTAAAAATGCTTGTAATCATTCACTGTGAGATCATCCAGTCTTGCAAGGTAAAGCATAATCCAAATACAAGGTAATAAAAGTCAAAGCCTTCCATGCAGTGCTAGGAATACCCAATACGACCCATTTGGAATAAATTTCCATTCCAGACTATTTCAAACACACATGTAATGCTTTTGTTATGCCATCTGAAGTTGCTTGTGACAGTATTAATCTCCTTGCAATGGATTGCAGCATGGTGCTACAAGGGCTTCTTGTCTAGAAGAGGGAACCTGTTGATTTTCATGTCTATTAAGCCAGTGCAGCATTCATGGCGAGGGTTTATTTTACATTAACAGATTTGGTTGTTAAGGCAGCAGAGTTTGTTTGCTGTTGTCTTTCTGTGTTGTTGTTTTATGTTAGGTGGTGAACCATGAAATATTTCTGGACTTTTGGCTTTAAAGTTCTACTGAGTCTTTTATAGTAAGCTATTTTCTTCAGATGTCATTACACTAAAGTCTTCAACTCTTCCTTTTTTATTTTTAATAAGAAACATAATGGGAGATTAAAAGCAAATTTCATTTGCACATTTTATTTTTAATGTGTTGTTTCTGTGGTGCTCTTGCAGACAGCCTAGATATATACATTTTTTATATTATGTCCTTGCAGAATTCCCATTGTGTGGGTACATATGGAGAAGTGGGGCACAGAGGATGAATTCACATTTTGCCTCCTTTATTTTACTCAGAGTTTTATCAGCTTTTAAGCTGCAGTGCACATAACTCCATGTTATATAATGTTGGAAACATTTTATTGAAATCAAGTTCCACTAATTGTCTTGCACACTAAATTAGAAAGACAATAATTTTCCTTTGCTAGTGCAGTTCTTTCTAACCCAGTGACCCAGATCTCAGTGAGTCTCCTTAAGCTCAGAACTATGATTTCACAGAACAGTCTGTACATTGGTGCTAGTTCTACCTTTTATTTATTCTTTTCCTTATGGATGGTATTTTCATCTGTTTGGTTGTATGTTCTTTCTGTTTGTTTCCTTCTGTTTTAAAGCAAAGCTAAGATAATAACAATTTCTAGTTTATCAACATGCCCTAGCTGGTTTCTCATCTTCTCTTTACTAAACTTTTCAAAGGAATTTTAAATAAATTTGTTATGAAACAGTGAAATTTCAGGGCATCATCCTATGGCATAAGTAGATTTAAAGGACATTTACCCAACTTAAATAAGCAGCGTAACAATAGACAGAAGATATTTCTTCAAATGAGAAGAAAATCAGTGGAAGATAATTGATTTATAAAATCAATTATTGGAATTGTTTTTAAATAAATTATGAGCAGGTATACTAGACCTTATAAATAAACCCCATATCCCTCTAGATAGTTCCAAGAGGCTAATAGTAGGAATCTATGTATCAGTAAAGAAGAGCAAGGATGCTATAACTTTGCATGGATGGAGCTCACCTGATACTCTTGGCACTTGCCAGATGTTATTTAATTTATGAAAACTATATTTCAGCACAGGCAGGACTGCACTTTACATAATGACAAAATGTCAAATGTGCCATTCCAAAAAAGATGTGTTTTTAGATATCCAGGGAAACTGCAATTAGCCTCCTGCTCACTGGAGGTCAGGAAATACAAAAGCTCATGGAAGTACTACAAAGCAGGTTTGTATTGAATCAGCCTTTCAGGAAAAGTTGAAACAGTAGGAGGTATCAGGGAGATTCGAATAGCCCCCTTTGAATCAGATTCTGCTGCATACATTTGCTGAACAAATTTTCACCAGTTTATCTGAAATTCTATGTATTGATTTAAGTCACGCTCCAGTAAACATTCAACATGACTTCAATGGGTGAGTGAGTTTACATTTAGGGTTGCTCAGTTTAGTAGCAGGCAGTGCTTCTAATCCCTGTGGAGCTGCTATTAGCCATTGGTTGACCTGAAATTCACATGAGTTGGCTTTAATTCAGAGCCTGGTCTGCTCTGCATGGTTTGCTGCTTTGGGGTGGGTTTTGTTTCAGTTTTGACCAGTCACTCAAGCCAGATTTGCTTGAGTTTTATTTCTTACTCTTGAGAAAATCTGTCTTTAACAGTAATTTCAAGCACTCCTCCATGATCATACTATTTCTTATGCTTATTGTCTTTAGGGTTTGGCAGAGTGCTAGGGAGGGCTGGGGACAAGAGGATGGGCAGAGGGAAGCAAGAGAGCGCTTTCTGTGTGGCCATTAACATCAACACGTTTTGTTCCTTGCCTATGAGGAATACTCTGAGTGTCCAGACAGTGTGTTATTAAATTCCAAAGTTACTGGAGGGAACATTGCACATGTTTTTAATAATGACCCTTAGAAATTTAATGTGACCTTTTTTTTAGTATCATTTGAGATCTGGCAAGTCTAACTTTTGATTAGACTGCAGAAAGGTTGCGTTTTGTATTAGAAAAAAATTTATGTCTGTATTTGGCCTGCAGGAAAGTACCTGAAAGCTGTGTGCAATCCTCTATGAAGGAACATTTTCTTTTTTTTTTATGCAATGTTTAACAAGCAAATACATTTACTCTGCTTTTTTTAATGAGGGGAATATTGCTGTGAGTTAAAAGTCTGAGATATTTTCTGGAATAGGGAGTATTTCTCTATGTTTTTATTGCAGATTTCTTTGTATTATCTTACTGGGAACTAGTAGGTGATGGGTCAAAACTGTGATTTGCAAGATCTTTAGCTTTAGAAGGTCCTATTCAGTATTCCCCATGTGTGAAAACCTCAGTAGCTGGCACTGCAAGGGCAGAATCTTAATGCACTTGTTCGGGTTTGTTCTGTAGAGCATTGGTTTGATGTGGCCTCTGCCTTTTTACCAGCTAATCAAGGTCCACCGGGACTGGAGATGGGTAAGTAGCTATTCCACTTATCTTGTACATGTCCATATACAAAGATACATGGTTACTTACCAGGGAGATGGACAGGAAATAACAGTGAGGGGAAGATCTTTACCTCATTAGTAACATTACATTTCCTATAGTGTGTATTTTTCATATATTAAAAGTTAATAAGATGGTGTTAGCTTACAGGACTTGAAGAGAGATGTGATCATAGTAGATGTGTCTAGAGGTTCAGAAAATATTACTAAGTTATTTTAAAGCATATCCAGAACTCTTTCCTTCATACTCTTTCTATGTCAAGCAATAGTACTTTTTTTATTCCTTGTTTAAAGTCTTAATGCCTGCAGCTACCAGTATTGGTTATTACAGCTACATTTGGGGGCCCCAGTCTTTACTGGGGCTTTGGGATAGTAGGTGTGGCACAACACACGTAACAGGATAGCTCATCTGAAAAGACATTGAAATGTGCCTGGACAAGACTCACGGAACTCCCGATGCATCCCTTTTATAGATAAGGAATTGATAGATTAAATTATGCTCTAAATTAGTAACTAAGTTACAACAGAAGGGAATAAAATCTTTGGAGAAGGCTCTGTTTATCATTCCTATAGGTATTGTGTATGTTTTGCAGTGGGCACACTGTCAACCAAAGCTAAGTTTAACACACACATGAAAGGTACTTAGTTGGCATGTTTTCCTTGCCATTATATCAAAATTGCTGTAGCTCAGCTGCCATGGCTTGAAATTGCTTCTTCCATATATGAACAGAGTGCTGCTTGTAAGAACAGATAAGAACCAAGAATATATTTGGCACTAAATAATACTTAATATTTTCATCCTTTTATAAATAACTCTCTTGCATTCTTCTCTCAAGTTTACACATATACCTGGATGGGGTTCTGTTTAACATATGTGTTTTCTCCATTGTTTAGAGAAAATACATAGAGAGGAGAACTTTTCAATTAACTGCACACACTCCAAGAGTTATAAAGGTCAGTCACTTCTCAGGAAGCTTTGGAACTCCTGTAAAATGCTTTCATGTATTTCTGTATCTGAGAATATGAACAATGATATTGAGAAAGAGGATTGCTCAGAGAGCAAAAATAAAGGAAAAACCCAGTCATGAAAGTAGCCGGCACTGTCTCAAGCCTGGCTCTCTGTGATGGACCCACAGCCTTTGCACATCAACTGCATTGCAGACTCCCTTTGTGCAAAAGGTAATTTTGGGGGAAGTTTGTGAGGAAAATCCTGCAAGGTGCTATGGCCTTCATGTTCTATTCAGAGTATGAGCAGCTGATACTGTTTATTTTTGTTAGTCCTTGGCATTAAACATACCTCTTGAAACTAGCTGGACTGTGCTCCTTGCAGTCAGCAGCTGTAATTGCTGTGAGGGTGCAGAGGACTCTACTGCCCCAACTCTCTCTTGCACAGAACATTGAGTAGAGACTAAGACGAATCTCTAGTTACGTAGGTGACTTCAGGTAGTTGTGCATAGAGGCAAGAGAGCCAATTTCTGCAAAACTCCAGCAGAAAGATTAAGTCCCCTGGCCAAATTTTTAATGAGATTTAAGATATCTATTGTAGCCTGTAGAGATGTTACTTTCACTTTTTTGTGATAGACCAAGAACCTTCGGATTTTGCTGCAATGTTTTTAATATTGAACAAAAAATAGCACTAAACTGATTTACTGAAAAAGGCTTTCTTATGCAATACCCATCAAGTATACAAGGACTATAATTTAACCTTTTCTTCTTAGTGTTGACATTGTATCTTGCCTTATTTTTGCACAGTTCAGTGGAAGTTATGCTTGCAGCAGAATACAGACTCTTTCTGTGTCAATTTTGAAACATTTTCACTAGACAAAGCAGTTTGAGTCCTGAAAATAGGAGATACAGGCTCACTACCAGAGTAGTTTTACACAAACATAAATTACTTTTCTTCATTTTTAATTTTTAAATTAATTTAGGATTATTGTATTTGGTCTGCAGAAAAGTGCAGAACTAGGGAGATTATTTATTTTATCACAATGTTTGTATGATAAGATTTGCTAAAAACCAATTTTTTTAAGGTTCCAAGGGAGTACAAGTTACTAGATGTGTATTTTCTGCCATATGCAACAGATCACACCCAACTGCACAGCTTTTCTCAGGTAAGTGAACTATTATACATACTCCTTTCTCTTCCCTTCTCCATCTCAATTAATAAAGAAAACCAGACAAGCATGAGGCTTGTTTTAAAGTCAGTACACATGTCCATGGAAAATAAATATCTAGTTACTAGGATTTATCCACTGGGGCCAGACAGCATAGATAGCTCTAATAATGAATTTGAAATAGGATTTTCCTGCTACTCTGAAAAAAAAAAAATCCTCAGACTCAAAGATAAATCAAAGGAAAGTGGCGCCCCAGTGGACCAGACAACCCATTGGCAGCACAGTCACATGAAAGCCTCAGAGGTCACTACCTCAGTATCAGCAAAGCTATTTGTGGAGCTCACTGTGGAGTTTCACATCGTGGCTAAATCAGAGTACTGAATAATCTGGCACCCAAATTTCACATGTTGCCAGCCTCAGTCCTTATGTGAGCCTTCCTTTCACTGCTTTGGAATCTACCCCTTGAGTAGTAAAACATGGGTACACAGTCCTATGTTTTGACAACTTAAAAAAAGTTAACTTGGAACCAACTTTAAGAGACTAACTGTGTTGATATACAGGTAGGTAAATTTTATTGCAAAAAAGCACGATGGCTGCACCTACAGCAGATTCTCTGAAAGGAGAAGGGAAAGATTAATTGTACTGAAATATTCATTATGTAGTTTTTTCCCCCCAGTCTATGATTTAACTAGGGCCATTGCAGAATTTTCCTCATAAATCTACATTTTTAGATCATTAACTGTTTATGAGTAAAGTATCTGCTTTGTGTGAATTTTCTTCTTTTTTTCTTTCTCTCTGTTTTTGTTTTTTTTTTTTAGAATGCTTTGGTTTCTTTTGGGGGAATGAAAATGTAGGTCAAACACTTGAACCCATTCCCACACACATTCCCTTTTCTACCCATCCATAAATTTTGATTTTGGAAAGTCACAATGGGGTTTTCTAAAATTTCTGAACTTGTGTCTGTTGTCCCTGTTCTAATGTAAAAAGAGTCTCTCCAGCCAATCCATATCTCCCAGAAGCCAAAATGCTGGAGTGATGGCCTGTCCTCACTGCGAGAAGAGACTGTGGTGCTCTGCAGGAGATGTAGTTCGACAGGAATGCTCAATCTATACAGGAGATCAGGAGCCAAGAAATACTTGAGTACAGCTCCCACGGCTAAGCAGGGCTCTGAGCACCTCACTTAATCTCCAGTGTGACCACTCCCCACCTGCAAATTGACATGCACTTCCTTGTTTCACAAAGGCTTCAAGAGGATAAAAATCTGTGAAAGTTATGAGATTCTCAGATACTGTGATAAGTCCCAGGATAAACAAATGTTGAATGCAAAACAGCAGCTTACATGGCACATATTCAAGGGCATGTGGAATGAATTAGAAAGATGAAGAAAGGGAGCAAAAGAATGAGAATGGGAAGAAGCAGAAGGGAGTAAGGACAGGCAGTCACAGTGCAAGTCAGGCAGCATGAGTGGAAGCCCTGGGAGTGTTACGCAGAGTCCTGCACACTTCGAGTTCATGCTGCAAACAATCCTGTGTGTCTAAAGCAAACTGAGCCAAGTGAGTTTTTTGCAAAATTATAATGTTGTCATTTTTGTGAAGTGGCCAAAAGAAATTCCCAAAGAAGTGATCTTACTGTCTGCTTTCAGAGCATGAGTGGACATAGTAAACCGAGGTTTTATTTAATATCTCACAATAGTCTTTTTTTTGGACAGAGCACAATATAAGCAGGTTAAAAAAATTGATTTTCTGTACTGTACCCTGCCAGTGGTGTGAGGGAAAAGGCATGTCTGGAGATAGACACATGCCCATCTGTAAATAAACAGGCAATAAGGCCATATACCCTTCCGTAGCTGCCCTTTCCCATCCTTTTTTTTTGGGTGAGAGTGCATATTATGAAACTGTACTGCATACTGGGAACAGATTAATGGATTATTTTTCTGACAATGGAATATAAAGATTAACCATTCACTAATTAAAAAACAAATCCATTTTTGAACTGCAGGTTAAACAATGTGGACTGATTAGTTAGAGAAACTGCTGCATTTCAAAGAACTGAAAAGTGTGGTCAGTAAAGAAGATGAAAAGCTGTTTGGCATCACAAGAAAGAGGTGACAAAATTCAGAGGAGAAAATGTAGGATTCATTTATAGAAGGCTCTAAAGACAGTGATGCCAGGTAGATGGCTTTATCTTACTATGGGAATGGGTGGAAAGCCTACTATTGGGAGTAAGAGTGCATGTCCTTGTTCCAGAACATATTGGTTGTGATACATTCCTGTGGAGAGGGAGAAAACTCCCAGTTAAGCTTTCCAAAAAGGATTTAAGCAATGCACAGTAATTTATACTGGCTTTCTGCACTAGAGATTGTCAAAATTGCCACTGGTCATACCAGTGACAAGCCTCCGCTCGACTGCAGTGCAACAACAGTGGCTGCAGATCAGGTGTGCTGATATTGCAAAACATCTTTCAGCAGCAAGGAATGAAGTGGCTTAAAGTTAAATGGCAGGACCCGAGACAAATAGTTTCTCATGATTTGCTGAGGAATGTCTCAACTTAGAGTCACTCTAAGGTATTGAGTGCTCATATTGTTTAAACTAAACTGGGCTGTCTTAGAAGCAGATGAATAGTTTTGTATTTTTTGCTCTTTGCAGTGATACACTTTCTACTGCTAACAATTGGAATTAAGGAATAACTGGATTAGGGGCTTCTCTGTGCCCACTCTACATATACATGCATTGTAGGCATCTTCCTTCCAACAATATTCAAAATTCTTTGATATTTATAATCTTCAGAAGCAAATTGTAAAATGCTATTTAGGTGCTGTTTGAAAACCTGTTAAGCACTTCGTCTGCATGTGTGTGTCTGGATACCATTTGGAATCCTATACTGGAAGCCTATGTGACACTTAAAATAGAACTTAAAAAATGTCATTTTTATAGTCTGATCTTCATGAACATATTGTATTTTAAAATTCTATCGGCAGAATCATTAAGATAAAAATGAACCACAACTGAAAATAGTGACAAAAAAGGATGGTTAGACTCTGTGTTACACTTTGAAGATTCTCTGTCAGTCATCAAGAAGGAAAGATTTTGGGAGGCAAGATTATAAGCTTACTGAGATTAATGTAAGTACTCCCTTTGACTTCAGTGGGCTTTACCTCACACTCTTCAATGAAGGGTACCTGGATGGCCTTACACACTGTTTACTGCATTTTATTTGAACCAATCTAAAAACTAATGCAAGTGTCAAGAGAAAAACAGCTAAAAATTAAACCTTCTGAGCAACTGATGAAGGAGGTAGCTAAGTACCCAGAGGGCTTTGGGAGGAAAACAGCAGATATTATTTGAATAAACATTTTTAAAATAATGAAATGTATCTTAGGCGTGTATAAGAAGTCCAGAATGCCAATGAAGTGTTTTAATCATAGATAAATTTCAAAACACAATAATTTGTGTTTTGGAATTTGTCATCAAAATCCTTTGATACAGGAATTTATAGGTTCTAAGTGGCATGATGCATTTTCTCATCACATGAAGGAAACACAAAAAGGGTATACCTTGCTATACCTTGTGACTTCTCTTCCCCACATCTGTTTTGCACAGTGGTTTTAATTTTAGGATTTCATCACCACCATCATTCCCCTTTTCCTCCTGAAGCAGGCAGTGGAAGATCAGTGCCATCTACAGATAGAAGATAGTATCACTAACATTAAATTATTGGAACAGTTTCACATTGGAACATTTTTCTCTTTTTCCCTTGTGAGCACTTGTTTCCTCAACCCCTCCTCCCTCTTAAAAAACCCACAAAGTCACCCAACACACACTATTGTCTCTGTGGCACCCTGGTCACAATCACCTTCATTAGAGGAAAAGCATAGTACTTTTAGAATCTTGGAAGCCCTGTAATGTTTTAAAAGTTGAAGAGAAAAAAGAAAAGCAGGATTCACAAATGTGCTTTCCATTACCCAGCATATATGTCAAAATTTAGTATACATGTCAAAATTATAAATGGCTTCTTACAGATTTCTCAGATAGCAGCTGAGAGAAATAACAAACTCTGTGGACATTTGTACAGATGGATTGAGTAAGTGGGTACTTACTTTCCATGTATCAATGCCTGGGTCATAGTTTCAAGATAACCCATCAGGAAAAACAAGCAAGTATGGCACTGTAGGAAGAGCAGAGCTATAGCTTAATCTCAATTGAATCCCTGTCTTTTATTTTCTTCTTCCAAAGAAGGGAGTAAGAAGAGAAAATTGGTAAAGCTTCACACTATTTTTATTTGTTGCAGAAGAACAACACATCTGCAGCCTATCAAAACCCATTGCAATTTACATAAATTTAAAAAGGAAAAAGAATAAAATTAGTCATTTCCCTCCTGTGTCTTCTGTATTCAGATCGAAAGGTTTTAATTGTAAGGAAAACTTTTATCAAACAAGTCAGACATCCATTTTTAACATACAATAGCATTCACTGTGTTTTAATCTCTTCCAGTATAGGCTGTTACACAGAATCCCTTCTGGCAACATTAAAAAATATCCCAGATTAGGCAAATTAAAAGCAGTCCAATGTCTCCACTGAGTTAAGTGATTTGTCAGCTTGCATACCATTTCTGCTTTGTTATACTTGACACAGTAAAGAAACTGATAGGTGGAACCAAAAAGAACCTGGATATTTCCTGCTGAAATATCTAAGTGTAGGATTGGGCTCCCTGAAATTAATTTTAGCTATGACTTGAGAATTTAAGTCTGCAGAGATCATGCAGCTGGAATTAAAAAAATAAGAAAAAAAGAAAAAAAGAAAAAAGAGAGAAGTTAAAAGCAGTAGAGTTAAAGGAATCTGTAACTTCAGGGGCTTTCAGCTGCTGTCTGCCCAAATAGTCTTCTTCATACACTGAAGAAATGCCTCTTCTTTGCTTCCCCAGGTGAGAGAAATTCCCTGGCTTGTTTTCCCTGCTGTCTGTGTATCATCCTAGCAGCCAGAGTAGAATTTTGCTTAGATTTGGGAGTCCAATACACCAGGATAATATGATTGCTTCAAGGAACACATTTGGGTACAACATGCTTTCACCTGTACTGGCAACACCAAACAACTGCAAGTTGAAGCAATAAAAGTAAAACTAACCTGGTCTGATCGTAGGGAAGGAGAGGTCTCTGACTCTGAAAACCTTTACCATCATTTTTTGCATGACCAGTTTCCTCTTTATGGTCCTGTGCCCATTGACTTGCAGAAGAATATATGTCTGTTTTCCTTTAAAACTTCTGACAATTCAAACCCAGTTTATGAGAGCAGCTTTCAAAAAATACAGGCTGAAAGTCTGGGCCACACTGAAGTCAGTGGCAAAAGCCCTGTCAGCTTCAGTAAGGTCAGAATTTCGTTCCTCATATTGATTCAGCTGCTACCTTTAAATACAACAGTTTTAAGGTTGTTTCTACAGAAAGTCAATGTCAGGTGTGTTTATTGTTTTAAACTACACAATTTCTTTAGAAAAGTAAACATCTGAGTACCTTTACATCTCAATGGGCAAGATAGGAAGCCTGACAGGAGGCATGTTTGTGTTTCACACATTTTTACCATGTAATTAATTGAAATGGTTTTCTGGTAACTACGGAATCAAAGCTGCTTTTCTGCCCTTGCTCTCAAAGGGCATTTCTGTACATAGCCAGGAGATGGCATTCCTGGGTAACAGTTAAAGGAATTCATATACACTATTTCTTTGCATATGAGGGAGAAAAAGGTTTCTTACTATAGTGGCAGTTGCTCGATTAACTGAGGCTTAAACTAATACAATAAATTTGATTTATGTATTCTGTGTTTTACAAGGAGTGGCATAGTTATCCAGTAGTAGACATTAATCTTCAGGATGAGACAACAGGGATCTGGCAAGTTGTATTCATCTTCCTGTAAAGTATTTGATAGTAGAAGTCCTTGTCTTTAGTTATGTAATTTTGTTCCTCCAAATAAGCCAGTTTCAAATAATTCATTGATCACAATAAAACCCACTATAATACTGTTATAAGAACAGTTAAGAATTTTAGGGAAAGAGACCAACTGAATTTTATCCAGTCAATGAATCTTAACCAGATTTTTCAAAGTCTGGTCATTCCCATTTGTGATCCAGTCGGTCTATGGAGTATTGCCATATTTAACATCTGTGTCACATCATGCCTTTCCTGTTGCCTCATTGATCAACAGACAACATGTGATGTTTCCCAGATGTTCAAACATGGCAGATCCCAAAAGACCTATTAAATTACACTGAAAGCAAAACAACATCTATGTTGTAAAAGTTTTGTTAAAATCAGGTATGCCTGAATATTCACAAACTTGCTACAAGATACTTACTGATATTCAAATTGCTCTTAAACATCAGTCCTTACTGATATTCAAATTGCTCTTAAACATCAGTCAAACTCTTTGAAATGTCCACATTGTGTATTATATAAGGACTCTTTGTCACAGAGTTGATACTTTATGCTCTGCAATATAACACAAATTAAAATATAATTAAGCATATTCATACATGGAGAAGATAAACCACTGGACTTTTTATGTTATTTTACTATTTTTCTCCTCTTAATATGTGCAATCTGTGTTCTTGCAGATTTTTACTCCAATTTCTTGCTGATTATATTTTTTTCTCTGATAAAGCTGAATAAATCATTATTCTCAAAAGCTTGTGCATTGCATTCCCTAAGCAAGGCAAGGCAGTATTTGCTGTTCTTCAGTGTGGCCTTTTTCCACTGAAAAGGGTCATTCTAAAGACCAACACTTACTAATAATTACTTAACCCTTATTGTATACCTGAATAACAGTAACACAAAATTCTGTATTGATTTTTGAACAGTCAATGTGATCCAGTTTACAGCAGCATAGCACAACATTTTGCTTTGAAACAGAAGACAGTGGTTTTACGTTTGCCATGAAGATGAATATCCTTTATGCCTTTTGAAAGATGTTGTTACTCTCTAGCAACATTGCAACTTCAATTGTTGGCAATGTGTCATCATTTTCTGATGAACACAGGCAGCTATGTGCAGAAAATTAGTACCTTTATTTTGTCACCTGTGAAATAGCAGCACAGAACTCGGGTACAATTTGTTTAAATCAGAGAAATATTTCTGCCCATTACTACACTGCCTCATTTAAAGTTAGAGTTTATTTTGCCTTAGTCTTTCGTAAGAAGGAAAATAGCTACTTTAGAAAGGCCAGCAAAAAGAGGATTGTTCCTAATATGGTTATTGCTGATACATCAACATTTGGGTTTCCCTTAAAATAAGTTTTAAAATCAGTTGATTTTTCTTTCCCATAAAGAGGTTAAGAATTTTCAGTTTAGAAATGGCCACATTTTTTTTTTTTGTATTTTCTGATAGAAAAAGCAGTTTTTTCCCTTAATGAAAACATTTTTGGGTCCACTTAACCCAGCTTTTTCTCATGGCTTAGTTACCTTGCTGTGTCTCCACGAAGCAGCTCCCCTTGGACCCAGCCCTGCTCCGCTCCCGGAGCTGCCCCACGCGGAGGGCACGGCCGTGGGCACAGGGGCAGCAGCGGAGAGGCCGTTCCTGCAGGGAACACGCCAGAGGGGGCCAAGCAGGAAACCATCTGCTCGTGTGAAGCAACGCTGCTGCACTGACAGGAACGAGGGCTGAAGTTTCAGTGATGGTTTTTTCCGATTTTGTCAGAAAACGGAAATACTTCCATTTAGGGCAATAGACCAGCCCAAAAGAAAATATCTTACAGTTTTTTCAGTGGTTTATCAACTTAGAAATCTCAAGCATGGAGGAAATAAAAATACTCTGGATATACAGGAGTAGCAGCAACTAATACTACAGTATTTCCAGATTTCTCTCCACTATGAACTAATTTTGCACAGACACATCTTTATTCTAATTTACATACGTAATTTTCATTTTTAACAGTCTAGAGTTGTCTGAGAGCAGTGAATCCCTAAGTATAAGCTAATAGTAAAAACTAATTTTTTTTACTGCTATCAGAAACATTATCAGCACCGAAAAGTTACAAGATCTCCAAGTTGGAGTGTTCAGGAGTCCACTCACATGGTATAATTTGCAGGATTAGGATCACAATTTTTTACAAGCTTCAGCATGACAAAGCTGCATGCACAAAAAAGTAGGTTATGAGTTTTCAAAATTAGAGTATCTACTTAGAGTATACACCTATCTAACTTTTAAAAAAATCTATATCTAGTTATGAGTTCACCTAAATTTTTTATATGTCTTTTTAAAAGAAATATGTAATTAGAACAATCTTTATTATTTAATGGCATAAGACCTAACAAACTTTTGTTTTGTTATTGCCACTTGCAGAAGAACAGTCAGAGATTTAGGGAAGTGAGGGCAGAAGGCATGTGCAGGATCACGGAGAAGCCTATGGAATACAAGCACAAGAAGGAGACACGAAGAGAAGCAAAGATCTGGATAAGAGTAAAGCAAGACATATGGAAAGTCAACTTGAGAAGAACAATCACGTATGCCAAAAATAATTCACTAGCTACATATAGTTAGAAGATCTGGGGAGCAAATATAAGCATCCTAAACAACTGCAGTAGGTTAGCCAGAGTGTCTGCTGGCCCCAGGGTCACATATTCCTGCTCTAACTGCCAGCAGCATCCGTTTGGAACAGGGAGCTTTCCAAGTTTTGGCCAGTGCTGGCTGTTTAGAGAAGACTGTCTGTTCTTTTCTGTTTCTCATGATTTCTTATGAAATCTATACTGCAATGCAAATCCCTGTCAGAAATACCTGGGCCAGTTTATCTACACAGAATGTGCTGATAGGCAGAATTGCTTGGTTATGTTCTAGAAACAAAAATACAGTGTTAACCTGCTCCTGTACATGAACATATTTTTATATAACCAACTGGTTTTGTTCAGTTTTAAATTATTGTTTCATTTAAGCACATAGAGAGGGTGCTGAAACAGGGTTATGAGTTGTCCTTACTGTCTCAGGCATTTTTTTTTGCAGAAGGATTCTCTTCTGACTTTGTTGTTGGGGTCATTTGCTGTTGGCACTGTTTTCACAATGTCAGCTTCCAGGTGTGTCCTGTAACATCAACCCTGGGAGCTGACACCAGGAAAGTAGCTAAATTGGTCCCAAATTTAATCCAGTGTTGTGGTCTTTTGGCTTTCACTCTGGAACGCTATGTTATCCATTAAGTTCATTTACTTGTGTCAATCCTCAAGTATCAGTGTCAATTTAGTTTAGTAATCCCCTCTTTTTTCTAAAATTGTCAAACCAGATGAACTCCCACAACCTTATACCTGAGCTGGCTTTATTTTTAAAGCTCTCTACAAGTTTGCTCTTGTAGAGTGGGGTATTGGACAAATGCTCTTTCAAATGGCATAACTCTCCTAGAGGATCACCTTTTCAGAATGCTTGTTTCCTAAGCACTTGTTTTCACATATGTCCTTTTCCTGTGAGCAAAAACCCACAACCTGTGGTTACAGTTTTAACAACTAACATGAAAACTAACCAGGTAATCTGCCCTGTCATTACATACATACAGTCCTTACAGGCCATTACTGGATGTCACATCTATGTCTGAGGGTCTTGCTCTCTGGTGTTTGTAGTTATTCTTGTCCTGGATCAGGTCAGTACATCCAAAGTCTCCTTTTAATGCCATGTGTAGAAATTTTATTTCATGATAAGCTGATGTACAGTAACTATTTATTCCTTAAGGCTTAATTATTCAAGGTAAGTGCTTTCCTGAGGTTGTCAGTATGACCCAGAATCAAATACAATAGAATTTCATCATGAACTCATCTTTCCTTCCCTTTTTCATGTTTTCTTTTATGACAGTAACCACAAAATATCCAGATCGCATTTCACCAACAGTTTTCATTGTTATTATTAAGAGACATGCAAACAAATACAGACATAGTTGGCTTCAAATACTGAGTAATTTCAACTGCTAAAATGCCTCTGGATAATTTTTTAAATACTTCTAATTTTCATTCTGCTGAAAACCCAATACTTCATATGGCTGCTATTGCAATTTCAGCAGTTAAACATAAGATGATTTGTTGATTGAAAACCAGACACCTATGAGGTTGTTTGCCAAATCTTCATATTGAGTTTCTAGTGAAAGTGGTTTTTACATAATATTAGCTACACTGAAATGCAAGCAAATTATGAATTTAGCCATTATCCAAGAATGTATCTTGTTTGAATTTCAAAGAACCAATTTTCAAGCCCAATTCTCCCATGCAAGTAGGCAATGTGTATTTTCTAGTCACTGCCTTGATCTGAGCCCAGTTAGGAGTTCTCAGTTTCTACAGACTTCTTTGTCCATTTTAGTACACCTGAGTCAGTAATATGTTGGAGCCATCATCTGTTGCACTCATGCACTTTGAGATTTTCTGAGTCGTGGGACTGTAGTTACTGTTTAAATACCCAGATATCTAGAACTTTTGCTATGAAGGCCCCCTCTTTCCCAGGCTCTGTGAAACATTTTTCACCCTGCCCTTGTAGTATTATCTTTGGCCTGTCTTCTGTTTCTAACAGTAATTTTTAATAGAAGCTTTCTCGTTTTCTTCCCCATCATGTCAGCTTTTATCTGAACCGCTTCTCACATTTTTTTGTACTATTTCTCATTTCCCTTATTTTACAGGCTGAATCAGTAACTTTTCATAAAACTGAAGGACTATCATCTAGCAAATTACAATCCTTTCTCCCAATAATATATAACTATGTGATAAATCCTTTAGACATTCCTTAGCCACTGTGTATTACTGGATAAACTATAACTTTTGCTTATATCTGAACTGAATACCAGAGTCTATTTCAGGGTGCCTCCACCAAATCATTAACACCTGGAGTGTTCAAGTTGGCTCACTAATTAGGTTTTCACCTTGTCTGTATCATTGAGCAATTAGGCTATAAAGTGAAATTTCCACAAGGCATATCCCACTTGCAAATTCTTGTATCACTTCAGCAGAGGTGACATGGCTGCTATGCTTGGGTTACACGCAGGATTTAAAAAAAAAAAAAAAGGAAGTTGTAGACATACAGCTTTACTCAAGTTCTTTATCTAATCCAATTTTACAGCTAACAGCCACGGCAACTCCATAATCCATTCATTCCTCTCCACAGTGATTTATTTTGAACTCCTTCCTTCTTTGCTTCTGGTCCACCCATTCTTAAAGCCAAAGATTAGCCAAAGCCGCCTTGTCTCCTTAATTCTCTAGTACAGTAAGAGCTTGCTTTAATACCTCTTACAGATCTCCAATATCTTAGTTTAGGCCTTATTTGCTCACCTGAGATCTCTACAAATGTGTCACTAATTGTCTGGAGTTAAGTTGGCAAAATGCCAACTGCTCAATACACCGTCAGTCAGGTGACACCTGCCTGTCTATGTAAGACTATCTGCTAAACTGAAGCCTACGAAACTGAGGCCTACCAAAAAGCCAAACGAAAACAACCACACTAATTTAAGCCATACCCAGTTTAGCCTGGACAGTTCACATCTTGCTGAGGGAATGTTGACTGGTGCTATCTGCTTTGCTTTTCTCTTCTGCCTCTCCTGCACAGAGAGTCCTTTGACAAGTAACAGCCAGTTCCTTAACTCAGTAATATATTTGTCTTTACACAGTGTTTCATAGTAGTATAGTAATTCTTTGTAACAGGTAGGGACAGTAATTCCTTTCTTCCAAATCATTCTCTCAGAAAGTTCTTGTATTTTTTGCCTCTTTGCTATTGTGAAGAAGCGACTGTAATGTACTCTGAAAATGCCTTTCTCTCCCAACCCAATAAAAATGCAGTAAGCATGACAGTGAGTAGCAGAGAGCTCAGATGCAGCCAGCACAGCTTGTCTCTGAACTGCTTCCTTGGTTCCTGCACAAGTTTCAGCTAAATCATAACTCCCGAATGTCCTTACAGCCAGGATGGAGCAGCGTATCACAGAGCTTATCTTCTCCAGAATCTGAACGTCGCCTGGGAGTGCTTTACCGTGTAGGCAGAACCACATCTCTTGTTTACATCAGCACATTCCTAATACGCAGTCATGTTTCAGTAGACCATCAATCAATCTGTCTCATAACAATCAGACAAACAACTAACCTGTCCTTTCAGCAGAACTATTTCTAGCCCATCTCCTCCTGCAAGTGGGAGACTGCATTTTGGAACCTTGCGCAGCACCAATGCAGCTACGGAGTCACGCTAACGAGCAGGTCTTGTTCTGATGCACAGCACTAACCAGTCGTGTTCTGGACCACTGCAAGAGCTTTTGTGTTGTAAAAGCCACAATTACCACCCACGATAACAGATCTGAGGTTAACGAGCTTAACTAGAGATGCTACGATGAACCACAAGAAGCGAGACCAGTAAAGAGAAATGTTGAGCCCTCTTGGAAATCAGACAACTGGCGGCGGGCACTGACAGGGCTGTCAGTGCGGACCAGGGACCCTCCGCCGGGATGCCCCGGCTGCGCCCACCGCCCCGCGCCGTCTCCATGCGACAGCGCAGCGTGGGCGTCCTCCAGCGCTTCATCGACCACCTGCAGCAAGGCGCGCCCTCCCTGCTCGATGTGCAGTATCTGCTCCCGCGCGTCCGCAGACAGCGGCCCGGCCAACAGCAATTCGCTCATGCCCAGCACGCCGGTCAGCGGCGTCCGCACTTCGTGGCCGAGCGTGGCGAGATACTGCTGCTTGGCCTGCGCTGCCCGTTCGGCGCGCGCCTG
>JAOXXN010000150.1:11311125-11372833 GCA_026770055.1 Myrmophylax atrothorax | reverse complement strand
GCCGTGCTGGGCGCGGGCGGCGCAGCGAGAGGCCGGGCCGGCCGCGGGGACCTGGCGCGACCTGCCGGCCCTCGGCCCGCGCGGCCGCGGGGAACATGTCGGTGGCGGGGCTCAAGAAGCAGTTTCACAAAGCCAGCCAGGTAAGGGGGGCAGTGGCAGAGCTCCCGGGCAGGGCGGCAGAGCCCCGAACGCCGGCAGAGCCCCGGCGGGCGGTGCTGTCGGTGGTGCTCGCCCAGCGCCCGCTCTCCCTCGGCGGATTCCTCGAACCTGCTGCGGCGGCATCACCGCGGCACCTCGGGGAGCGCCTCCTTCCCTTCGGCGGTACCTCCGCGCCCCTGGCCGGTGTTGTTGCCGCTGAGCCTCTTGTGTTGATCTTCACAAGAGAGGGTTGCGCGTTCCCGTGTTTTGCTTGGGGCTCCAGGTCTTTCTTTTAGTGATTAGTGCTTGTTGTTGAATGCTGGGTTCGTGATCGTGCTTTGAGGCCTCAGTTATAGCTGCAGCCTGTAGGGTACCAGCTTTCCCCGAAAGAGTTCATTGTGTCAGTCTTCCCCAAACTGCTGGTTTATTATCCTACCTGGAATGGCATGTATTTGTCCTGCAGAGGGTATCAGATGTTTCTAGAGTTTTCCCTCTTTTTCTGGATGGTGTACTCTTACCTTTTCCAGGGTAACCCTGTATCTCTTTTATAATGTGCTTTGCTGTAATAGTTTGGCTGATTTCCTTTAATGGAGAACCCCCTTTCTGTCAAGCAGGTGAACTGGTTGCACTCCATGTCTGGAGAGTGCCTGCCTCAAACCCCACAGGCTCAGAAGTAGCACAGTGGGATTCTTCTCTGAAGGTGTTTGGAAGCCTCAACTGCTTTGCCTGCTTGTTCCAAGCCAAAGAGATCTGTATTTCCATTGTCTGTCATTAATGATTATGGTAATATTGAAATTAGTGTATGTAATGTATTCAATCAAGTCCAATAGGTGCTCTTCTCCTGGTGAGAGTAGAGAAAATAAAGGTTATTGAATGCTTAGCTGTTATCTTTCTAGGTCTTTCTTCAGATATGTAGCTTGTCAGCAGCCCAAGTGCAGAATGTGTACTTTGTTTGGATATAGCGATGCTAAATATTTGTATCTAATGTTTCACTAGTGGGCTTTCTTCATGGAATGTACTGATCCTGTAAAAGGTCATGAAACTGTATCATTTAGTTAGCTTTCACTGTTCCTTTGCAAAAATGCTGGGCTTGCAGGGTAAACAAATCCAAGGAAAATTTATTGAAAGGTTTGGCTTGTTTTGCATCTGACTTAGGTGGGTAAATGATGCAGGCTTTGCTATGGTGAGTTTGCATCTCAAGGATCAGGAGGTATTTAACTGAGGAAGTTAGAGGGGTAACCACAACAAGTGCTGTCTTGTGTAGCAACTGGTAACAGTGCAAGCTACTTCATCCTGCCCATATGTCAAGTAAACATTAAAAAAGGAGGGAAGAGATCTGATAAAGGAGTAGTATTGGCAAAAAGGAACAGAAGAATGTGTTTATCGGACTGTGTATTTATAGAAAAGTTGTGGTATGACTTTCAGTGTTCATTATAATAAGGAACTGCAATGCATAACTCAGATAATATTCTTCTCAGGGTGGGTCAAAGGTAAAGTTTCCGCTTATTTTCATTTGCAGGAGTGAGCAAGGAATTTAAAATAAGTTGATTGGAAAAGCATCTCTTTAGGGGAATACTGTTTAGGAAATTAACAGGAGTAAGATACTGGAATTTAATTTTTTTTCCCTTGAGGCAGCATAAGATACTTCTTTCTGGAAGAATTCAGGTAAGATGTTGGGGCAAATAGTGGGAAAATAACAGTAGAAATAACGTATATATACTAGGTCAGAATATCCAGCTCTAAATAACAGAACTGTTTATCTCTGACACACAGACACACAGTCATGCCCAGATGTGCAAAGCAGTTAACTACTGAAAATAAGGTGGAACTTGCAAAATGGAAATACTGGGACTCCATCTTTGAGTGGAATTCTTTTACAAAAAGCTAAACCAAGCAAATGCAGAGCATAAAGGATTTCTCAAAGATGGTTTGTTAAATCTATGAGGACTGTATAATCACTTAAGGAGACATAGACCTCTGTGTATTGAATGGATGAGAAATGCCAAGGGTAACTGTTAACAGCAGAGACAGGCATTGCTTGGGGAAAGAATGAAATGGATTCCTTTAGTGTTCCCAAAGGAGAATGGGGGCAGATGACAAAAACTGGCAAATCTCCCAGAGGACGTTGAGGAATGCTGGAGGGAATGACACTTGTGCTAGAACATGTGATTAAGGAATAGTATTTGAATACTGATAGGACCTAATGACAAAAAATCTGAAGGGTGAAGCAGGTGGATTAAAACCTTCTGTATTTAACAGTTCATTCAGAAATGTGAATAAAGATCAATAAGGTGAGAAGATTCATAGATTTTCAAAAGATACTAAAGTAGACTTCTGGTCAGCTGAAATAAACCACAGTTCTAAGTGAAATATAGAGTAGTATAGACATATAGTTATAAAAAGATTAATTCAAATAGTATAAATGGAGATGTAGAATATCTGTTTACTCTTAGTGAACCACTGAACTGTTGCGGAACTTTTTTGCGACAGAAATGCATTTGTTTGGTTTTTTTGGTAAATAGCTTGCCTGTTCTGTGTATCTTCATGTACAGCTTCTGTATTGACTGGCAGTGGTCACCTCTGTGTGGACACCTAAATTCTAAGTGGTGAGAGTCCAGGAAAAAAGCAAACAATACTTAGGGTTTTATATGTGCTCTGCAGGTTTCTGGGATGTTTGTCTGCTGCCTGTCAGCTTGGTTTGTCTGAAGTTACAGTTAAGCAAATGAGTGTTTGCTTTATAAAAGGTCAGCAGTTAACTTTCTATGGTTACTAAAGCCCTTGCCAAAATCAGGCATGACACACTATTGCAGACTTGGTTGGTGTAGTAAAAAGTCACCATGGCTTTGTTTGTAATACAGTAATTCACAGGAAGCATTCTTGATGATTTGCCCCTAGAATTTTTTGCCCAATTATATTTTTTTCACTGTGAATAATGTGTGTGTATTGGTTTTCACCTAAGTATCTGGTGGTGAGCTCTAGAAGGCAATTCTTGTGTTATGAGCATCTGTTGGAATTACTGCAGTCAGATCTGCACCCCAGAGGGAGTCGCATTTTACCTATTTTTCTATACATTCCCATACATGAAACTTCAGTGCTGCTCCATCATCTGTACCCTTGTGATTGCCTCCTCTAGTGTCACTGAACTGATGGGCCCAAAGCTTACATGTGAGTCGAAGTTTATGTATCTGTTTCATAGTGATAATACCCTTCAGGTCCACTAGAATTTTCTTTACAATGCTTTTTATTTAGGTTACAAGTTTTAAATTGAAGTTCTTTAAACTGAAAGTGGACTAGAATGGGGATCACATCCATTCTGCCTATTCAATATCAGTGATGATCCCTTGAATATAATTCATTTGACTGATGAAATACGAGGCAGAACCCATGTGGTGTCTTACTGTGTCCCACTGGCTGATAAGCAAGGGCAGGCTGTTCCTCAGAGCTGATTAACTCATGTGCAAGTCTTGTGGAAGTCAGCTGGTTTTTTTCTCTTTTTTTAAAAATGTATTTTCAAGTACTATTTTTTTAATTAACCTTTGGGGAATTCTGTTTGCAATGAGAATTTGTGTCCTGTTACTTTTAGCCTCTGGCATATCCAACCTCTTTTCCTGTTTTCAGTTTGAAACCTTTTGATGTAGGTGTGTGTATCTCTGCCTGCTGTCTCCGTAGGCCTTGTTCTCGTGGTGGCTGTGCATGTGGGATAACCCAGATGGTGGGAGAACTGCATCTTCTGCTGTGTACTGGGAGTATTTTTAGAGTGGTGTTTCTGTTTAGAAGAGCAAGGAGCCTAAAGAGTGAATAAGAAAGCCTTAACCTTTGTCAGATGCTTTTGTAATTTCTGCTGTGCTCTGAGTCTGCAGCCAGGTTGGCATCTCTGCATAAAGATGTGTGATTTTCCAAAGTCCTTGGAGGCTGGTGAGCTCAGAACCTCTCTCCCTTAGGCTGTTTTGAAAGCTCAGCCATGATATTGGTGTAGAAAATCTGCTGTTGACTTTGAATTCACACTTTTTTATATATTTCTTTAATTAATAGTAGCTAAAGGCTGTGTATAGCAGCAGTCTCATTCTCAACAGCTTGCTCGTGTTGTGTTTCTTGGGCTTAATTTCTCATAGATGGTGGAAAGTAACGCTGAGGAAACACATGACTGCCAATGATGTGAATATCCTATTTGTAATATGGTCATCAGTAGCTACTGTAGCCTGTGCAGGCTGGTTTCTTAAACCTTCTGCTATTGTCAGGGAAGAAAGAGAGGCTCCAAGAGAGTGTGAATCAGGAGCTGGCTCTATTGTCTACAGATAGAGCCTAAGGGGGAGCAGATTTGCTGACCAAACAACCAAAATGTTACTACATTTTTGCTTTCTGGAAGTGATTTAACTTAGTGTAGTAAAATATATGTTTGTGCTTTCATTTCTTACATAACCTGAATAGCATTTGTCTTTTCAAGTACTGCATTTATTCAGCAAGATTTAAAAGTCCTTTTTCTATTTTTAATCTTTTAAACTTTTGGCTATCACCAACAGTTGCAGGGATGCTGCTTCTTATCTTCCAGATTTCTGCTATGGCTCCATTGACTTATGTAGCATTTTGATTCAGTCTGTTGGAATGAAGACCATGTTGTTGGATTTTGTTGTTGGGCTGTTTTTGTTTGTTTGTTTTTTTTTCTCTTGATTATTTTTCTTTTATGTTGTAGAAACTAGCCTAGACATAATATTTAAACCTTTTTTAAAGTCCATGTTGACATTGAGTTAATACACAAAAACTCTAATTACACAAGTGCTTGCTAGCAAAGGAAGTACTTTGGTAAACTTTATACAAAGAGAACCTGAATTGAACAGCGAGACACAAAAAGAAACATTATTGACTACATGCAGATAAATTTATTTCCTAGGACTAAAAGCTGTTATCATACAGTCTGTTAGAGATACTGTCCTTTCATATCTAGTCTGAATTGGGCATGATAAATCCATGACCTTAGTAGAGAGAGAGCTTCTATTCTGTTCTTAATTTTTATTACATAATTAGTTTTACTCTCCTGCAAATCTTACAGAATTGTGGAGATAGGACAGTGGTCAAAAGGACATTAGAATTTACTTTCTTGTCTGATACATTTTGAAATGAACAATTATATTTCTCCTATGTGCTTTGGAAAGGGGAGTAAACCCTCAGCCACTGGCAAGGACAAATGTATATGTGGATATCTAATTAGGCAGTATTGTTTGTCTTTATCTGTGTCATGACTGGAGACTATTGTTACACAGACTAGTAATTATAAAATTATAATGTAGGTTATACACTCTTCATCTTAAGTTCCTAAAATTATGTGAGGAGAAGCTGAGAGTTTGTATAAAATTATTAATGGAAGGGAAATGTGGTGGCAAAGATTAGCAAGGATTTGGTGGGGGGGAGTGGGCAGTAACAGGGCAGTAATTTGCAGTCACCCCTCTTCCCTGGGCACTAGGAAGGCAAACTCACTTTTCAGTCGTGTGACTGACTTGTGGTTGTGCAGCCCACCCTGCTTACACTGGAGCTTGTTTCTGGAGACCCAATGCTGTGCTGAGAGCTGGGAAATAGGAAGTTCCTGGTGGCATGAAGGTGATTTTCAACAGTAAAATAAATATCTGATGGAGTTGGGAGAAGGGGAAAATTAGCTCTCATGTTTTAGGTTTACAGTCATATGTGCAATTGTGTTTGTCACCTGCTAAGGTAGCCTGCTGATAAGGCACAACTGCAGCAAAAAGAAACTGTGAGTGCTTCAGTCAGCATAGGTACAAATTAACAGAAGACAGTGGTCATGTGCTCTGCAACCTTCAACAAAATAGCTCTCAAAGCTACAAGAGAGGGATTATAATGCAGTAAATTGGGAATCAAGCAGAGATGCAGCTACGATTTGGAAGGAGTTTATTTATATTTTACACATAAAATATTTATATATAAAAGTCTGAATGGTATTGCAGTAGAAAATAGTGTGGCATCATAGAAGGGAAGCTGAACTTTCTCCTTGCACGCATCTCCTTTTATAGATTCTTGGCTTTGCTGAAGAGTTTTGCACAGGCATCCTGAAAGTTCAGGGGAGAGCTGGCACTCCATGCCAAGCTCCTGCTGCTGCCTGAGTCACTGCGGCACATGCTGGGTAGTTCATTGCAGTGCAGCCTCCTGAGAATCCTGCAATGCTGAAAAACAAATAGCCAAGTGAAGCACAGCAGCAGCTCTGCATTGAGATTTTCTTTAGCATCGTTTGCTAAGAGTTGCTTGAAGTTGCTTAGAGCAGATACATTTCTACCAAGAAGTTGCTTCCCAGCGTGAAATTTGGGACAGATTTTTTTATAATGCAGGTATAGGGGGACAAATGCTGCTCAGTTATACTGGTAGAAACCTGGGATGAGTCAGTGAAGAGTCTCCTGTATAGGGTATGTGCACCATCCCTGTGTTACTGAGAGCAGAATCTGGTCCACTCTGGCCAAGTGCTTGGCTTGCTTCCTGTTAAGACAAGAAAGGTGTATGTATTCAGTGGCAGAATAGAGCTGCAGTTCCAGAGCAAACTATTGCTGAAGAATGGAAATGTTCTTAACATTTCATCTGTTGTGCCATCCAAACACCAACACCTTCTGTAAGCACACATGTAATTCAAGTTATGAAATGAGTCCCCCTTTTCACAGCTTCTGTAAGAACTGTTTAAAACCCAAACTTGGTCTTACAGTGATATGGTTAAGAACAAAGTGCTTCTGCTTATGTTAATGCCACTTTCACTCCAGTTTATGGCAATAGTCTAATTCAGTGCTGTGCTGGGTTCTCATTGTTTCTCTTTCCTGTTCATGGCAAGGAGGGCACTGCTGGATTTTTATGCCTGGTGAGAGTTGAAGATGCAGGTTTTAACAATGCTTTTAACAAGCCCACTGAGAAAAGGGCTATTAAAATGTCAGATTACACCTTGAATTCTGTTTTCGAGAGCCCCAGTGTCCTATCAGTGTGTACATGTTTCCATTTTCAGTTACAAAGAGTTTTATGCATTGATGGGAGCATAGACCAGGTAATTTCCTGCAGCACCTCAGATAGCAGCAGCTGTGCATGTGAGACACAAAAATAACTTGGCCTTACACGCTTTCTATTCAAAGGACAATGCCAGGCCTCTCATGAGAATCAATTCTGTTTCTGTCCTCCCCTAATTAAATTACATTTTTGATACTGTACTTGTGTTTAATGAAGTGTAGTGACTACAGTGAAATTAGCCTGGTTAAGAATGGAACATAAGAATCCAGGACTCAAAGGAAATCAAGGGGTTCTAAAATTCTGTTTTCTGTGGCTGGCAGTGTTTCTGTTCTTGTGCAGACAGGTTACAGATTTAAGGTGAAAAGTGGGAAAATATTTTAATTTCTTTTTAACCCAGCAAAAAAAAGTTAAAATATTAAAACCGAGTATCAGTGGTCCTAGGTAGTAACAGCCCCTTTATTCCCTTGTGAGTGCATTGCAAATGCAAGTAGGTTTCACTGTTCCCATTCTTTTTCTTACAGATGCAAATAAATAAAGTACTTGGAAGTGACATTGGTTCAAGGATAAGGAGCTGGTCACTGGCAGAACCAAAAGTAGATTATATGTTTTCAGACTACAGGTGCAGTGTCCAGTCACTGTATTGTTTGTGGGGTTGTTTTAATTTATTTTGCATAAGATGTATGGATAAATGGAAAATGTAGGGATCAGTTTGGACTAAAGTTTCCATATAAAAGTGATTTAATTGCTCTGACTGAAAGTTCAGCAGGGCTAAACATGTTTTTTTTCCAATTAGCTTTACTGTATTTAATACCCCACTGGAATGGGCAAGTAGTGTTTTCGAAACTGGGATTTTACAGGTAATGGTATCTCTGCAGCAGAGAATAAACATGTGTGGGAAATTTCCTTAGTGCCATAAACAAGATGTTGGATTGGAGGTCAGAAAGTCAGTGTTTTGATTCAAAATTAGGAAATTCACTTTTGCAGTCCTGTTGAGAGAGCTAGAAAGTGAAAATTGGTGCCTGTGCCATCTGTATGGTCAGAGAATGGCACACACGTGGGAACACTCTGTTTTTCTTTCCCGCAGAGAATGCAGCACCTGTCAGCTTGGCATCTGGGCCACAGGAGATGTGTGCGTGGTGAGAGGGGAAGAAGACCCATTAAATGAGTTAATTTCTAATCAAAGACTATAAATGTCATCAACTCGGAGCCAGCAGTTCCAGTCTGCTCTTTAGAAATTCCTTTCAAAGAAAATAGTAAGATTTTTAAAGATGTCAGGGTGAATCCTGTGTTTGGTGTGAGCTCCTTGGGTGTCTGCCCGAGGCACTGGAACAGCAACTGTTACTTACCTTTAACTGTTTATCTTTTTATGGCTTTAGCTTCTGAATAATCCCTACTTGCTTTTTTTCCCTCGAAGTTCTTGTAACCACCTAAGATTCAAAGGCTTTGTTTTGTATGGAGAATGCAAGAATCATGACATTCTCATTGTGAGTGGTTAAAGGTTCCTGGTTCACAGCACTTGGCTTGTTCAGCTACTGATGGATGTGCTGCCTCTTTTTGTAGAGCTTTTCTTGCTGCAAAGCCATGTGCCCCACAGGAGGGCAGAGCCTTTTCACCTCATTTGCTCTAGTGCTTTAGAGCTCATTGGGGAGCTCTGCAGAGGCCTGTGTTCTGTGTGTAAATTATACTTGAGGTTTTTTTCAGTTTTCTCTGTCATTTGTTTAATTTGATGACAGTGGAAGTCAATTCTGTGGGCATGCAGAGGGAAGTTCTTTTCTGTCCCCATGGATGAAGTCTGTGGTGCTGCCCTTACTAGCAGAAAGAACTGTGTCTTGTGGAGATTCAGGACCGTGTGTGCCTGTCTTGGAAGTGGAGCTGAGGAGCTCTGTTATCCCCAATTGCATTTTAGTTTCTGGTATTGCATGTAACAATATCTTGCTGCCTAAAACCACTGGTGTGTTTTGAAATGGAGTTACGAAAATAAGGCAGAAATGTACAATGACTTCCTCTCCAAACTAGTTGTGGTGAACAAGTGATGAAATAATATTTTTTACTTCTCCATTTTTCACTGTAATAGATGGAGTTTTTCCATTAAGTGAATGAAAGGAACATGGATTATTGCAAACTTTCAGATACACAAGAGTGTTTAAGACTTGTTTGTACCATTTAGGTTTAGCAGCTTATGATGAACACACGTTACATTAGCAAAGAATAACATCTCTTAAGTCCTCTTTTTTCCCTGGGTAATGCTGCTAAGGGCCTCACATGGATCCCAGCAAAGTCAGCAGTGCTGCAGGGCTGCTGGGAGCATACTGATGGATTTTTCAAAATATTTGGGTAATGAGACTGTAAAACCATTAGAAATTGAGTTGCATTTGTAGTAGACCCAGGAACAGGAAGCACATTGCTTGACAGTGCTCTAATGCTGAACGTGAACTTAGGCTTGGGAAAACCATGAACCAAAATGGCTTTAAAAAAAAGAGGGGAAAAAATTAGATGAGAAACCTTGCAAGCAGTGCAGACAGTTCTTGCTGATTCAAAGGGAAAGTGTGCAATCCGTGTACAGCAGGTCTGGGTGGGTTGCCATGAGTAGCAAGGAACAGGGTCTGACTGTGTGGCAGAAGAATGTGGGTGTTTCACACTGTACCAAAAGCACAGGAAACTACAGGAGTGGCTGCTCAAGTAAGTAGGAATGATGCCACTTAAATCAAAATAATGTGCAGTAAAAAATAAGAGTAAGAGAAGGAATTCTCACTCCATTTTATAGTGGCTAAAAATCCACATGGCCAGTGTAAGTGCTAAAAGATATAAGGAGCAAATTTAATAACGTTGAAGGACAAAGTTTTAACTTGATTGTGTGGAGTGGAATTGTGTAAGGATTACTGTGTGAAATAGTTTCTGGAAGAGCAATAAACAGATTGTCACTTTTTATGCTTGCAGGGTAGGCTTGCTGATAAACATGCTGAAGTGATGAGAAATAGCGTATTAATGTGGGCAGAAGTTAATTCTAAACCAAATCAACTTAAAGTTATGATTTTTGACTTGGTGTATCTTGCTGTATACAGCTGTTGACAGTCTTGTTCTGCTTCCTCTGCACAGTTCTCCTGGGGCTCTGTAGTGGATGATCTTGACCACATTCTTTTACTAATAATGGATTCACTAAAACTGTCACTTTAAACTATGGCACTGCTGAGGAAGTTTTTGCTTTAGATAAATATGTAGTTGTATAGTAACTTTTATAGTAACTAAAAAATAATACTCCTAAATATTTGCAACGTATCTTTTAGTGTTAGCAGCTCTTGAACTGTGACAGATTTAAGGATATTTGACCCAAATGCATAAACTTTGAGCTTAAAGCTGTAAATCACTATTAAAGATGCCCACAACTTGTCTGTGTTGCTTTTCCTGTGTTTGGCCTGCACTGGTGCTTAAAAGTACTTGCAAGGTAATTACTGGGATACAAATTTACTGCTTGTGGTGCTGAATGTATAAGGAACAGGTCTGACTTCAGTGAAGGTGAGTTAAGTATATTCTGGCTTTACAGAAATGAGAATTAGGTTAGTCCTGACTTTTTTTGCCCTTGGACGGAGCTCTCTCACAGTAGTTGTGAATGAGTGATCTTTTAATCTTGCATGGGGTCATTGAGGAGAACTAAAGTTTTAAATCTCAACTGATTTTTATTGCAATGAGTTTTCAGTAAAGCCATGGAATAAGCAGAACTCTCTGGTCATGGAAATGCAAGAGGGAAATTGGATAGTCATGGATCATGCAATGCAGTTAAGTGTTTTCAAGAAGCAAAAAGTATTTAAATGTTTTAAGAATTCTAATTCCCTCATCTGCACATGCAGGCTAAGATTTAGGTGTTGATTGATCTCACTTATTTGAAGAACTAGGATTTAATTTTTTGTTTTAAGTGATGTAAAAGAAGTAAGAACAATAGGATGTTACTCTAACAGAAAAATGTTGCAATTGGCTGTTCTGCAGCAACTCTCACCAAGTCTGACTTCATACAACAGGACCAGTTACAGGGTCAGACACTGGGATGTGCTTCCATGAAGTCTTGAAATACCTGCACAGCTTTCCATCAGTGGGCAGCTCTGGGAGTGCTGATGAGCTGAAAGCTGGCGAGCCGCTCCGGAGCTCAGGCCTGTGCCACACTCACTGATGTATTTAATGTTAACTTTTGCAAGAGCCAGCAGGAGCCATCTCCCTGAATAAGCTAGTGTAGTTTAACCTGAGAAAAGAGTGATGAATCCACTTTCTGGGTTTAATTCCAGGGCACTGAACTGGAACTGGTCACATAATGTTCTGGGAATATGAAGTGCAATCGATTGCTCTTAGGAGCTCTGAATCAGAGTAGTGCTTTCATTCAGAACTATGACTGACAATATGCCAACATTTTCTAGAACAAGGCAAAGCGTAGATTTTCACTAGACTGAGTGGCAATTGTAGCTGTCATATGAAAAGAACAGAAATGAAGAGTTATTAATGGATGAGGTAAAGTAAAGCTTATTGGCTTAGGGCAGAGAGGTCATTAACAAAGTCAGACTCTCTCAGTGGGCAGTTACAGGGGTTTTTGTACACACCCCTTTCCACTGTATGTGCAAGTACAGTGTTTATGCAATCGGCTTTGACAGCTGGATGCCCTCATGCAGGGGATGCAGTTGCATGGCAACTTGCATCACCCTAAATCTAGACTATGGTAGCCTTGCTCTCCCCTCAGACAAAGGTCCTGCCCAGTTCCTTGAGTCAGCTGCTTGTGTGATCACACACTCATCTGATAGAGGCAGCTTATGCAGCTGAAAATTAACCCAGCTCAAATGTGTGATTAGCTCTCAGGTGGATTAACTCACTGGAGCAGCTCACAGTGTAGTCACACAAGAGGTACTATCAGTGCAAGGGAAGTGGAGGGAATGTCTCGACAGGGGGATGAAGAGGATTTAGAGAAGGCTAAGCAGCTGTGGAAAATATCTAAATGAATATTAGAATGTTTTGTTCACAAATCAGAATAAACTATGCTTTGTAAGAGATTTGTATCTCATTGATGTTCTGAATGATCAGCCAACAAGGAATCTCTGCTACCAGCTCTCCCTGGGTTTCCTGGTGGCTGTTAATGATAGTAATCATGTGAGGGCAGAAAAAGGAATCAAAAAGATCTCTCCATATTCCAGCAAGCCTGGAGTCCAGACAGGGCAAATGGGTGGTTTAAGTGAAATGTCAACCAGCTGTCAACCTGGATATAAGTAAAGGGAATGTTCCTGGTGAAAGCAGCACCTCAAGCCATGTAACCTGCAAAGCCTTTGAGCGATAGGGTAACACAGCAACATCTGAGAGGCTTCAGTCTGGCTTCAGGGGAAGACTGAGAATGCTGTTGAAGGAAGGAGGAAACACTTTCCTCAACGGAGGAAAGAGTGCCTTTATTTAAACTGAGAGAGGAGTGTCAGGGGAAGGAAGTTCTGCTCAGCTGGAGTAAGGACTAGTGTGGCAAATGATGCAGAACAGAGACACAAGTTAGGATGAAGTTGTAAAAGGACATTAAAGGTATCAAGAGACAAGCTAACACAGTGAAGAATAGATGTGGTGTAACTTCCCATGTTCTCTCAATACTCTGGGCAAAACAGACCATTGTAAGGGACTTCTTGGACAATTACTTGTTAGCATCTCTAAAAGTAATCTTTAAATTCAGTCATGAATCACGCCCAATATAGAAAGATCTTAAATCACACAGGAGTGAGGAGTAAGAAGATAATGTGAAAGGTTCTCATAGTACTTGGAAAGGAAGTGTGTAAAGGCATTATTTAAATATCTGATTTTAAGTGTTTTGGCTTACAGCATAATCACTCTTTCTCATCTTTGCAGTGGGTATATATGAGCGTCTCAAAAGGAAGCCACACCTTTCTTACAAGCACAGAGAACAACTTCAGAAAGAAGGATTGTTTGAAGGCCAGATCAGGATGGTATTGCTGCCAAGTGGATTTTTGCACTGGGAACTTGTAAAGGGAGGAAGAAATGTTAATGTGAGAACAGCCAGTGGAACTCACTCAGTGTATAACTTGTCAGTCACAGCTCTTGCTCCTTTCCAGGGGAAAGGGGATAAAATATTGCCCAATTGTACCTGAAACAAGATGCCAAAAGAGAGGCAGGGACTGGTTCTGGCAGGGTATGTACCCAGCACCAAGTCTTGCTGTTCATCCTGGTCACCCTGAGGAGGAGGAAGGACTGTCTCTGTGGGATGCACCCACTACTGCCACTTATCTGCAGGGTTTGTGCACGTTCTGTCTCTCTATATTGGCTGGATAAGCAAATGCCAAACAGATCATAGTTTGGAATAAAAATCCCCAAGTTTTACTTTTAAAAGCAATTCAAGAATGCTTTCTTTAACAAAACCTTGGAGCAGAGTGAGAAGTCAGTGAAATTGAGAAGTGAGAAACGATGTTAACTACAGGTATTTTTTCATGGCCCTTTGACTTTATACTTCTGGTTTTAGGGTGTGCTAACTTTCACAAACAAGATTTTAAACAGATTCAGGAACAGTATTTTAGATTTGCAACGTGAAATATGGAAGTAGAAGTGTGGTTCTGTCTGTGTGGAGCTTTATGGTTTCAGGTATGTCATTGTTCTTGGCTACGTGAAATCTCACATCATTGAATTTGAATTACTGTCAGAGAGCTTAGAGTAACCAGGTGTTCTTATTAAAAGCACTTGTATTTTCTCTTCAGAAAAGTGAACAGTCTGGAGTCTGACACTATTACAGTCTTCTAAGTAGGCTTGCAGAGCAAGTAAAGTCTGCATCTAAAAATTGAGATAGGTTAATTTATTATGTTTGAATTCTAACAAAGATGTTTTCCTTTAGAGATGCATACAGTAATGATTACTTTGAATTTACTAATTTATAAAGGCATGTGTAGGCATCAGTGCTGAGTTCTTTGGGAAACAGTGGAGGTTTGTCAGGAAAGCGTTCAAGGTTTTGCAATACAAAGTAGTTGTTGTTGTACAATGCTGTGCTAAAGAATAGCTTTAGCAGACAAGTTTGACTAAAGTGCTCAGTAATAGTGTGACGTGTCACCGCCTGGTGCGAAGTGAGTCACTCTCTATAGAAATGCAAAATCACATTATAGAGTCCAGAGTCTTATGCTTTATTCATATATGGACAAGACTATCCTTTGTCCATGGTACTGTTTTGCTTCAATATCTGTATGCATTTAATTTAAGCCCATAGAGAACATTGCACTGGTGTATGTACCATCTCATGCTAATGATGGGATTTGTACCCCTTGCCTCAGATTTTATGCGTTCAGTATCTTATTGTATCTTTTTTGCTGCTTTTTTAGATTTGATTAAAGATGAGGTATAGTTGTCAAACTGGAGTGGCTGTTCTGTCTTGTGTTTAACTGCTGGCCTTGGAGCAGTGTTTATTTGGGCTCGGTTCAGAACAATTATTTATGTTCTGACTGAACAGTTGCAATGAGTAGGAAAGGCCATTTAGTGCTACTTGGAAGGACCCCAGCTAGAAGTCATCAGAGGGCAATGTCAAACTTTTCTATGCAGAGAACTGGAACAAGTCTGGAGAAATGAGTGGTGCTTACTGGAGCTCCATGGTTTATGCAATGGCATGGAGTTGAAGGCTTTATTTAGGAATAGGATTTTGCTCGCTGGAAGGTGTCTGGATTTTGCTACAAGTAAGTTGGATTTATAGGCAAGGAGAGGAGTAGGTGGCATGTAGATAACTTTGAAAAACTGCAAGTTTGCAATGAGATAGATGCAGTTTCTGGAATGTACTTCTCAGTGGTTTTGCTGCCTCCAAAGTTCAGTAGCTGCCAAGGGCATCAAGAATAAAAACAATGTAGTTTAGAAATGCCTGTTTGAAGCCTGTATTTCTTGCTTGTTCATCCCACTGGCAGAGTCAAACAGTTAAAGTGAAAATTGCAGTGTTTATGGGGTGCACTCGGAAAGCCTGTCTAGATACCTGGGAAGGATGCCAAGTCTGATTTCCAGTTTAAAGCATTTGTGATGGTGGATCACCATGTCCAAAGGAAAGACTTCAGATCACAATGTCTCTCAGAATTACAGCACTAGAAGCAGTGCCCAAGTTCAGCTGGTTTAAGAGCCTGTAGGACCCAGAGGTAAAAGTCCATTACAGGATAATGGTATTACTGCAGAAGATTGTCTGGGTAAGTTAATAACAAGCTCCATTAATCACTGGGTGGTCCAGCTCATTTGTGAGACACTGTGGGGGAGCAGTGGGGGAAGAATTGTGTTTGAATTGTTCTTTATTGGAGTTCAGCTCCTTTGACCAGAATGGCTTGGAATAGCAAATGCCAGGCCCCTGCCGCTGAGATGTTTTTCTGGGTCCCTGTGGCTGGAATGAAGCTTCTGCTTTGTGACAGCTGCTCTTTTCTCCTTCCTACAACGCACATTTCATTTCACATTGTTCAGCAGCTAATGTTTAAACTCTGTGCTAGTGGTTGAAAAGAATAAGGAATGCATGTAATTAGGAAGCTGAGAAAGCTGCTCTATGTTAAGGGCAAGAAATAAAAGACTTTTACAACTGTTGTTGAGGGTCTTGCCATAATTATCTGCATGTGATTACTTAATGCTTGTCTGTTGAAAAGCTTAGTAAAGAAAATAATCTCAAACAAATACTGTATGCATTATAAGAGAAAGGACTCAGCATTTTAGGTTTAGGAGTGGTGGAAATGTGTTCCTTTAAACATTTTCTGTTAGAATAATGTTAAACATTCTGCATGCTTCTAGTTTATGTATTTATTCTTACCTAGTAGAGTTGTAGGGTCTCACCTGGAACTTAAATCAAAAAGTGTTTTGCTGCTGACAGATCTGAAGGCAGGAGGAGACTCAAGGCATGTTTAAAAATGCTGTTTAATACATGCTGATGACAATTTGTCTAAGTAATGAACTTCTAACCGAAGACCTTCACTCTTGCAGGTGGTTTAGAACTAAGATGTGTTGCCTTGTCTGAGCTGGGCACTGCAGTACTTGATAAGCCGTTTGGCAAGTGGGTGTTACAGTCGATGTAAGTGGTGATCCTTATCTGGGGCGTTCTGAGTTCAAGTGGCCCTGCAACTGTGGCAAAGTGCTTTTGGAATTTAAGGACAGAAGGTCAAATGTACTGAAATGTGGAGTCATAAAGAGTGCAAATCTCTGAGACAGAAAGCAAAGCTGATAGAAGGTGTCATTTCAAGGAAAAGTTTATTGCAACTCCCGGTGAAAACAAAGGTAGTTCATATCTCTCTGTAGCTGTTTTCCTTCCGCTCAGTTTGTTGTTATCTGTTTCTCAAAATAACAGCAAGTACAGGATCTTCTCTGGGATGTTTTCTGCAGTATTTCTGTCCTAGGACTCTTCGCTCTTTCAACCTTGAGTTGAAATTATAACAGTCTTGAAATTACAAAACCAGTCTTGTACTTTGATAAAAGAACATGAGAGTGTACCAATACAAGATTCCTGAACAGAGAACTGAAAAGAGCAATAGCATGTGCATCTCTTGCTGGGAACAGAAAGCAGAGACTAGCAGGGAAAAAGGAAGCAGGACCTGGCTTTTGAGAGAGAATATTTAGAAGGTTCAATCAATTATTATCATCTGTAGATGCACAAAGTAACTGATGATTCTAAAATGTTTCATTTCCTGCCTAAGTGTCATGTTTCTGAACAATTTATCAAGCCACTGCTCCAAGCTGTGGGAGTATTTTTTCTTCAACACTTTTGCAGCAAAATGAAACCATAGCTGGACAGTTCTTTGGTCCTCTGAGTGGGGCTTAGTATTAGAAATAACATCATGATTAGAGTTTTTTCTGGAAAATTATTAAAATTTCAGTGGTGTAATTATGAGTTGTTTCATAGGACCAATATATAATGATGGCAAGGCCAGATGGAACACAAGTCCCTCTTTATTCCATCCTCATCCCACTGACTTCAGTGGAAAAACCATTTCTTTTGAAATTACCGTGGTTCAGCAGTGTCAATATTTTGCATGTGAGAGGTGCTTTAGCACCAATGGAAAATGGGCTCTAGATGGTTGTAAACCTAAAATCAGTGTCAGAGAATCTGTTGCATGAAACCACCTCCTTGAAAAGCTATTCATGGAAGAAAATTAATAAGAAAGTTTAATGGAAGAAAATTGAAGAAATTATCCCTCTTTTCTCTCCCTTCTGAGGAGCTCTGAGCTACTTGCTGGCAGCTGCTGGAGACTGCCAACTCAAATGCTGCTGCTCTTTTCTTCCTTTGTCATTTTTATTTTGTGTGTGTGTGTGTGTGTGTCTGATTTGCTCAGGTTTTGGGCAGGGCTGTACAGCATAGGTGGAGAGAAATGTGCGAGAACAAAATAACAGAAACTGAAAGAAACATAAAGCAAAGAGAGGTGATGAGAAGGGCTGAGGCAACTGGGAGGAAAACAGATGAAATGGAAGCAGTGGTAATGAAAAGGCACCAAACTGAACAACAAGTGCAAAAGTACCAGTGTTAGCAAATGAGGAGAAAACATTTCTCGGGATGGGTGGCTGGCTTGATAATTCTGGGAGAAAGAAAAATCTACAAAGCTTAGTACAAATACTCAAGAGATGGGCAAAAGTGGCAGCTGTGACTGCTGTACTGTGGGGTGAGGTGAGCGAACCAGAGCACTGCCAGGAAAACCTGATGCAGGAGGTGAGTGCCCTGATAGAGCTGCGTGCCCCTGGCACAGAGCTGTGCGGTACAATCGCTGCCAGGGCTACAGAGATTTCCTTGCTCTCCCCCTCCCTGCTTCTTGTTTCAGTTTTTGAGCACTGAGCCAGCTCCTCTATTTCTCAATCTCATGAAGACGATGATACTCTTAACAAAGAGCACACTTTGTCCCTGGTATTGGAACTGGTGGCATTGATTTAACCTTGATGGCAGAGAGGAGCATCAGCTCTGCTGTCTCTTTCCCAGGAAGGCACACGATGTTTATGCTTCAGCCTTGCACGGAGAGCTCCAGCAATCTTTTAGTTGTCACTCGGGCTCTGGGAACCCAGCTGGTGGTGGCTGCTTAGGGAATGCACTGAATTGCTACATCCCTCTTATCAGGGACATGTTCCATTCCTGAGCCTCTTTTCCAGTGTCAGAACTGTGCTGGCTGTCAGAGGGCGACTGGTACAGCTACAGCCACCTCTCAGCAAAGGCTCTGGAACCGGGCTCCTCAGGCTGAAAGGAGAAATTGCAGCAAACCTCTGCTGAAAGTGGAGCTACATTGGAAAAGTTTCACAAATGAAATGCAGAAACTTAAAAGTGCTGATGTTTTAAATAGGACTCAAATGAAATTATTATGAAGCATTCAATGTGCTACCCTTTCAAAAGCAGTAACTTCTGCCATGGTTTCCTTTAACACTTAATTTTTGTGAACTTTGGCACTGGTGATACCGGTAAGAGAAGTGCCAGTTTGAGCTAATTTTACAAGCACAGAGGGCTTGGATTTCAGAGGTAAAAAAGGAGGCAGGTAGGACACTCCTGGAAAAAATGACTGAATTCATTGCAGAAGAAAGAATGCTGTAAAAAATGGTACTTCTGTGTATAATTTAGTATTATTACATGTGCCTTTGGGGTAGGTAGGCTTGCCATTGCTTTGCAAACAGTCATGCAGTGTTTCTTTGCAAGAGTGTATCTGTTCATTGTACTGGCAGAGTGCTGCCAAGACAGGAGCCATCAGTCTGAGCTTCTTGCTAGAGCATTCAGGATTTTGTGTAGTTTTTAAGCACCTAGCTTATTTTTGTGAAAAATGTATTTGCTGATTGTCAGAATTCTTAATGCCATTTGAAATGTGTTAGGCCACAGTGCTGTGGATTGTGCTGTACGTGTGGTAGTTTGCAAAGAGGTGTTGGGTCCAGACATGCACAGGTAACTCTGCAGTCAAGCACTAGTTTAAATATTGGTAATTTCTGAAGTGTATCCTATGTGGTAATTGTAGAGCATACACAGAAGCTGTCCTGAACTGCATGTGGGCCCTAAGGCATACTGAGGGTTCTGTGTTTTGCATGGACAGGTTGTTTAGAAAACACCCACCACCTGTATGCCCATTATTTGTCAATATAAATAACAGAAGCCTTTGCTGTGCTGTGCTACAAAAAACATAAGGACAAAATATAGCTTGAAAAGCAGGCATTAAGTAATAGTAATGTAGTAGTAGTTAGTTTAGCTGCTATCAGCTGTTTATGACTAGAATCTGAAATGAAACAGAGCTCATATCTTGGCAGTGTTGAGTCCTGTGTGCTTCTCTGATGGGTCTCTTGGGTTGGACTCTTAAGAAGTATTTACATGCCTAGAGATTTAGATAAGCACTTGGTGGGGTGTTCAAGAGCATCCAGGTCTCTAATACCTCTTGGCTGGCTTAAGGGGATATGGGGAATTGTGTACACACATGTGCATGCATATAAAAGCTGTTGATTAATTCCATTATTGTGAAGTAAAATATATAAAATTTAATAGGGAACAGCATTCCATCCCAGTCTGCTGAGCCACTGAGTTATTTCCCAAATACTACTATGCTTGTATCTTCTGCTATAAGTTCTAGCTTCATTCTTTTTTCCCCTTATTTGCTTGGATTTGTTGAAGCAAAGGGAAAAAGGTGTTCATCCTTATACCTGCTGGCCTGTATGGAAAAGAGTATCCTTTGACACGTACCAGCAGGTTTAATGGCATGATGTTATGTGTTATTGTTATGGCCAGGACAACAATTTTGCGATTTCCAACTTAGTGTGGTTTTGTTGCTGAGCTCTGACAGATTTACATGTAAGAAAAGAAAAAAAAAGCAGCTATAAATAACTGAAAAAGCATAAAGGTGAATATTTTGCAAAATATTGTCCTTGTTTCTGCTGATTGTCCAATGATCTCCTAGTTAGCACAAGAGAGCAAGTTGTTTATATTTACTTGCATTTTCTGTGTTTTGAAATGTTGCCTCACTGTAACTGTATGTGATGTGATTTGTGATCCTTATGGAGGTTCTCAACTTCATTAATAATACTCCTGTGGAAAACTATTTCTGCTGAATCAGGACTGCACTGGATATTGCAGCACCCTGTTATTTTCTTTAAATTTAGTTTTAGCAGAGTTTATTTGGTTAGTCTAGGATCTGTTAGGAAAAAATAAATGAATACTGTAATTGCAGAGTCAGTCAAACTTACTTTAGTGTGAAATGAGTGGTCACAAGTTCCTTGCTTTGTGCACAGTTTCAAGTAGCTTTGATGTAACATTTCCTGAAGTTTGGTTTTGAGACAAAGGTGTTCAACTGGAGAGTGCAGAGTTTGTTCAATTCCTCTTTGAGGTCACAAGTGTCTCATTTGGTCTTAAGCAAACTGTTCAACTTTCTGCGAATCAAATGATTGCATATTTAGTCCAAATGCAGGGGTTTGGTTAGTATTTCCTCTTTTGTAAGGCTGTAGTAATTTAGTAACTAGAACAATCCATGATTGCGTAGATTGGCAGGAAATGGACATCAGTTTTTGCACATTGTACACTCATATTTTTATTTTTCTCTCTGACAAAGTCTGAAATTGCATTTTCACAATAAAATGTAATGCTTGTACTTGACAAGTCACAATTTCTTTCTCATAAATGTAACTTTCCCTGGCTCTGTTCAGAAATACAGATAGAATGTTTTATTTAAAACAGCATTCTTCAGGGTGAAGAGAGGAGATCTGGAATTCTGGGATTCTCGTTTCAGAGTTGTCAGTTATTTACTGTGTGGCCTGGGACAAGTCAGTTTAACCCAAGTTTGGTCAGGTATTTAGTCTTCCAGGTCCTCCCCTATGTACTGGCATATTGGGAGCTTGTATGTGTGGTTTGATCTGTATGAATTTGTTCCTCATATTTCCTGTAGCATCCAAAGTTATAGCAGTGCCTAATAAGTAGCTCCTGCTGAGAGCAGAAAGTCTGGAATCCGGACGTGTGAACAAGCAGTATCAGCAGCACAAGTAGCACAGGCTGTTAATGAGAGACTGGAGACCTCTGGAGTGTCACACAGAGTCAAACTGTCCCTTGCATTGTGAGGATGAAATAGTCTGAAATATGCAAAGACCTTTCAGAGGCCGTGATTGCTTAGGGGAAGAGACAGCACGCTTCTCAGTGTGCAGATTTTTTTGTAAGTCCAGATTACACAGTCTATATTTACACATACTTTGGCTGGATTTTGTTAATAAGGTTAATTTAACAGGCTACATGATTGTGTGCAGACTGGATCAGCTGGGTACAGGATTTTGAGTGTTGACCAAGCAACAGCAGGTGCCCAGCATTCCTGACCCTACTTAAAATTCTCTTTCTGGCACAGACTTACTTGTAGAAAAACTTGCAGCATTATCAGAGCTAAAATGTAATGTTTGATGTTTCTGTTACTAAATTAATGAAAATTTAAACCCCAAACCCTAAATTCTGGCAAAAAAATGTATACAAGAAATATACTGGAAAGAGCCCAGGAATCACATGGAGTAAGTTCTGAGTATTGGTGTCAAAGAAAGATTTAATTTCTTTTAAACACATACAGCAAGTGACAAATTGATTAATAAATGATATTCCACTAGGTATTATTGTGTTAGGCAGTTAAATGCCACCCTGATGCCCGATCTCATCAGATCTTGGAAGCCAAGCAGGGTTAGGCCCAGTTAGTATTCGGATGGGAGACCTTCTGGGAATCCCAGGGGCTGTAGGTTCTAGTCCTGAGGACTTCACTGGCACCATCCAAGCTCGCTTGGCCGTGGCAGATGAACCTGAGGAGTTAAACGGTGGGGCCAGTTCTGTGCACACTGTGCCTCACCTAAAACATCCACTGTGCAGGCTGGAAGGGCAAACCCACGTGGGGAGAGCCCTGCCCAAATCTTTGTTTGAGAAGCCGAGCCATTATGATGATGATTGTTTACTTTTATAAGCTGCAGGACCATGACTGGTGTATTGGCCTGTTTTTACAGGTGGGTTAGTTGTTTAATGCCAGACATTACCTTGCTTCATCTTATCAGTGGTAGACCTTTTCTTAGAGCAGGAGGCATTACTGTAACTTTTACTACTTACTTGAGAGATGATGAGTTTTTGAAGCACCTACACAGAATCTTATAATCTGTCAAGACCTTTAATATACTCATGTCTGTTTCATGTTTTCTTTCTTTTTCTTGAAAGAGCAGGAACCAAAAATTAATTTATGTATCCCAGAGTTATGTCAGCAGAAAGCATTGCAAGGATGTTCAGAACTTACAGCACAGGTCAAACACCCACATCATGGACATTGTGTGGCAGATCTTTATGTAAAGCACTTGCTGGCTTTGTCAAAATGCTGCCCTTCTCTTTTGAAAATTTTTTTCATTGTAATAATGCTCTTTTCTTTTGTTTAGGTTATGTAAAATGAAGTTGTTCAACTAGTAATACTAAACCTTTTTCTTCCATCTTTTTTTCTTTTTTAATTCTGTAAGTCCTTCCTGAAGAAAAGAAGGCATTCTTCAACCAGTAACCTCCTCGTCACGTTCTTGGGCTCTGCCTTTTCCTTTTTCTTTGATGTGGCTTCCCAAGCAAAGGCTGTTAAATTGATTAAATACATTTTGACATGTACCTTGGTGTCTTCAGCAGTCCTTATTCATGCAAATTGATTGAAGTTAGGAGAGCTCACACTAATGGGTACAGCAGAATTGTTTATAAAAAGAGTTGAAAGCAGCAGAAATTCTTGTCTGCATAGGTATGAGTCTCTAACACCCTTAGTTTGAAGGCAGAATCTCTGGTTGATTGGTTGGTGAGGGGTCTTTGCTGAAAGGCAGATGTCTTGGATTGTCCCTGTGAGGTGTATCTGGATTGCTGACACTCCTCTGTCAGCAGGGGCTTCTGTCATCGCTCAAATGGTCCTGCAGGTAGCAGAGCTTGTAAGGGCTTTCTCAATCCCAGAATACATGGATTGCACTATTTGAGCTTCCTTTCTAAATAAAACTAAGCTGCCTCTTCTGACCCTTTGCCAGAGCTGTGCTGTGGCAGCTCAGCAGCTGTGGCTGTTCATTGATTCCGTGGTGGCTGCAGACCTTCCGTTCGTGGTGTGAATGGGCATTTTTCTCAGGATGAGCATATGGGGAGCTGTGATGGGCTGGATCCATTCCTGTTGGTCCTGGCAGCTGGAGGGTTGACTGGAGCTGTCCCAGCTGTTTCCTGGCTGGACATCTCTACCCTCTGGGTCATGCCCAGCTGGGAAGTGTTGGCTCCATCTTGGAGAGTAGACTGAATAGTAATGCCCTACAGAGATGTGCACATGCCCCATGAACAGGGATGTGCTCGATGCTGAGCTCACACTGCACTGGCAGCTCGCAGAACGTCACCGTGTGGGAAGAACGTGTTTGGGGACACCCTCACATGCACTGCCCAGGAAAGCCACATTGCAGAACCTTTCTCTTCTACTGCTCTTTAGCTGGTGTATCCTTTTATAACTCTGTTCATCTGTCTTCCTAAAAATAATCTACTGTGATCTTGTTGCTCCTGTTTGCCTGAGAAGTTACAAGGAATGAAATAAAGGGTTCATAAATATTAGTGAGATGGGAATGTTCTTCATGAATATAAACACTCTGGCAGGACTTTTGTGCATTTCTGTAACTTTGTTTGTATGATTCAGAGATCTCTTGGTAGAAAAAGTATGTTTTGCTTCTTGGGAAATAGGCCCTTGAGATTCCTGGTGTCCTTTAGATGGCCTGGGGTTGGGTTTTTTTATGTAAATGGAATTTCCTACTGAAAACTGGGCTCTGAAAATGAGGTGGGGCTCAATTTTTATATTTTGTAAGTTGTGTAAAATTTTTTAAATTGGAAAATATGTAAGACATATTTTAATATTTATCTCGGTGTGTCCTTAAATATAATATATTTCCACATATATTTCAAAGTTTTCATATTTTGCAAAAATGAAAATCTTTTTGGTATTTTGATTTTATTGGCTGCTGGGGCAAGGAAGTTGATAGGGTGAAAATAGTCATGAGCTGTCTTTGAAGTACAGGCATGTCCTACAGTTCTTGCTATGGCCATGGATTTAGTTTTCTGGATTTCTGATTCAGCTGATTGTGATGGGTAGTGAATTATGGGACAATTTTTCTAGCACTTCTTTGTCTCCCTGCATTTCTGTAAAAGTGTGCCCTGCCAGGGGTTCTGCCGGACTGGTACTTGAATATTTTTATCCTCAATATGATTTTTAATGTGTTTGTGTCTCCCATAAATTCAAAGCTATTATATTACATTTTTTAATTATGCATAAATTGTTGGCAAAACCAAAAATCTCCCATTCTTAAATAGCCATGTACGAGCGCCGTTAAATTCAGAGATATTTTATGCCACTTATGTAGCCATGGAAACAATAACAAGTATTTGATTTTTGGGCACAGCTTCTTGCACTCCACCATTTTGAATACCCACCAGCAGGACCCAGTTCAGCTGCTTGATTAATTTTTTCAGAAAGAATCAGTTCTCTCTGCTGCTGTCAGGAATCTTTTCCACCATTTCCCCAGGTGCTTTGGGGGAATCCGTGGCACTGCTGGCTGGAAGTTTAGTAGCAGAAAAAGTTACAAAGTGCTCCACGTGAAGGTGATGACCCTCTGGGCTTGACTCGGTGAGGTGCTGAGCACTCCGGGCTTGACCATCAAAGCACCTTCAGCACCTCCCGAGGTGACCTGAAACATTTTGCTGGAGTTAAGCCAAAGTGTTCTACATTTGCATGACCAAAACATCTGTACTTTGTAGTAGACCCTTTATTTATTTTGAGGGGAAAAATAAATATTTTTTCTTTAAAGTAGTACATCAGAGCAAGAGGATTTCTGTTTTCTTTGAAAACACGACATACTGAGGCAACTAAAGAGTTCTTCGCATCGTTTAGTGCTTAACCTCTAAAATAAGGGGCTTGGATTTTCACCAAAGCATTAGGATAGTGTGGGTTGTGTCAATATAATTAAAAGAACAGGTCCAAGTACTGATATACTTTTATAGTTTGGCTTTTTTCCTTATTTTTGTAGGTTTTTTAAAGGAGCCTGAGGAAAACCTCTTTTTGGGTATATAATACCCATTTTAATTTGCAGATAATTTTGCAGTTTTAATGGCTCTGACATCCTTGTCTCTTCAGTGCTGTGACCTCTGTCTTGGGACATTCTTGGTGCAGGAGGAGACACCTGAAAAGGTGCCCATTCTCATATGTGGCTGGTTTCACCATCCTCTGCAGCTGCTCCAGGGCCCAGTGCTCTGTTCCTCTAGTCTTTTGTTTTAATATATGTTTGAAAATGTGTGTCTTAGTTCAGTTTCTCAGTGTGGAGCACTTAATTTTCATCCAGACCCTTAGTAGATCTCTATAACTCAATCTCAGGGTTGTCTATTAGCCACCCATTCACTGAGTCAATAAAGCAAAACATTTTTTTTTTTCAGAGAATATTTCTCTGTCCCAGTGGCAAACCTTGTGCAGCTGCCTCTGCCAGGGTGTTCACCTTTAAAGGGGCACTGAGATGTGAGACCTTGAATAAGCTGTTGAAGGGTCAAGTTCTTGGTGACCTGCACTACATACAGGAACTAGTAGTAACTTTCTTTTCGAATGTGAGAAATAGCAATTTATATGAAATACATAAATCAGGAAAGAAAAAAAAAACTAGTGATATACATAGCATTGTAGTAGAACTTAGAAGCACAAAACAGGGAATTACAGGTATTTGAAGTTAAACTACGTCTGATCTTGGTCTCCAGTCTGATAGAACATTCTGGAAAAGGGCAAAGAAGAAAATGTGTCCCTCCTCTCAGGAGGTTGAACACTGCAAGGAGATTCTTGCCAGCCACCTTATTCTTCCCATTGTTTATGACAGGCTTAAATAAGATTGTTCAGAAAGCTGTTAGTGTTGTCCCACGGCATTAAATCCTCTGTGCGTAATGATTGAACACCAAATCAAACAGCTACGTGGCTGCAGGGAAATCTCTGGAAGTTTTAATGATTTATTAAGAGAAGCATTAACTATTATGCTTTAACCATACTGGAATGTAGTATTTGTACTAAATACCGTATTTAAGATGTATTTTATGCATTTGTGCAGTTTGGCCCAGTTATGTTTCTGTGGGAAATGTAGCCAAACAGTTACATTATTTCCTGGCTCTGCATGTGTTAACTTTGGGATGAATGTATTGGTTTTCCCAGTTGATTGCTTACTTCCTTTTTTGAGAGAGGGAAATAAATTTTAATTATTTTCATAGCTTTTTCTTTTTTTGTTACAAGATTTTTCCTAAAATCCAGGCTTTGCCTCATGGGTTTGACAGTGTGCATATTTATGACAAATGCAGGAATTTTCCATCCCATTAAAGTTTCAACAGATAATTTCAGCAGATACTCCTTCAGGACAAAATTAACGCTATAACTTTGTGAAGAGTCATTAAAAGGTCTTAAGTCTTTTACAGAATATGATACCTTTCATTCAGTCATTAACTAGTGTGGGCTGATTTCTGGCCAGTCACTTCTTTCAACAGTAGCTGAACAGCAAAAAGCTGTGCTGGTTCAGTCCCAATTAATGGGGGTTGCAAAAGAAAGGCAAAACAAGCGAAACAGAAGGTCAGAGCATGTGTGCAAATGTTGGCTGGCAAGAATCCTATGGACTTGTATTATAAAATACCCAGCGGATATATATAAAAAAATAGGGTAATTGTTTTGAGAGTTTTACAGCTCTCTGTTGATCTGGGATATTTTTGGCAGTTTCTCATGTTCTGTAACCTTCCATACTGAAATATGAAAAAGTACTGTAATTTAGTGTATATGATGTACAAAACATTAGTAAAACAGCTTGTTTTTTATAATCCACATGAGAATGGGGAATGTACTATTCCTGTGGAAAAAGAAGGATAAATGTTAACATACTTAAAATAAAAATACTGAAAAATTACCTGAAAGCTTGAGCCCCTTTCAGTTCAGCGTTTTGGTGAGCCATAGATTTTACTTTAAACTATAGATAGTTTGTGTGCTGTGTTCATGCTTAATTACAACAGAACACATCAAAAGAAAATTACATTGTTTGAGATAAATTAGAATAACAAAGAACTAGCATGAGAACAAAATCTCAATATTAGGTTTATAGCAAAGATGTTTTCTCAGAGAATTTCTTGGAATATAAATTCCTTAGCAGATAAATATTTAGTCTTTTAAGACTGTGTAACAAAATCACAGATTGCATTTTGAGCTGTAGCTGGATCTACAGAACTAAAATAGAGATCACAATATCTGGAGGCATTTCTTTCAAAGCTTATGTGCCTTATTTCAGATTTTTCTTCTATAAAATTCCACGTAAGCCCAACAGAGACTTTCAGATTGTTTATAATACAGTGCCCTATTTAATTTTTCAAAATTAAAAAGAACGATAGGATCTAGAAAGAAATAACAAGCAAAGAGCATTTGTGTACCAACTGCAATGTTTCTTCAGGCAAAAAGGTCTTCTATAATACAGAGCATGCCAGTTTTACAATAGAAGGTCATTTGCTTTCATTTGTAATACAAATAAGAAGTGATAACACAATGTCTGTTTTGAAAGTGTTTTCATGTTTGTAATTTAGAGTTGTTTGTTATTTTTCTCCCCACTAACTCAAGTACATCAATTGGGATGGAGGGAGTTGTGCAGACACCTGAGAGGAGGAAATCTTTCCCGTTTCACAGCTGTTCTCTGGGTGTAGATTTTGATCCAGAGGAAACCTGATTAGCTCCATCAGAAATATGACTAATAAAAGGCTTTAGCTTCTGACTTGGCAGTGGAATAGTAAAGTAATGGTGGCTCCCATGGTGGGACTCTGTCTAGTGAAAAGGTGCTGAATCCATGGCACCCAGCTTCTGAATTGGGAGGGGAAGGATTCCTCCAGGGCAAGTAATTCCAAGCTCCCTTGGTGTGCATGTCTTGTGTGTTGGTCGCTGTTTGGTCTTTGATGAGCTGTCTCGTAAAACTTGAGAGATATTGAGATGTAATTATGCAGCCCCACAGTTGGGCATCCTCTGTTTTAATGTTCAAAGCATTTTGCAGCTTGATATAATAATGCATGTGAATGATGCTCAGCAAATAGTCAGGGAACTAAAACTAAATCAGTGTTGCTGCAAATAGTTTCTCCATCTGTGAGTGACATTGAATTTTATACATTGAAAACATAGTGAAGAGTTTTGCGGCATTTCAGAAGAGAAACCAAAACTAAGCCTGGGTGGCAGCCTGTGAGAGAGGGCGAGCAGGGCAGCCCCGTGCCGAGGGGCGTGTGTTGGCACTGGGGGTGCAGCTCATCAGCCACGTGGAAACACCCAGAGCAGCAGCCACAGCCCTGGAAGAACAGCAGCACCACAGCAGGTCTGAGTTTCAGATTGTAACTCAACAGATGTGTTTGACCATGCAGGGCCCTAAGGGATGCCAATTGATAAATGAGACATTCACTGGGAGCACACCAACTTCCAGTGTATCAGATAAGAAATGTCATTTTTCAGACCATCTTTGTCAGCATAAGCTAGTGGCATTTTTTTTCTCTCTGGCATTGTTAATGTGTGAGCTTCCTACTCATCTACTTGTGCTACTTATTACAACATTCACATCTATTCTCTCCAAGTGTGGGATGCTTCATTGTTTTAGTCATTTGGGGCAGTAATTTGTTATTGATTATGCTTTCACAGTTGAGCGATCATGTTGCTTTATTGAATCTATTCTTCACCAGCACATAAATGGATTATTTGTAATGGGGCAGCTGTGGGTTGCTACTGAATGTGGGGTTTGCAACTTCAGCCTGAGTGGTAATTCACCCACTGCACTCAGCCTTTGGAAAGGGATTATGATGAGAGATTTCAGGAAACCACAAATCTCTTCACTGCCTGCTGGAGAAAGAAAACATGTGTGTGTGAGGCTGTGGAAAATGGCATTGATTAATTTAGGAATTAACAGTGCATGGAAAGGAGACAAACTGCCAGTGTGGAGGAGCTGCACAATTCCTGATAGGCTGCTTTTCATGCAGCTGTGCCATCCCCCTTTCTCTGTGTGCTCAGACTCCTCGGACACACCTGCAGAGATCAGGACAGTGTCCCCCTCCATGCATGGCCTCAGGTTACTTCTCTGCTGTGACATCTTACAGCAGCATGATGATGACCCTCAGGAACTCACTAGTTTTTGGGCTTCTCCGTCTGTTTTATCTGCTTTTGTGCTTGTTCTGTCAGTGCTCTGGAAAAGAAATAATCCTGACAAGTATTTGTGCTGCTTGGCATATTAAGCATAAAGAGTGTGAGTGCTGCTGTAAAGCCAATAGAAATAATTAGCCATCCAGCTCTCTTTAAACTCACATTTTCCCTTAAGCAGGACTGTTCTGACCGTGTGGTAGCAGTGATATTGATGCAAGGTCAGCTGCCCCTGAGCTCCCAGCGCTGCTTCGTCAGCTCCTGGCTGGCTTTTGGCAGGGCACTCGCTCCCTCCACACCTGTGCGGCGCAGCAGTGGCCGAGCCAGTGACCCATCGCCCTACAGAGAGCCCTGACCCATTTCCAGATTATGCAAGTCTCCAAGGCCCTTCTACTTCAGTGAGATGAATTCCTTTTTAGAAGATCCTGAGGACAAACAGAACGCTTTTTTGGGAGCAGTTTTGGGGAACACCAGCAGTGAGTGAATTAGGCCTGGATTTCACATTGTGCTGCTACAGAGCCAGTGATAAAAGTCAATCAAAACATAAAAATGTTTAGTATTTTTGCAGGAATTATCCTAGGAATTTATGTTTAATGCTTGTTGAGTATGTGTTAAGGCACTCTTCTAGTGGAGTGATGCTTTCAAAGGTTGTGCCATGCTGGGTGAGGATCTGGCTCTCTTTTCGTGCTGGTGCAGTGCGGGTACCGTGGATTGCAGGAAGCAGATAGCTGAGTTCTGCTCTGGTCTGACAGCCTGGAGCTTTCACACAAAAGCTGGATAACTTCTCAGCTGTTTCAGAATGTTTACTGAAATCTGTGTAACAAACTGGTGCTTTGAGTTTTAGATGAACACATGGCATTCTTGTTTTGAGCATCATAAAGGTGCTGAGTCACACAGGTGAGTCACAGTGCAGCATTTTCCACGAGTCTGTTCCTTCCACAGAACTGCACACAACTCCCAGCAGCAGGAATGGCAGTTGTATCCCTGAACCTACTGGCATTCCAGACCAGAAGGTACTCCCAAGTACAAAGCTGCAGAGACATACATGAGGACAGGGCTGCTCTGCATTTACCTGCAGCCAGACTCTGGTCCCTGTGCCGAAGTCTGCAGTGTAGTTATGGCTCTGGAGTACAAACTCTTTAGTGTGAGAAACCATTTTCTGTTTGCCTGTTCTAAATTCGCATCAGGTACCTTTGTCTCTCTTGATGTGAGTGCTTCACTTCCAAGGCTGTTTACTTTTGTCTTGCACAGTTGCTTCAAATGTTTGCTGCTTATTTTTTCTGATCTGGAGTCAATTCCTGTGACTTTCAGGGATATTTATTCTGTAATTAAATAATAATAACAACCTTTTTTTTGGTTAAATTTATCTTTTTACAGTTATTCAGTGAAAAAATAAGTGGAGCAGAAGGAACAAAGTTAGATGAGGAATTTCAAGAGATGGAAAGGGTAAGGAAAGTCACATTATGTTTTTCATTATTAAGCTATTGCAGAATCAAAAATGTTTAATGTTTCAAGTGATAGAATGGTATTGTATATTTAGCTGGGGGGGGGAGGGAACCCCACTATGTGCTTCAAAATAAAAATATATAAGGATAAATGCAAGTTTATCCTTGAGCCTTATCAGCTCAGCCAAGGGAGAAGCTACAGCCACAAAGGCTGTTCGAGCAGAGGAACAGGTTCCACCTACACAACTCAACAGTGAAGAGAAACTCCTGCAAGAGTGGTACAGATCATCAGGAGGGACCTTTTCCTTCTATGTAGGGGATTAGGGAAGTTTTCAGTGTTAGTGAGTCTTTGTAAATATCATCTGGTACTATTCATTATAAAAATCTGACTACTTGGGTGAGATTTGATACAGAATTTTATTTCTTTAAATCCTTTTTCAGAAATTTATATGAACTGTGGAAATCAAAATGTTTGCTCTCCACTTATTAGTTGTTTTGCAAATTAAACAATGTTACTGCCAGTTTCTCTTTTTACAGCTTTTATGTGCTTCTTTTAGTTGCCCTTGCCTTTCTGTGTATATTTTAATGTTCATAGTAGACCCAGGTCACAGCTTTTATTGTTGGTAGATGGAGAATAAAGGTCTTGAATTTGTCATCCAAACAGGTTTCAAGGTTTTTGTTTCTTTGGCTGTGAAATAATTATTTCCTTTCCCTATATTATAAGGGTAAAAATAACATGGAGGCTTGAAGGCAGGAAAAGGGGCAAAAAAGCCAGAAATGTGGGGGTTTATAGCATTTTATAAACTATTAAATGGGAAGACAGTGCAAACTACTTCTTTAAGTGGCCCTGCCCCCGAGATTGTGAGAGGTGTGTTCACTCCTTTTCACATGTGGAGAAAAGCAGTCTTAGAAACAACTACTGAGCTGGCAGGAACATGGCAGTCTAGGATGTGTAGGCAGTAGTCAAGACAGATGGGCTGGAAAGGCAAACCCACATTCTGATACAAACCTTCTCTTGTTCCCAGTCCTACCTGCTAATCAGTGGGTATTTTGGCAAAATCCTGTCATAACTATGGCATGGCTATTATGTTAAGCTACAATATTTGTTTTATTTTAAATAAAATTTCATAATCAGATAGGATAGTATATTATGTCCTATAGAATGATCAATTTTCTAGTGTGCAATTTGCTTTTTGCTAACTGTGTTACTTTTCTTTTTCAGAAAATTGATGTTACTAATAAAGCTGTAACGGAGCTTCTGTCCAAATCCACTGAGTATCTTCAGCCAAATCCAGGTATGATAGGTCTTGGATTTTGATGAACGTTGTTTTATTACTTGGAAATTAATTCTAGGCCAAGAAAACCTAATTAGGTTGTCATTGTGAGGCCTCTGTCTGGAGTTCTGCAAAGTTCTACTGAGAAAGTGAGGGAGAGAGAGAAGAAAATTGACTTGGGCTGTGCTTGCATCTACTCTGCATTTGCTTTCTGCTGTATTTCTAATCAAAGAGCTCACAAGCAGGACCATTCAGAGGAATGTGAGTCTTGGTGAATATCCACAATGACAACAAGCACTCCTACATTTACCTGGAGAAATGATATTTGGGAGTAAAAACCCTTTCCATATGATCCATGTTGTTGAATGGAATCTTATTTCAACTTTTGACTATTAAGTACTGACCATAAAAAACTTCTCAATCTTTTATTATGTCCTTCTTAGCATACAGAGCCAAGCTGGGGATGCTGAACACCATGTCAAAGATCAGAGGCCAAGTTAAAACCACAGGCTACCCCCAGACAGAGGGACTGCTGGGGGACTGCATGATACGGTACGGCCGAGAGCTCGGCGATGAGTCCCTGTTTGGTGAGTTCGTGCATCTCCTCTGGCGATGTTTCAGCATCAAGTTCTGTACAAAGTATTGCTCAGTGACACGACCTGTGTAAACAGCTACTGCACGTGAGAGGGAAGGTTACAGGGACCAGGGGACGATGGATATAGTTAAGAAACATGATGCTTCTGTACATTTGTCCACCTCTATTACAGGTGGGTTTGATAATACTGATGCTGTCTGATCATCCCTGTTATTACTGTTATAACCATTTTAGCCTCTAAGTTGCCAAACCTTAGTAATTTAGGGTAATTCTTAGATGCAGGGTATTTCTTTTAACCTTTAAATAAAAATGCTTATGCTGTATTTGAGAAGTAAACTACAGGAAACATTTCTTGCTGAAAAAATAAACAGTGACTTGAGATAATTTTTTTTAATAATGACCTATGCAAATACCGTAGGGAAAACAGCAGTCCTTTTCCTCTGGTGCCCTTCAGGAAAAAAAAGGTAATTCAGAACTTTCCAGTTCTAGTTTTTTGTATGGAACAAGCATGGCTTGCATTAGTATTTTTTACTCTTCAAGGGCCTCTGGCAGACATAAAGATACCTATTTGAAATGGCTATTTCAGAAACCAAATTTTCTGCTTTTGCCTATCTTGAGATAAAAGTAGCCTATTCTTTACCATAGGCCTTGCACTACTGGATGCTGGTGAAAGCATGAAGCAAATGGCAGAAGTGAAGGACTCACTTGATATTAATGTCAAACAGAATTTTATTGATCCTCTACAGTTATTGCAGGACAAAGATTTAAAAGAGATTGGGGTAAGTTTTCCAGGGCAAGTCTTCACTTACAAATAATCAATCTCTACTTTCCTGAGATACTTCTCTTGAAAGCAATAAAGCAAATAAATTTCACTGCATGTAAGTTTGTCTCTCTGCAAAACAATGATGAAATCTGCTTAAAATCAATGCCTGCCTATTTCTCACTTGTCTAACCTACTCAATATGCTATATTGCTTGTAGAATCAGTACAAAGATAGTGAAAAGAATTGTATTCTTTATTTTTTTCTATTTTATTTTAACCAACATTTTTATTAATGCTTATGAACATGTGAGTGGGCTGTGGTTTAGTGCTGGTGATTATCCTGTCTTACCATCTCTGTCAGCCTGAAACTGTTTATAATGGAAAATGAATATAATATAACTGCTAAAAAAAAGATTTTTAGGGCAATCATGGAATGATCTGAAAAGTGTCATAAAATGTTGAAGTGCCATATGCCACTACAGGAAAAACAGAGGACACTAAGGAACACATTTTTAACCTTTAGAGTTAAGTTTTTCAGTGTTTTTGTTTACAATGTGACAATTCAAAGAAAGCCAGGCAGTCTTTTTCTGAGTCTGTTGATTCAAATGGGTTTGGGTAATAAGCAAGTTAAAACCCTGATGAAATGCAGAAATGAAAGTTATTTTGTTACGCATAAATGGATGTGGAAAGCATAGCAAAAAGATAGTAATAATGGCCTGATTTCTGTAGCTGTCTCCTATGATATATAACTGGTTTCAGTTGTGGTTCTTATGAACAGATGAAAAGAAATTTTTTGACATTAGTTTTAATGAGCATTTTGTACCGTCACTTTGAGCCTGTTCTCTGCGTCTGTCAGTCCCATGATTTTTGGCAACAGAAAAGCTTTTGTAAATAGATAGAAGTGTCAAGTTGATACCTAAAAAAGGCAGCAAGAGTACAAGATTTGTTGGAACACTGCTTATGGTGGGAAGGTAACCCTTTAACTTTTAGCTGTCACATTGCAAATAATTGAAGATGTAAAATGGAATTACATGTAGAATATGGCGACACATATTTAGGTTCGATCTCGCTTCTCATTCAGAGAGTTTGAGGTATTGCTTATTTAGTGAAGTCCATGAGGTAGTTGTCTAAGATTAGTAAATCAAAATAGCCAATGCTCCAAGTGCTAACAAATGGCTGTTTACTTAAAATTTCATTCATGTGTGCAGCCCTAGACTTACCTGATGCTGCCTTGGATCAAAGGGATGGGCTGTAATAATCTCTGAGCCTTGTATTTCTCTACATCTGCACATATTTACATCCATAACTGAAATTTCCTTAAATAACAGTGTTTTTGTTTGGGCATGTCCTGTTTGGTCCTTTTCATAAATGTTCTGTCTAATTTAGCATCACTTGAAGAAATTAGAAGGACGCCGTTTGGATTATGATTATAAAAAGAAGCGCTTTGGAAAGATACCAGATGAAGAAGTTAGACAAGCAGTAGAAAAATTTGAAGAGTCCAAGGAACTGGCTGAAAGAAGCATGTTCAATTTCTTAGAGAATGATGTAAGTCTGTCCCTGCATTTTTGTTTGCTGCAGTACATCCTGGAGGGCAAATATGTGGGATTGGATAAACTGTCCCATCTTTCAGGTAAGGCCTAAAAGCAGAAAGTGCCTCTTCCCACTTTTCATCTCTCAGAGAAGGACAATGCACAGCGTAAATGGGAGAACTCAAGAATTCAGGAATTTCTTGTGGAGATACAGTGGCTCAGACAAGATTGCCACAGAGGTCTTGAGTAGAACTCGCTGAGGGTAGAATGCAGTTTGGTCAGTGAGAGGGTGAAAGCTGGGAGATTAGCACAGTCAGAGACCTGCTGCTGAAAGGGTATGTACCCTATGCTTTCTGAATTTTAGCTCACTTACAGCCAAAACTTTGCTGCTGTTTTGTAGTCTCTGAATGATTTTTACCTTTGAAAATCATTATTACTACTATTTGGCTCTGAAAATTACTCCATAGAGCGAGTCTGTGACTTGGGATCAGGTATGTGGACTGTGGCTCAGAGTCCAAGTCCATCGTGAAATTATCTCAAAATAAGGAGCAGCTGTGGTCATTCAGGATAATCCTCTCCTCTGTCCACACCCGGAGGAATAGCAGGATGGGCTTTCTCCTATTTAAGAAATGAGAACTGGACCTATTCCAAAGCTTTCTCTCCTCCTTTAGGTGCAGCATCATAGAAAACACAAAGTTAGAAGTGTGCTGTCTTCTCTGAGCAAACTGCTACAAGGAGGAGCTGTTTAAGTGGGAGTATTTAACAGCCTCTCCCTCTGTGCACACCCAGTTATAAACTAGCCTGTAACTCCTAAACTGTTTCTAAGAGAGGCACGTGTTACAGCAGGCTATAGTGTAAGGCAGTAAGCCTCTTGCTGCTCCACCAGTGCATGTTATATAAGGGCAGCAAAAACTGTAACATGCTCCATCAACAATTCCAGCACAGTTCCACTGTAGGCTCTACCAATTGTCTGGTTGCAGTGATATGTGGTTTATAATTCTGCCTTCCATAAGCAGATGAGAAATGTTTCAAAATGTGTTTATCGTTAGTCAAAGAACCAAACTGAGGGAAAAACGGTGCAGGAGTTCAGCTGGTTTAGCTGAGCCAGTAGAGAACTGATGAGTTATGCTTTCTAGGTTAACTAATTCTGCTTTTGGGAGGGGGTGAACTGGATGTCCCTTTGAGGGTTTTTCCATACCCATTTCCTGTTTTTTCTCTTTAAAAAACTGTGCTCTTTCCTTTCCATTTTCCCTCCTGACCCTGTGTGTGTCCTCCTGAAACTTCTCATTACAGCCTCGTGGTCTAACCCCCAGCAATGTAACTGGGTTTACACAGATCTTAACTGCAATCACTTCCTTTCCAGTTCCCCAAGTGTCTCCTTCTCTTGGTCTCCTTGCCATGTTCTCTGAGGTCTGATTCCCAGCCATCTTGCCAGGTGCCTTTTCTACACTCCCTCCTGATCCACATCTCTCTCAGGTTTTTGCACAGCTAGTTCCAGACCTCCCACGTAGACACTGTTGCAGGCACTTCTTATCAGATCCATCTTCCTGCCTTTCCCACTCAGCCAGTTTCAGGCTCATCTTCCTAAGTGGCTTTTAGTCTCTCCATTTTCGCTGGCTCTTTCCCAGTTTCTCTCTCTTTTCAAATACACAATTCCATATTTCTGCTGGCTCATAGTGGTGGTGTTTGGACAGTCCTTGCCTGTCCATTTTCTCTGCCAACCCCATCCAAACCCCAGGCACTTTGTGTGTTGTCTCAGCTGTTTATATTACTCTCTTCTGACTGTGATGGAATTATATCAGCTGTTGGTTTGGTTCTGTGCATTTTATTTCTCTGTGCTATGTGGCTCTCTTGGAGTCCTGGCAGAATTTCTAATGGTCCTTTTAACTGAGTAAAAGCAGACAGAGTATAGCACAAAATTGCCATGGGTCCATAAAACATTTGTAGAAAGCTTACTCAGATATTGTGATCCAATGTCTGAAGACCTTGTGATGGAATAGAAACATGTCAGACTTCTTGGGGTCTGTCTTCTTAATGTTGTCTTAAAGGAAGAGGACAAATCTGTTACTGCTCCATCCCCCCATACAGCTTGAACTCTTCAGCTTGTGTTAGGGGAATGACATTATTTGTTACCTCATACTTAAAAATATTTTGGTCTTTTTTTCTTTCTCCTTCACAGCCTCCCTTTTCTCAACATTCATATTTTTGAACGATTGGCTAATGCTTTTTAAATCCAAATAGGTAAAATATGTTTCATCTCTTGGTTTATAAATGCTGCCATCTAGTGAGGTAAGTTCAGACCATTTCAGAACTGTAGTTTGTAAACATTGCTGATAGACACTAATGGGTCTGAGTCACAAGAGCTGTCACAGTGTAATTTCTTCCAACACTGCTGATCAGAAAAGCCCTGCTTTCACCTGCTAAGGGGTCATGTCCTAGTAAATGTTTAGGGCTTGGGTGTTGACAGACAGCTGGCTTGGAAGTTGAAAGCAGAAGGGATTTGCACATTGTGAGAGGAAATGACTCAAGGACCCAGCCCTGAGTTAGCGAAGGAGAAGTTACACCTCAGTTTTGTTCAATTTCCAACTGGCAGTTTCTTCGATAGAATCACATGTGCTCTTTTTCAAAAGCCTCCACAAGGTACCGTGGTCTTTTGAGATGCCAGGTCTGTTTCGAATGATGTGTTTGTTTACCCTTCAGCTGAGGGTACTGCAGGCTCCTCACAACTATTTTCATCTCTGTGTTTCAGATAGAACAAGTCAGCCAGTTGGCTGTGTTTGTAGAAGCAGCACTAGATTACCATAAACAATCCACAGAAATCTTGGAGGATCTGCAGAGCAAGCTGCAAAACCGGTAAGACTGAACCCCTCAGAAAATTTTGATCCTCTTTTGCAGACGAGGTTCACAACTGGAAAGTCAGAAAGTCAGTGAAGCAGGAGATCTTGTAGCACCAGCTCACAGATGCACTTTTGCTGTGCTTTATGCTGTACCGAACTTCACTGCTTTAAAGTGCTGCCACCTGGCAGCTTCTTGCTGCACTGGGAGACTTTAATGTGAGGCAGGATGTGCCTCTGAGTGTGTGCAGTGTCTCTCACATCTGTGAGAGCCTCCCTTTGTCTGGAAGTTTACTTCAACTTGCATACTTCGAGTTGTGTTTGGGAGGCTTTGCTGAGAAGTTGGCCTGTTTTCATTGAGATTAAAGGTCTAACAACCTTCTACAGCACATGAAGGAACCAGCCAGCTGGCTTGGAACACAGCTGTGCTGTAACACATGTATGAAAGGCCCAGGTACTTTGTGTCATCCTTCTGCTGTCATAATTGTGTTCTCGGAGAACCAGAGAGTCACCATAGCACAGGCAGAGCTGAGAGAACTGTTGGGGACTTTAAGATCAGGGTGAATGTGGTGGCTGTGAGCATCAGCATGAGGATAGCTGTGTGTGCAGACACCCTGCACCATCCCAGCTGCAGGGGCAGGGAGACAAGGAGGGTCACATGCTCATACAGGAAAGGGTATTGGGGCAGTTGTGTTGGCCAAATGGTTGTTTCCCATTTTCTCTAATAAAAAGGCAATGTGTGAGCTGCAGTGCCTGGGCCTCTGTCCTGGCCATGTTTCTGCACATGTCATTTGCAGTTGAGCTTTCCAGAGAGCTCATTCCTGCAACTTGTGCTGAACTCAGTGGCAGCTGTGGGTGCTCATCACTTCTCAAACTCAGACTGTTAAACTTTATGCCTCTGTCAGCAGGACCAAAGTATTAAATAAAACAGGGACTTGCTGAAAATCAAATATTGCATGAGAATTGAGCAGTAAAACCACACATGCTCCTCAAAAAACACAAAACAAAGCAACCAACCAACAAATCCACCACCATGAAACCAACCAACAAACAAACTAAAAGAAGCCTAAAACCAAAATCGGCAGAAGGTTTTCTTACCCCACCTTTCAAACAGCAAAGCACTGAACATGAGCTTAAGTTCTGTTAGTATTTCTTCCTTCAAGGTAAATCTCTTGCCCTCTTCTCTCTGTTACAGAATAAATGTAGCATCTAGTCGGCCTAAACGTGAATTTAAGCCAAAGCCGGTAATAACTACAACTCTGGAAATTGGTGATAATCAGCAGCACAATGGGATTGCCTATAGTTCTTCCATAAAATCATCAGGTAAGTCTGTCACCACAGAATTAATGTGCCTGTAGATGTTGCTTGAGGTATTCCTTGTACCATGAGAACAATGGATCCATGAGGCATCAGTATTTGTGCATCTGATTCCAGTTTGTTGCCCAGATTTGGAAATGAAATTGTGAAGCAGGATTCCTGTGAACAACCTCTCATCCATCTGAAATTTAGGTGTGGCATTCTGCTCTGTCTTTTAGGTTTTCTGCATTGCCACTGAGGGTGGGAGGAGAGAGAGAGAGGCACTTGCAGAAAAGAGTTCATTTCTTGCAGACAGATGCCTGTGGTGGGTGTGTTTGATCACTGTCTGGAGTATCTCCAGGTGCTAATTTTTCTTCATAGTCTGAGACCATGATCAGTACAGGATCTTTAGTATTAGCTGTGTAAAATTCAGAGAGATGACTCCCACCCTTACTGATTTTTATTAGTATCTTTTGCTTTACTGTCCCCTAAATTATGTATGCATTAATGAATTGAAGTACTTGGGTACCTATTGGGGTGGGCGTTGGATCCCTTGCTTTGATTAGGCCCTAATTCCTTACTCATTGAAATAGCTTTTCCTCATCTCATGTATAAAATTAATTTGCCCTCTCTCCTTAATGAATACAGTTCATGATGAGGTAAGCCCAGTTAAAAAACTAACCAATAAAAAACCCAAACAAACAAAAACACAAGCAAAACACAAAAGACAACAATATGCAAAGAAAACAAAAAAAAAGCCAAATATTTCCATAAACACTCTTTGTAAAGAAAATAGAAGGGAAGTAGGGAGCAAAAGGTTCCCTTCTCTAGTTGGCATGGTATCTAGGATCTTTTTCTAAATATTTTTCTTATTTTTTTGCTCCTGGCTGTCCATTTTCCTCTTCCCTCCAGTCTTGTTTCTTTTTAAAGGTTGTTGCGAGAGAAATGAGAGAACTAAAAGTGAAAGAATAAAGCTTGGAGCTGTAACTTCATGCTCCTTCTAATGTCTCTCTAATTTTCTTGCACTGTGCTACAAGAGGAAGCTATTATACAATCCATACTGAGGGGCATTTGCAGCAGTTCAGCAGCATAAATCCACCGAGCAAGATCTGATTCCTCACTTTGTTTGAAGCTCCTCATGCTGCCTCAATGCTCAGACTAGTTTTTGTGTTGCTGACAAATGTGGGATGGAGGGAGACAACCCCCTCTGCACATTCTCTTGGGTCAGACCACTGGTTCCTAAGACACGTGATACAGGGACACATTTCATCCAAAGCACTGGAGATGTTTGCAGTGATCAATAACTTCCTAGTTATTCTATGAAAGTAGCAAAACTGTAGCAATTTTATTAAAAATTCAGCATACAATTTCTAGTCCCCTGTCAATTACTTTTCAAGTTACATAGGTTTTTATTTTTTCTGGTTTGCATGTGCAGTGGAGAAGGGACATTCAGATTCAGCATTTGTGTATAAACTGGTGTGTCAAACCACATTACAGTGGTTTATCATTGCCATCAAGTAATTGATCTAAGACATCCTTTAAGGGTAATCAGTCCTGCCTTGGGCAGAAAGACAGATGATGTCTTTCTCGAGGCTGCTTCCAGCCCACTTAGTTAAAGAAAAATCCCAGTTTTAATGAGCTGAAATTCAGCGAAACCTGAAAAATAAATGACCACTGATTACTAAGATAAGGAAGGAGTGAGCCACTTTCATTCATTGACTGCATTCTGAGACTGTTGCATCAATTGTTGTTTGCATAACACTAAATGAGGGGTTGTCACTTACTGAGATGAAAAGGAGAAATGGGATATATGTTAGAATTGTCATTCTTAGTGTTGCTAATAACAGCAGAAAAACCATATATCATGGTTTTTCCCTCCTGAAGAAACTGTGAGTGCTGTGCTTACCTCCCCAGTAGGTACAATCGTCAGTGAAATCACTGTTTTTTTCCTTTTTCTACTCAAAAATTTTCTATATGGATTTTGGTGGAACTGCAGTGGGGTCAAGATGCCCAGCTCATAAATGGGGAAACCTTTTTGTCCCTTTTAAAAATCATGATCATGAAACAGCTTAGATTTATGGTCTGTGGGTTAGAGATGTGCACCAGGCACCTCTAAGCAAAACTGCTAAATATCTCAAGGTCTCCCTGTGGTGGGGGATAGCATTGCAATCACCCTCTTTTCTTTTAGAAAACTGATCTCTTCATCCTGCACAAACAAGTACATTCATGCTTAATTTTCCGTGTTTACATTCTGACCCTCTCAAAATACAGATGTTTAATTTCTCTGATACTTTCACTCAAGGTAAGTAGCACCTTGGTATTCACAGAACCCGTGGAGATCTACAGGACAGTTCCAAGTAGGCCATGAGACTTTCAGCAGAACCCCCACATTAGTTCCGAGCATGGAAATGACTTTTCCTGTGTTTCACAATAGTTTTTCAAGCTTCTTGGGGCAGAAATCATATTTTCCTTTGTATGGTCTCTAACACGTGGGGATTATTTACTACTAATGACTTGCATCCATTTGCAGGAATAGATTCACATAAACCTAATTTTTATGTTGTGATTTATTTGGCTGCTTTGAGTAAGCACAGATAAAAAAACCCCTGTGTTTTAGTTCTAATTCTTTGTTATCCTCATTAATCAACTGCAGCTGTGAGCATCATCTGGCTCATTTTAGAACTCTTTAATTGCTGTATTACATCATGCCTTTCCTCATTTTGTTTGTCAGGTTTGACTCTGATATAAAATAAATGGATCTGGTTGCCATGTACTGGAATTTAACATAAGCATCTAAGTGTGTACTCACTTCAGCTACAAGGGAGACTGGGATTAATTATGTTAGTAAGCTTCCAGTTCAAAATTATTCCAGTACAGTCTTGCTACCTTATGTATATGATATGGTATAAAGGACAGAGTAGTTGCAGTAACTCCCTTTGGAGAAAACCAGCAAACAAAAAAACAATCTGTCATTGAATGGCATTCTGGCTTCATCCTGTAACACTCCAGAAATCACAGACAGTTTTGTGCTTAACCTGGTTTTTGCTGTCCAGGTCTGAATGGTCTGAAAGTTAATGACAATTCTTTGAATGTCACAGGAAGTGTGTCAGTTTTTTACTCCACAACTAGAGAAATAAAGGAGGTGTGTTTGGAGTTGCAAATTAACATAAGCCCTGTTTGCAGAAATAAAAGAGTGCAGTTTCTTTAGCTGAAAGCTCTGCAATGTATGTGCAAGCATTTAACAGACAGCAAAAGGCTGGAATGGTGCCAGCAGTTCTGTGATGTGAACCAGTGTGTGTTGCAGAGTGTCAGGCAGTGCTGCCCCCGTTACCTTTGTCTCATTGGATTACACAGTAGCAGCAGCTCCCTGACTCTGATGAAGACTCTGATCCTACAGCCTGGAGTGAAACAGGTTGTGCTGGCTGTGACCGTTATTTAGAAATCTTTTCAGGCTGCCAGACATTTCTTGTCAATTCTTTGGAGCTTAAAATGAACCAAATGTGATCCATCTCATATCAAGTACCTTACTGTCAGAAATTAACTGGCTTGCAATAATAAGTTAGCCCCATTGGAGCAGCTGGTGCAAGTGAGGAACTCTGTCCATTATTCCAAGCACTGCCTTCTGCTGTTGACAGTTCCAGAGAGCTGGTACCAGCTCTACCTTGGCAAAGGCTGAAAATAACTCAGCTATTTTTAAACACAATCAGTCCATTTTTGGTTTTAAACACAGTCTCTCCATTTTTGCTGGGCAACTGGCTCATCTTTTTTTTTTTTTTTTTCACTTGGACTGTTTCAGCAAAAATAGGAGGACCAGGCTTTCACCTGTACCAGTGCATCAGACTAGCCCTAATTTAGGTTGTTCTTGTAAAACTACCCTGAGTCTTCCACAGGCTGAGGCAGAGTCTGGTGCTGTGACAGTGCTGCTCTGGGGAGGTTTGCAGAGTGGGATCTCTGTTGGCAATGTCCTTCCATTGTTATAAATAAAAGCCCTCTTCTGTTGCTATAAAGGATAGAAACATACCCACAAAATAGAAAAGCAATTCCTACTTACCAGTTTGAACACCAGAGATATTGTCCTGATTTTATTACTGTCAATTAAAAAGGTGCTTCCACCTGTCTGTTCTCATTGACTGATCACTGGAATAGTTCTCAGCTGGTTTCCTTAGGAAACCTCTTAATTCCTTTATCTAGCAGATGCCTGAAAAGTTACTTTTTAATAGTTTTCTATGCATTACCATGATTAACAGATTAAAATGGATTTTTGCCATCTTAGCTATTATATCTGTATTGCATTACCAGTTGTGTGCAGATTTACTCAGTAAAAAATGATTCCTCATGGGGATTGCATGATGAGTGTATGGGATAGCTGGAAGAGAGAGTCCAGACTAATATTTGAAAATTGTTGCAATGTTCCAAATAAGGTTTAAGAGGTTTGACTGCTTAAGGTAAGTACTGGTGTTCTAGAGGTGTCCTGCTACCAGGTGTTGCACTGCTGGTTACATGGCAGCAGCATGAAATATTTTCTCTATTCTTCTTTCATAAATGTATTTCAAATTACCAGAATTTTACTTTGGTATACTACATACGTTTTTAAAAAAATCTTTTATGGCTGAACTTCAGTTGAACCTCTGGCCACAGAGCTAAGCTTTACAATCTGAACATTAGATTACATTTTATTAGAATAAGGTATTACTCAGAAATATGAATGAATGAGTATATTATATATGTATCTGTACCACAAATCCAAGCCAATTAAGACTCCTTCATGAGAGTATCTTTATAAAAGGGGACTGCATTTACAAGGTTAACTTCTTTTGCTAATGGTCGTTGTGTTTTATACTTCATATTGTAGAATATACTTTATATTTTACTTTGTTTTCCTGTAAATAGAGGTACTTGCTATTACATTTGCATTTAGTACTGTTAATATTTTAAAGGAGGGACTTGGAATGTAAATCTTTATAGCAGGGCAAACAGTGCAAGTCATAAGAACAGTCAGATCCTGTGCTTGAAAGCTGTTTTCATCCCTAAAATAGTTTGACAGGCAGCATTGTTCCTGCGTAAGCTTTGCTGTAGTTCAGATGGATGTGTACAACAAAGGATTTGAGCACACGAACTCAGGCAGCAGTAACCCAGAACTGGCTGTCGCTGCTCAGGTGAGGTGAGGGTGGAAGCCTTGCTCCTGCAAAGGCAGATGGAGTGTGACAATGCAGGTGGCTGCCCCCAGGCTGCAGGTGTGTGCACACAGCACTGGCTCAGAGGCCCTGCCCTCGGGTGGGACTCACAGAGGATCTCTGTGCTGCAATGCAGTTTGTTTAAATGATTCCTTGTCATTTCCCCTGGTGACTCCTCTACTTCCTGCCCTTCCGATTCCTCTCACAGCTGCTCCCCAGACCACACTGGTTTTGACAACTGATTACTCAAACCTTCAGTTTGAGATAAACATCCTTTTCAAAGGAAAGGCAACTGGGAATGAAAATGGAGTAGCATCTGAACTTAAGGGAGAAACAGAATTGCACTTTAAACTTATTATCACTAGTCTTGTATTTTTATATGCAGAAGCAGCAAATGTTAATGGTAAAAACCATGTCAAAACTGTTGACAGGACAGCAGGGCTCCATTTTTGACCCATGGTTTCATGCTTAGTGACTGGTGGGATGCTGTGAATCTTGATTAATATGGTTGTTTTTTTCTGTCACTGGGGCAGGTTCTTCAGTGCACATGGATCAGCCTTGCTGTCAAGCTCTCTATGACTTCGAGCCAGAAAATGAAGGCGAGCTTGGGTTTAAGGAAGGGGACATCATAACTCTGACCAATCAGATTGATGAGAATTGGTATGAGGGGATGTTAAATGGAGAGTCTGGCTTCTTCCCCATTAATTATGTCGAAGTGATAGTTCCCTTGCCTCAGTGATTGTGTCATTCAAGCTGTGAACATGATTTCATGACTGAAATGGATTCACAAATGTTCTGTCAGTGTGGCATTCTGTGAAAGCCTTGCTATTTGACTGACTTACTGACTTTTGTATGCGTCTTTTTAAAATGTATTTATTTTATATTCAAAAAAAATTCACCTTCCCTGATTTGTCAACCTGCAAAAAAACCCATACCTAGTTTTTTTGCTTTGTGCCTTGAAGATCACTGTATGAAGTGTTTACTGGTAGCTCACTGTTGCTCCAAAAATGCATTTCCTCGCTCTTATTGTATGTGGAATTTTTTTTACCTTTGGCTGCAATGATTTTACTATTGAAAACCACTTTTAAAAATACTGTTAGTGAAGCTAACTGTAACCAGTTCCTAAGTTACTGATGTCATTGAGCTCTTTTCATCTATCACACTGTAATTTATTGTGATCAAGTTAATACATCTTTCACATTGTATGTTGACAAAAGGCAAAGTGGTTGTTGTCAATGTTATGATGATGTTGTACTAAGTACAAGTTCTCAGCATTGAAAATTCCTACAATTTACTGACCAAACTGAATAAATATTTCTGTGGGATAAGAACAGTGGTTGCTGCTTCTATACCTGTAGTTCTGGCAATTGTTTTTGAGCTGGAGATTGCTTTTGCTGAATATATCAGCTTTCAGTGACAAAAACAATGCTACATTAAAAATGGATGAATAAAGACAAAGTATTAGTTTTATAACACCTCAGGCACTGAATTCTAATCATCTTGCCACTTCTCTACTGATTGTTTGGCATTTATAATGTCTGTTAACATTTTTCTTTCAGCAGGAGGATAAGAGACACATTCCTTAGAACTAAGTACAAACTGCTTCTAGTTCCAGAGGGTTTGTGTAGAACTCCAGTGAGAGAAATAGATACCACTGGTGCTTACTGCTAACAGATGAAAAGTCAATACACTTCTGCTTCTTCTGTTTAGTTGAGAGGGATGGAAAGGAGGAAAAAGAGAAAAGTAGGAGATGAGGGAACGACATGCAATAGCTAAGAATATGCTTTCAAAAAGCCTCAAAATTAAGGATGAATTCAGGAATCTCAAGTACTTATCCAAACAAAGATAGAATCACTTTGTTTTTCTGTTTAGCCATCCCTGCATGTGAAGTAATGTACTAGTGACCAAAAAAGTCTTTTGCCCATTGATGACAGATCGATGAGAAGAGAGATGAACTGTCTTGACTCCAGCTTCAGAGTTTCAAGCTGTAGCTGGTTCTATAGTCCAGATGAAACAGCATTCCCTAGAGAGGAAAGAATTGCATGTGTATAATAGGTGCAGTACATTTCCTTTAAGAAGCATAAATAGTCCCAAAATGACTCTCAGACTTACAGCTTTCTGGTTTCTCGCAGTTCTGGTCTTGACTTGCTCAATGGTCACAGAAGAAGAGGAGGGTTATCCTTCACAGCTTTTGCTAGAGGCTGCTCCTTCAGGCACATCATCTCAGAATTCGTGCTTGCTCATGCAAAGACAATTCATCTAGCTCTTTTCCAAAGTCAGGGGCAAGTACCCAGTAGTTACAAGAGCAACAATATGGAAAGAAACATGTCCTGGCCTGGGTCTTGAATGAAAGCAGCTATGAAATGCCAAATATAAAATGTGTGAGACAAGTTACACAGGTTCAAGTATTTCAGATTCACAGCTGATCTTGCTTTTTGCTCATTATAAGAAGGATATCACCAATCATACCTTTCCCACAGAGGCAAGAAATGAGGCATTAAAGTCTCCCTTTTACCTCAACAGAATTCCCTGAAGGAAAGAATTACATATGAACAAATGTACATGCACTCTGCCATATATAGAATTCCCAGTACACTTTACAATAGGCAGCTTCCCCTTTAGTATAGGGCTCCTGCTCTGCTGCACTGGATGCCTCATTAGAAGTAGAAAGTGGAAAATTAGTAGGCTGGAAGCAAGTCAAAAGCTCTACATGTTATCAATTAGGGTAAAGTAACTAGAGAGACTACAGGAAACCATCTATCATTAAGGTGTGCTGGGAGTAAGACAATTTGCAGAATAGGATCCATTGATTCTTCTATATGTGCCTTTATAAAGATTGCATACTAAGAAAAAGCAACAAACTATCCTACAGATTGTGAATTGAGTAAATGTCTCATGGACTGTTGATGTGCAAACATCCCAGACTGCTGCTATTTCCTATCAAGACTTGTAGACTACTTCAGCTTTTTCATCAGAGTTGCTTAATGCTATATCCTTCCCTTGTGCAATGAAGAGCTTGTATTTGAAATACTGAAGATTGCTCTTAAATCCATGTCAGAGCAGTCCAGCTTTATTTGAAATGAGTGATTTAATATAAACAGGAGAGCAGAGTGCAGTTGTGGAGGTTTCTTCACTCTGCAGCCCCTAAAACTCAGCAGTTTTACTACTTTGGTTCGAAAGACTTCACTCAACTCAAATCAATGAACAAACAGACCTTTATTTGCAAATATTCAAATCCAAGACTGCTTTTATATACATGAAAAATATTTTTAATAGTTAAAAAAAGTTTTAAGAAATCAAGATAAATACAGCAATGTTACAGCAGCAGCTATTTCTATGGTTCTAGGTGGAACAAGTATTTGGATCTGCTACAATGCAAGTATAGAAACAGCATCTACTCTTGATGTCTCAAAACCAGAACTTTTAAGTAATATAAGAGTTTAAGTTAGCATAAGGAGGGCCTCACCTTAACACCTGCATCCTAACACCAAGCAGGTCTCGAGTTTGGAACTGAATACTTCTGCAAGGTGAAAGTCAAAACAGTATTCCAGCATTTAGAGAAATCCGCAGGCTCAGCTGCTCCCCTCCTGCTCCTAAGTAGAAGGGCACTTCCAATGGCTCATCCAGGCCCCTCCTTTCCCCCAGGGTCAGCAGGTCATTTCAGTGAAGAGAGGCAAAGAGCAACTGACTGCAGTGCCCCCCAGTCTGAGTGCCTGGTTTTGAGGGTTACAGGAGAGGCTGTTCATGGATCCAGAGCTATCAACATTACAGGGAATTGCACACTGGCCAATAGACAGTATTTCCCCAACTGGCCTGTTGGACACACCCACAGCAGTGCTGCAGACTGCAGGGATTCAGTACATAAGGGCTCCAAGAGCAGATGTTTTGATGCATCTTTCACCACAGGTCTTGCTTTCTAGTTCTGATGTTTGCTCTAGCCTGTTTTTCTTTCTAGCCCCTTAGAAAGTGGTTGTTGGGACCATTCAAGCAATGCCCACAGCACTAGTCACAGTACCTGCTCTACTGGAATGAGATGCTTTTTCACATTTACAGGATACATTTGCCCAAGTTAAGGTTGGCACAGCAGTGCTGTGATACACTTTATCTAGGAATTTACTATACTGAAACTGGGGGATTTCCACTTCCTAGAATTTAGAAACAGTATATTTTTAACAGGCACCAATATTTTTTACAACTTGCTATTAATTTTAAAGTCTTTCACTCAAGCAAGTGCTTGAGACTAGTTTTCATATATTTCTGCATCAGGACCTGAGCAGGAAACATTTCAGATACTCATCACTCTTCAGGACATTTTACTTTAGACTTGCTCAAGGTACAAGCCAGGGTGTGATCTGTCCTGTTTCCCACTCAGCCTTAAAAGAGAAATTACCTTTGGAGAAACATCATACCAGAATATTGAAAAAGCTGAGGCAGCCTCATGTTCATTGTCAAGTATTTAACATCCTTCTAGGGCACATGTTTAGAAGCTTTGTAAACTGTGCTCCTGTGTCAGCAGGTCATGGAAACCAGATTCTTGTTAAAAGTAAAAATAACTTCACATGGAACTTGCATTCTACTGCTCTTTGCATCAGTGAATCCAAGGACAGGGTCCAGTATCAGAAGGTAGGAAATTCCATCATGTCATGGACAATGTTTCTTACAAACACATCAGATGTGATAACATGAATTCCAAGTTCCAGATATTGCAGAAGGTACCAAAACACATACAGTCTATGTCACCTGGGTCTGAGAGGTGTTTTCAGATGATTGTCTCTTTGTCCACGTTACATGACAGAACAGCTAGGATCCTCATTTTGCTGCAGAAAGAAAACAAGACATTGGGCTAATTAGCACATGTACAAACATTTATTGCTGGTTACCTACCTGATCCTCAGTATAGGCATGGAGGGTTTTTAGTCTTTTGTAGATTTAGTTACTTAAAGCAAAGCAGATTTTCAAGAGAGTACATGAACGGTACTAGATGATTTGTGGGTGGGGAGAGAGACTACAAAATTCTAAGTATTTGAGGCCATGCAGTACATGAGCCTGTGCCTTCCTTAATGAAAGGCTGCCAGGCTATCCATCACTACCTCAGTTCCCAAGCATCAGAACTTCACTGGCATGCAGATTTATGCTGCCCTAGTTAGGATGGTAAAAGCAGAAGCAAAAAGTATGGAAACCCTGCCTTCTTTTAGAGCACAGCATGCATTCTTCCCATCATTTTACTGCATGCAACAAGTTAACTGTTGTTCACCAAGCTGCTGTATCAGTACTACCAGTGCAGCAGAAGCACATAGGTACAAAAGTCAGAAGTTTGATAGGAATTCAGCAGACAGTAACAACAAACATTTAATTGGAAGGAGTAGAATTGATTCTTACCATAAATGTCACACAACTGTATTGTAAAGTTGCTATTGCTAATAAAACAGATTAGGGGTGTAAGGAAAAGTTATTTTTGCCTTCCACCATTGAATATCAAATAAGCCACTTAGTGAACTAAAAAGAAGCCACCCTTGAGGAGAGACCCTACTCTGAATATGAAGGGAAGCTTGTATCATTAAGGCTTTTCATGAGCCTAAAGCTTCCTTCAACCATTTTGGTGTGTGCATTAAGAGCCTAAATGGCAGAACAGCATTATAGAACCTCTCTCATTAGCCTCATTAACAGGGTCTCAACATCCTTCAGTGAGATTGAAAACATCACAAGAATGTGCATGCAAGGCAGGAGACTGATAAACATCTTTAAGGCACACGGTATTGTAGTAACATATTTACAGATTTTTCTGCTTGAAAGAAGAAAAAAAGCAAAAGCAGCAGTAACTGCTCATTCTGAGGTATATTTTCTTCAGAAAAACAGTACTAAAGTACTTTTAAGTTAGTTTTCAGACAGATGTGGAAGTATTGGGAAATGGCGGTGGGAGCTTTAAGTGCAGTAAGATGCAACTCCTTGTAACTGTGGAGAATCAGTTTTAGGAAGAGCTGTGGTAGCTAAATGTGTCAGCAGGAGGGAGAGAGTTTTTAGCTGGACATTGCCTTAGCACTTGGGGCCTTGAAGTTTGTACTAGCAAAGGGGACATGGTGTTATTGCAGATCAAGACACAAACCAACTTGGGTAAAGTGCAGTTAAAATTATTCAGTTATGATGAATTTAAAGCCCTGATATTAGTTGGTTTAGACTCCTTCAGCAATCAAAGATGGCTGACTACTAGTATATCAAAATAAAGTAGGAGCATCCAACATGTATCAGTTCAGACTTGTAATATGTTTAGTCAAAAGCCATTTGAAGGGGCTTGCAGAGTCTTGCATAGGGCATTACAACATGTAAGTCTGTAGCCAATGGTTTGTAAGTACATTCAACTTAATTCACCCTGAAGTTATCTTAAAAGCAAGTCAGTGACACTGGAGTGTCAGGTAAGTCACTTCATCCCACAAAAACAGTGTTTGCATTCTGTTCTTGGGATAACAGCTTCTAAGTTAACTCGTAATCAGATACTTTGCTGAAACAGACATTAAAAGCTGTATTTTTCAGTGTGTCAGGAATAAGACACTAAGTAATTAATGCTACTATTTGAGTATATTCAACCAGAGAAAAGCAAAACATCAACAGCACTTCTGAGGCAAAGCCATGCAAGCTACAGCCTATGTGGGACAAGAGACTGCAGCACTACTGTGAAGCAAGTTTTGAATGAGATGACAAGCGTGATCCTCACCATCTCACCTGCTTAAGGATGCTCACAGGAACCACTGTCATGAAACCAAACAACATTTCTTTTTTCTTCTTCTTTTGGTCTGACATCAAGAAAAACATTAATAGTTGCAAGATATGAGTAGTACTCAAAATATTTTCATTTAATAAGGAAAAGAAGTGACCTTTGAATGACTCTGCTGATAGCATACATTTAAACTTCAGGCAGCTCACCTGAGATGGAAACTCCATATCACTTCCAGTTATTTCTTCATAATCATCATCTTGCTCACTGCTTTCTTCTTCCCTGGGTACAAACGTTATCTTCCTCTCTGCAAGTTCCTACAATACAATTGAATTACCACCAAGAATCCTCAGAGATTAAGCACAAACAAGTTTAGTATTAGGACAGTAGAAGCTATTTACTATTTCACTTACCTCACCATCATCTGTGATAAGTGTAACACCAATACTATCCCCAGTTCCCCAAGACCTCTGAGACTTCCAGACCAGATCACTTGGACCTGGGCTTACACCAGCAGCTGCACCCCAGATCTGCAACAGATTTACAGTGAGCTTCTGAAGAATCCTTGTCTGTACTTAGTTACATATGTTAGACTGAATCCTAATCTATCAAGTATTACAACACAAAAGATGTCCAGTCACAGAAACTGAATCACTGTGATCCCTGGCAAGTTACTTCTTTTCAGGACTACCAAGAATGATGGTAATTTTTTTTTTTAACTGAAGACAAACACTTTGTGCAGAAAAAGCTGTTAACAGCTTCTACTTGATGTAGAAGTAGCCTTGCTTGGCATGCGTAACATCTGAGTCAGAGAGCCAAGCCATAGTCATAGACATGCTCAGGGCAGCAATTTGTGTGCACAAGAACCTCTCTCTTGGTCACTTCTGAGATCTCTTAAGCAAACTCCTGCACAGTTTGCAGTAGCAAATGTAGAGTACAATTTTAGCACTAAGCTTAGTACTATGCTATACTTGGGAACCCTAATAATAAACTAGAATACAATGATTCTGTTCACAAATTAGAGGACATTCGAATTGGGGATGATCCAGGGTCAATACAAGCTTTAAAGAAAATTTAATTGGCATTTTAGATCAAGTTGCTGCAAGGATTTTTCCTCATATCCTTCACCATATAAAGAACTTTAATTCTTCAGGCACTTGCAGCAGCAGTTTAGTTTTCCATATTACAGGAAACTCTGTTGCCCTCTAACATAAGAGCAGAGCTCTGAGAAAGTTTGACAAAATTACTACCTACTGTAACTACTTGGCCTGCCAGAAGAGTGAACGGCGAAGGAAACTTGTAAGTAACATCTGACACACTTCCAAGATGTCGTCTCAGCACCCATCCATGTAGTGGTTGATCCTGTGGGACAAGGAATTTCACTCAGCATGGCAGACCAACATCATATGTGGCAAATTCAAGGTTCTTTCCAGACTCATGGGTTGCTTTTAATCCCACTCCTGTAGCAGTTTTGAGGAAGTAGTCTAGTTTCTATTAAAGCCTTTTATGTATTCTCCCTGTACTTTAAGATTAATCTTAGTCCCACAAATTAAGCCACACCTATTCTTGCCTCCTGTTGGAGGGGGGTCATGATGCTCTTTACCAGGGATATTCTGATAAATGCAGTTCACCACACCCACCTACCAACTTGAGCCATACACATAAAATACAGTGGCCTGTGAAATTTTAAAGCATCTCAGGCTGAAGTGGCTAGGCCACAAGCCACATGTTTTAAAGCTCTTGTGATTAATTCAATAGTTCTGGGTTTACAAACTAAACTAGTCAAAGAAGTAGCTAATTTGTCAGATAAACCCTCCACCTGGATTAGATACCATCAATTCTATTCAATCTTCTAGCTGTTTTAAGAGGCTGTCATGATCCAATTTACTAAGCACCCCATTTAGTTCATCAAGGATAAGTAGTACTGATAGTGCTAACCTGAGTCTGATGACAAACACAGCTGAAGGTGTTAGATTTCTGCATAATAGAACCCATTGCACCTCCACCCAAAAGTACCTCCCAGCCAGCCCTGTGAACAGAACACCTGCAGTACCAAAACACTCTCTAGTCTGTCGCTAAGCTACAAGTCATTCATAAGCAGTCATACTTTGCAGCGAAGGCCATGCAGACTTGAAAACAAAAGTACCACATTAGAGTTGTTTTTCAGCCTGACAAATTTCCCATCAGCATCAATCTCCTCAATAGACACACTCCCAGAAGCTGAGGCATGCTGAATAGTCTGAAATGCAGCACTATGTTCTCTCTTTCTGGATTCTTTCATTTTCCTTTTCTTCCCAAGTAGGAACCGTCGCCCTTGACTTGTTGTTGGAGTTGCCATGCTGCGTGAAGATAAACTGGGTGACAGCTTTAGCCTAGAAGAGAATCAGGTAACATTCACTTGAATACCTGATGTGCTTTATTTCTTCTCCCTACTATCCCCCCACTATATCCAAGCCTAACAGCTTACTATATCCAAGTTTGCCATGAGGTCTTGAATGTAAGATTTAGTTTTTATTGGCAAGAGTAGTTAGGGTTGTTAAGTCTGGAACAGCCCCAGCCCTAAAGTCCAGAGTAAGCTTGTATTGGTAAGAAAAGATTCCCAACTGCAGTAAGTATTCCTTTAAAGTCTCTACATTCACAATCTTCATTGAAAGTAATTTCATGTATTTGAGCCTTCTTAGCATATATTTAGAGTTCATGTTCTCACCAGGCAAGTGAGATACCATGTCTAGATAGATGGGAGTTGATAGAGTTTCTCAGTTTCATTCATGGAACTTGAGCACTGTCTTTGAAATATCTTTAAGATATAGCACAAAACTTAGAGAAAGTGGAGGAGTGTCCAATGGACCTTGGAATTTATCAGTTGGGTTTATGAATTTATTTCATCTTACCTGTGTTAGATGTGGGATATAAATACCATCTACAGAAGATTACATTTCAGTAACTAAAATCACTACACTAATGACATACTTGATGTTTGTTTCTTGTCTCCTCCACATTCTGAAGGTATATGGTTAGTGTAGACATCTTGGATGAAGCAGCTCCTCATACAAAGATCTTGCCATAGCCTACCTCTGCTCCTCTCCTTCCAGCATCTTTCTGTATGCACTTATTTCCAAATCTAGAGCCAGTTTCACATCTAAGAGATGCTCATATTCTTCCAACTGTTCTTGTGCCTGCCTCCGAGTTTGTGCCATTTCTTCCTCCTTTTCGGCCATACGCCTTCGATGGAGATCACGGTCATAATCCAGCAAGTCCTGTAGTTCCTTTATTTTGCTCTCCAAAGCAACATTCTAAAGTGATGGGGGGAAAAAATAAATCAAACTATAACTGGACTAGAGAGAAGCCACCAATATTTTCAATTGAATATCTAAATTAAAATAATGCTGAGGTTATACAAATACAGACAGCACCTGGCTTTGATACTTATTAACTTGAGACAACAGAGTATCAAGTCTCTTCCTTGTTTCCACCAGCTCCTCCTGAGCAGCACTGGCACACTCGCTATTTCTTCTTGCAGTTAGCTGGGCATTCTCCACCTGTGGATAAGTCACTGTTAGTAATGAGTTGCATATTACCACGTATTTTATGTAAAGAAGGAAAACCAAGTAATTTTCACCTGTTACATCTGGAAATAAAGTTATGTTTTACTTAAGTGTGCAGATACCAATGAAATCCAGCTCTAAGTTTTTCATTGCTTTCCAAGGAGGTTTACACAAGTTAGATATTTACATCAGAAAAAGTCAGCAATAATCAGATAGTGAAAATTGCTGGATTAGGATATTTCAGTTAGACATGCATGTGTATAAATAATAAATTGATTCTCCAGAAGAACAATAGAGAATATATTTAGAAGCTGCTTGTCAAAGAATAGGGCTGCAGGACACTGGATGTGCATATCAAACTATTACCACTCTTCCCCAAAGGGTCTGTTACCAGAGAGTTCCTGCATCATTATAAGCAGCATTGAATTGCTCTACAAATAGCTCAAGTTGAAGACTTTGCAAGAAAAGATAAAGCGCTCCTATAAGAAGCACTCACAGAATTTTCAGTCAAAACAGGAGCATCCAAAGGAATTCACTAACTGGCATCTAAGAGTATAGAAAAACACTATTCGAAGACTGCAATTGCTTAATATAAACATAACACACCTTGGTCCCAAATTTCTCAGAAGTCTGAAATATGATCAGCTATTCCTAATTACTCCCCAAAGGGACAGTATCTGTGCTTGAACAAGTTTTGTTCGGGACCAAATGTTTGGAGAAATCCTGCTGTCTAATTCAACACTGCACTGAAATTCCATAACTTATGCTAAGAAGCTCCACAGTGAATGCAAGAGTTCCATCAGATGAGCTATTTATTATTGTGGCCTTAATTATGTCAAAGTGCAAAGAACTTCAACTTTGTTTTACTGTCATCTTTTACAAACTCACCTTTGCACTGAATGTTCGCTCCAGCTCCTCTTTGTATCCTTGGATTTGTTCTTCATGTTGCTTTCTGAGCTCCTGCAGAGCTGCCGAGAGCTTACTCTCAAATTCTTTCTGACGGCCAGATTCTACTTCTGCTACTCTGCTCTCATGGACTCTTCTTGTTTCTTTGAGCTCCTAGGAGAAGAAATTTCTCAGGGAATAAACAAGCCAATACAGTTTGAGACTGGATTAAGTGTAATAGCTTCACAAGTCCTTGACTCTTGAAGCAGATTTGTCATTAAATACACAGTAATTCATATTTATTCATAACTTAGATGTTCATCCCTTAGGCCTGGCATGCCCACCTTGCCAGCTGCCAACATTACTTAAACTAATAAAAGCAGTAATTTATATTTAACTACAAGTCTCATCCTTTGAACTATATTTTTTTTTTTCACAGAACACATACACTTCAGTTTCTTTAAGCACTATTACTTAACGTTTTCTTGTTTTATTCAAAAAGCTGTAGCAGTTGGTTAAGGAAGGTAGAATTCTATCACTTAAACCACACACTTGAAGATTCCTACCAAAGAGAAGGAAGCTGGTTTACATTCACATGTTTTCTGGTTTATGTACTGACTTCTCTCACAAAGGTGACCAGACACCTTTAGGAAGTATAAGGCAGTTGGGAACACAAGTTGCTTATGGAAGGAGATTAACTTCTTTGATTGTTTTAGACTTCAAGCAAGCATCTGGAATCATTTAACAGTAGCTGTAGCATAAATGCTTTCACTTATGCAAAGTATTAAATTGGGCTAGTAATTATCTTCACAAGAGCAGCCTGAAAAAATTGTCTCCCATTCCAGATACCTATTGGTACTATCCCAATTAACAAGGTTGTGTACTTTCTTGGAGTCTTCCTAATTAGGTGAATTCTATTAGCTGATGGGCTGCCATGGGTGGCTCAGCTTTTTAAGCACAAAGCCCATCATAACATTGCTTTTAAGTGCATCCATCAACATCTAAAAAAATTGCTTGTTAATAAGCTAAAACATACATCCTCATGAAGGCGCTTCTGGAATGCCATTTCTTCCTGCAAAGTTTTCATATTATTTTCTAGGTCCACCCTCCTTAACATTTCACTGTGGAGATGCTTTGTAGTATCTTCCAGGGACAGATTCAGCTGGAAAGGACAGACAACAGTGTTATCAAAATGAAGAGATAATTTTTTTGAATTAAGGCAGCCAATTTGTTGCAGATCATTCAACTTCATTCCCACAGCAACTAAAACGCACTGCTTGAGTGAAGTGGGTTATTTTGTCTAAGTTCTCATTTCAGTGGGATCCAGAATATTAGCAACAGATACAATTCTATTTAATTGTTATGTAGACCAGATTTCCCATAAGGCTAATATAGAGCAGCCCTTAATGCCACCAGCTGTTTGACTCCTCAAAGTAGACTTCTGATGAATCAATTGTACCATCCATATACATTCCTCCCCTTTACAATAGTATATATTCCAAACTTGTTCCTAGCTTACAATATAAGTTGACACTTAATGAGTAAAATCCTCCAAATGCAGCCTAACTATGTTGACAAACTATTATACACTTCCAGTGTTGGACTATGCTGCTTTAGTGCATAAGTGTTGTTTGTTTTGTCAGTTTTTTTAAAAAAAGTTTTCCCCTTTACAGATGCGAAATGAGCTTATTCAATGATCACATTAAAGCATGACGATACAAAAGCTATGCTCTTAGAAGTGCATTGATAAAGTAGCAACTCAAGCAGAGTTCATTTTAGTAGCACAAAACCCTACAAAAAAACCATAGAACTTATTCTATCTAGATTGTAAGCATAAGGAAGCAGAGCCCCTCAAATGCTCCCTTCCATGATACGTTAGAGAATTCTACAGGGACTACAGGAGTACTACACATTTCAACCCACGTTAACCTTAGAACAAGAAACATCATATACTGTGGTCATAGAATTAAAGGTACCTGCAACAGGTCAAAGTTTTAAGGAACCAACTACTCATTTGCTTTCAGCAAGATTGTGGAAATCTTTTTGTCTACCTGTCAATGCCACAGTTTATGGGTTCTCTCTTTTTTTAAATATCAGTAACTAATTGGGGGAAAAACCAAGCGGAAACTGCAGAACAACAGCCAAGTTTAAATTCCAAGAGCCAGTCCTACAGTGAGTACTTCATCCTTCAATTCACGGAGCTCATTCTCCAAAGTCCGGTTCTCGTTCAGGGCCGTTGCCAGGTGAGCCTCCTTGGCGTTCAGCTGCGCATCCAGGTCCCTCATCCGAGCCTGGGCCACGTTCAAATCAGTTTCTTTTTTTGAATTCCTGCAGGAGAAAGTTTTGCACTGGTAAGTTGCAGCTGGTGATGGAGGGTTTGTTTTCAATGTGTTTGCCCTCAGAGGGGTCTGTGGTGAAACAGAGGAGAGGTCAGTCATGCCCGCAGTGACGGCACAGGGTGGGCTGTGACCAACCGGACAAGCATCATTTGTTTAACCCGAAAGATTCCTGACCCATTTTCCAGCTCCTTCTGTGCAAATCCCATGCGGAAGCCAGCTATTTCCCACGGCATTCCCAGGCGGAGAGGGAAGGGACAGCAAGGCCCTAGCTCCACGGGGAGGGATTGCCGCGCTCAGTTACCGGCCCGGGGGAGCCGCAGGGGCTGGTCCGGGTGTCCCTCACACACACGGGGGTGAGGTGACCCCTGACTGCGGCTGCGGGGGGTGCCGCTCCTCGCCCCCGCACCCCCGGGCCGTTCTGCCGCAGCACAGACGGAGCTTTGCCCCCCGAGGCCCCGGCCAGCCCCGTGAGCTGCTCCTGCAGCCCCGACACCGCCGCACCCCCTGCCAGGGCCGCGCCCCCCGCGCTCCTCCGACCGGACCGCGCCGGAGTCACGGGGGGAGAGCAGCTCTGCCCTGGGAGAGGCCACCCCCGAGCAGTGCCCGGGGACCCCCATGGCCAGCGCGGCTGTTCCTGCCCTGCCTGGCACCGCAGACGCGCTGGGCCCACGGCGAGCTCCCGTCACAGAACATGGCAATTCCCCACACTACTCCAGCTTTTAATATCCTTGCAGTTGTCCCACCCGCTATCCAGAGTCTGAGCTCCCGCTCGAATCTCAGATTTGAGACTGCAAAGAATAAAATCCTCAATTTGTTTTGGCAAAATCTTTCCTGCCAAGTGGCAAAGTTGTGTTAGTTCATACAATGAGTTTTCCAGGGGATAACTGAGCAGACCAGCAGGCGAGAGTCCAAGGCAATTCTGCAGGATTGATCAGCTCTAGAAAGCATGGACTGCAAGAAAAGATTGGAAAAAACTAAGGGTTGTTTAGTCTAGAGAACAGAAAAGGGACAGGAGACAGAACAGTCTTTACATAGGTGAAGGGAATCTGTTTTCCATGTCTGTTGTGGAAAGACAGGAAGGTGCAGGCTGAAATTGCAGGGAGGAATATTCGGGTTAGATGTTAGGGAGAGGAAACTAATACTAGTGCAACAGTGAAGCACACTGCCTGGGGGGGATATCCTGGAATTGCCATCAGCTGGAATTTTAAAATAAGGGTTACATAAAATCTGCTGGAAGGGATGCAGGTATGGCTGGTTCCAACACAGGCCCAGGGCATGGGACTATCTGTAACAGGTTCTTGCTCAAGACCTTTTCTCTACAGAGCCCTTGGTTGTGTTTTGCTAGCAGAGGTTATTTACTCTTTATTTAGACTCCAGGAGAAAAGCAGCTTTACTATCAATGAAAAACAAGATAACATGCTGTAGTTTTAGTAAGTGCAGGTTTCTTTCTTTTCTAGGTGTTCACCTTCATTTGGAATCTCTGCTACTAACTACCACATTGTATTATATATGATATTAAGTACACCACTTAATAATAATATTGACTGTTTCATCCTACAATAATGTAAACTTCATTCTGCAATCAAAGTGTGTGCAAAACAAATTCCATTGGTATCTCTGCTTTAACAGTCTGCTTTCCCAATATAAGTCTCTGACAGCCAGGCTCAGGTTTCTTAGATTCTTTGCTGGCAAATATAACTTCCAAAGAACCCTGAAGTGAGTAATTTCATCTTTAAGAACAATAATTTAAAGAGTCTGACTTGGAAAAGAGCATTTATTACCCTTTTAAACCAAGTTTAGGGTTCTCAACACCACTGTACACCCTTATGCAGCAAGCAGTGACAGTTACAGTACTCTGCAACATTCCATATACCAACCATTCCTGGACTAAGTGTGGCTCACTGACTATCAATTACAAGCAAAAACTTTGAGGCACTGCCAATCACGTTCCCTGTAAGTCAGGATGTCACATATGCTTGATCTGGAGAATTTATATAATTTTACCAGAATATTTCAGGTATGTGTGAAACAAAGTCTGGTTTTTCAAGACTTGAGGACATCAACAGCACATACAAAACTCATTCTTACAGCCTCAGTTGCCACTCCATGTGTGTCAGGTTCAGCAGTAAAATAAACATCACTACTCCCTGGTGCAGAAAGGATCTGGTCTTGTTTCTCTCTGCTGTATTACTGTAGTAGCTTTGACCTTCCTCAGGCTCTGAACTCAACCGACTGATATGCTTATCTACAACTCCTCCTCTCAAACATCCTTGGCCTACTTCCAGTCACCACTGTTTAAGAAAAAAACAAAACAAAACAGAAATGCAATCAGTTTATTGGCATCAAAAACTTTAAGTCTCCTAATCAGTGATTAGTCAGAGCCAATAGTTAATGCTGTTGGGAAATTATCAGGTGACACTCCATCCTATAAGAGCTAAATAACCACCAGGTTATTTAAAGGGTATATATATATATGTATAAGGGCATGATACCATCAAAGTTTGTTCCATGTCATCTGAGACATTTGCAGTTAGGCAGCCCAGATACAACACACATTAATATTAGGAGTTCAGTCTAGTCCTTTCAGAAACCAGTATGTACAGGGTATCATTTCTCACGGGCTGTAAATTTAACCACTTCTAAGACCTAGTTACTGTAAAGAAAGGAAAAAAAATATAAAGGATTGCATACCTGCCAAGTCTAAAGCTTTATAAACAAAGCCAGAGTTATACAAACACAAAGAGCAACAGAAAAGTTTTCGAGCTTACCCCTCTCCTCACTGTCCAGTCAAGTGGCTGGTTAAATTTATAAAACAGATCTGTGAGCCAAAACCCAGCATGACTGAGACAAGCACAAAAACAACTATGCAGCAGAAAACAGAAGCTTAGAGTAAAAACATACTTTACTCCCAAGCACAGCTACTGAGCCTATGTGGGGCCACAGGGGCATTAAAAAGAAAAAGCCAGTGCTAAGCTTGCCATGATACAGGTTTATAACCAGATGTAGGAGGCCTGTGGACACCCAAGTTATTATGAGTCTATAATATAGGGGTACAGTGGGGCATTAAAGTAACTAGCAGTGTTAGTACACTGTGTATATCCATAAAGGAAGCTTAGTGGGATTGGAAACTTGTTTCTTCCCCTTCACTATACACCTCTTTCCCTCCTTCAAGAGGATACGATGGCACTTACATTGGGCCACCCCTTTGTTCCAGGCTTAGCAAGACTAGACAACAACATGATGCCAGGCTCAGGATACACAGCTTACAAGAAAGTTCACCTGAAACAGCAGGCAGCTCCCCCCAGTTGTACATAAACACAGACCCTAAAAGCCAGTATGAAAACTTGTATGCAGTACCAGCCTAGACCCCATAAGCTATACTGCTCCTGGGACTGCCCTTTCTGTGCATTCCCCTCTGGGTTAATGCTTCGGCTGAACAGCCCAAAAGAGATGGGCACTGACTCCATACAAACACTCCTTCCACTGCTTCCATAACTTTCTAGGTACCTTCCAGCATCTTAAGCACTGGTAAACACAGGTGTGGTGCCAAACCCATGCAGCTGTGCATCCACACCCCGTAAGGGCAGACAGCATCCCAAATTCTGACAGAGCCTCATGCCCATCCCAGGTGAAGTAACCCCACGGCACTACCGCAGCAGGCACTCCCACCAGTGTCCCTACAGCTCACCTTCGGAACAGGCATCCAAATGTCTTCTAACCCAAGACACTCCACCCCCAGAAGGCCTTGAGGGTGTAACCCCTGCACGACCCCGACACCCAACATGCACTGCCCCCCTAACACACAGCTCTTGCCAGCAGCATCCCCTTCCCCTCGGCCCGCAGTAGCCCCAAAGGGGCGGCTCCCCGGGGTGTCCCCGGGCAGGGAGGCCTGCTCGGGGCCGGGGCTCCGACCTGATGTGCAGCTGCCGGTGCTCCTCGCCAATCTTGCCCAACTCCACCTGCAGCGTGGCCCGCTCGATGGCGATGTCGTCCAGCGCCCGGCGGGCGTCGGCCAGCTCCGCCTCATAGTGTAGCCGCAGGCAGCCCAGCTCCCGGTCGCTGCCCGTCTCCTGCTCGGCCAGCCGCTGCT
>JAOXXN010000150.1:11289525-11300153 GCA_026770055.1 Myrmophylax atrothorax | reverse complement strand
GGTTCATGTTGGCCTTGTAACCATGATGATTTCCAAAACTGATGGATTTTTTTTTTTTTATTCTGCCCTGATTGCATAGTCTCTGAGCTGTTGTGATCAGAACTTTGAAAGGCAGTGCAAATGACTGCTGAAATCCCAGGGCTGGGCTCTCAGCTTTGAGTAGGTGAAAGTGCTGGAAAGTACATCAGAAACCCTATGCTTCTTGGACTCTACCTTCTAGAGATCAAGATGGGAGGGGTTCCCAGTTTGATAAATTCTACTCCCTTCAGGAGGCAATCAGCCTTGTCCACTACTGCCAGCTTCCCCAAACCTTTCCTTTCCCCCCTTTTCTGCTCCCTAATTGGAGCTGCCTCACCCTGCAGGCTGTGCTCATGGCATGCGCTGCGCCTGCCCCTCTGGCCAGCACGGCACTCCGCTGTTTGCATTGCGTTGCTTCCAGCGGCCGGCCCAGTTTGCTTTAGTCGTTGAAATTCTGGCTGAGCCCGCTTGATTTGGTTTGTAATTTTAACCAATTTCTCTCAGCAGAGCCCCAAGGCATGAGGATGGCCAGCTCTAAAGCCACTGGGTTCTCCTGGGAGGTCACTTGGCTTGCTATTGCTCTCTACGCTCATCTACAGGTAAGTAATGAACTCATTGCTGGGGTCATGCCTGGTCCTTTACCAGGTGATCTTGCTGCACACTTTGTATTACTGTTTTTAAACAGAAAACTGCTGAAGGAACTGCACTGAAATTAAGATTCCCAATGAGAAGATTTTCCTTTCACTGAACTTTCAAAGACATCCATGTGGAAAATTAATATTCTCTCTTACTAGTAATATTGTACCTGACTTTATAAATGGGGACCAAAGGGAGAGCTTGCCAGATGTGTGATGCCATGGGTCTTTCTGGCAGCACAGCTGCTCTTTGCCCCTAGGAGTTTTAGCACCTGATAAATGCTGAGATACTCTAAGTGACAAGGGTTATAGAAATACATGGTAGAATATCTAAAGCACTTGGAAGTCAATGTCAGGGTGTGGGGAAGGTGGTCCAAAAAGGTCTTTGCTTTAGTGGTGTTCAATGAGTACAGGAACCATGGAGGAAAACCATGAAGGAAAACCATAGCTGCCATCTGATCTATTGCCTGACACATGAGCCTAATCAGTTCCAAGAAGTGAGTATTTCAAGAAATATGGTGTGCTGGCATGCAGCAGAGATGTTGTTATAGTATGTCATTCTCTATACTGATAGTTCCCACAGCACAGAGCGTTTCAAGGATTCTTTGGCCTTAAATACACTGAAATCCAGAAATCCTTAGAAAGTGACAGCTAAATAATCTGGAGAATCTTTTAAAAAAACAAATAGCATTGTTTTTTGAAGGATTGTAGTGGTTTCTGACAAAACAATAACATCTTTAAATAAAATCAGGGTTGCTGTTTACTACAATAGTGTTGTGTGGTGTTTGTACTGTTGCAGTGCTGAGAAATGGTTAAAACTGGAACCTGATGTGCTGGGCAGTATATAAACACACAACACAAAGAATTTGGAATTGGTGAACAATACAGCAGGCAAAAGTAAATTCAAAAGGAGCATAAAGAACTGAGGAGACTGTATTAGACAGCTAAGTAAGCTGGAATCAACTTAGGGTGGACTTTGAGGTTTAAGGTAGCGGGAATGGGGCTCCAACTCATCCTCAGTAGCACTGCTGAGTGCACTGTGAGTGCAAGTGTGAGTCATTTGGCAGCTGATGAACACCTCCTCTCTTTGCATTGTGATTGCAGCTAGTCATGCAAGTACACTGGTTACTTGAGTAAAGGGCTTGCCATTGAAGTAAAAGTTTACATTTATATTAATTGTGCAGTAAAACACAGGTCATTCAGCACATATCCAAGGAGAGAGGGCTGTGCTGGGATCTGCTTCTTGCCTACGTGTTTCTTATGCAAGGACAAAAATGTTAGTCATTTTCTGTGCCTCTCCAACTTGTATTTTTGTGTGCAAGGAGTTGGAGTGATGCTGCAATAACCAGCTCTATAAAACACTCAGAAAATAGTATATGAAGTTCCCTTAATAGTTGTTTTCAAGATGAGAATAGAAGCTCGGTGAGGGAAACATCAAATTCATGTTTGGGCCTCTTGGTTATGAAGAGACCAATTTTTTTTTTCTTTTACAATGTTTTTCTTGTATTTTTTCTTTCATATTTTTCTTATTGTAGAACTGGAACCAGTAGTGGCATAGTTTCCTCTTCTCCATGAGTGGTTTGGCATAGCTTCACTTGTCTCTTTATAATAAAAACAACTCAAACACATTGTAGTAATCAATAGGCTATTGTGAGTAGCTTTATGAACGCTTCAATCCAGGTCAATTTTTATGGTCTTGATTGTCCTTCAAAATATTGTAATCTGATGTCATATTTCAGTCATTAGCACTTAACCCCAATCTTGTAGGAGGCCTTTTCCACTCCTAAGTTTTAGGTGTTTGATCACAATTTTAGGCACATTAAAGATATTTCATATTATTTAACATAACATTTTTGGTATCCAGTAACCATTAATTCTTTAATTGGTTGCCTGGGGCCATACTATATGGACCACACACAGTCACCTTACCCTAATATTGTACCATAACTTCCACTTCTGTTGTTTTTGGCTATTAAAGTGCTTATGTCTGGAGCTAATCAATTAGAAACAATTGGATGCTGGGCAGGGTCACAAGTCTATGTCATATCACTTATGTGCAATTGATTAATTTCATCCTGCTTGAGGCAGGTACAGAATAAAATAAATGACCATTTTAGAAGAATGTGGTGGAAATGTGGTATGAATATAATGCAAAGAAAACTTTAACATGAGAAGTTGTGAAAAAGAGGTAGCTGTTCCTGGGAAGAAATGGAAGTTAACTTTGGTTATAGGAGCCCTTTCTGATTCTTCACAGCATGTTAATAAGCACAGCGTGGTGCTTAGGTGGGCTCCATATTGAACTCTGCCCCTACAGATGTGCAGTGTCTCAAATTTGACAAAATTAGTTTGTCAAGGGCAGATTAGTCACTATACTAGTAGGTAGGTTAGGTTTCCTGGGATAACCCAGGGAATAGTTTAAGCCTGAGCATGGCTGAGCTGCCTGTTTGTTAAATCTGCTCTGTGACCAAGAGCAGTGGCATAAATCACTCAGGAAGAGACCACTTATAGGTAAGCCTTGGCTGTGTTCTTTTACAAGTATAGAGCCAATATAAATGAAATTAATGGAACTGCATTATTCTAAAGCTAATGATAATACAAGCAAATTATGTCTGTATGCTTTTCTTAAAAGCAAACAAAGTACTCCATCAAATGGTAACAGCAACATAGAATAATTCATTGTTTATAAAGATTTAAGTGATGGCTTTATCCAAAGAAGTTACTGTATTCTACTGATTAGATGTATTTGGGAATGTTGACTATACCCATAGCTTCCTATTTATTGCTAAATATTGTGTAAAAGTTTCCTCATATTTTTTCTCACTTTGCAGCAGGAGAGCTATCAGTACTACAGATTTTAGGAGATGATTAAGCTAATGAAGTAGAAACCCAAGTCCAGTTTTGCTGTTTTGAAGTGATCTCTTGAGTACATATTGGTTCATATTTGTAATTGAAAGGGCAGAATGCTCAGTGTCATAACCACTCTTTCTTAACCTTGTGATAACATTTTATTACACCATTTTATTACATCAGCCAGATACTGTTATATTTGTTATGAAATGTATATAAGACGGTATATTCTTACTAAGGGATTACTGGCAGGAAGAAGTGATAGCTAGCAGATTCATGTAGGCAAATATATATCATCAAGAATTTTACACATGGATTCATTTTAGATTTATTCTCTAGTAGGTTGTTTTCAAATCAGGACATTTTCTTAGGTTCCTAAAGTCCAAATCAAACCCTCTACAAGTCAGTAAATTTGCCTCCAAAGACCATGGGTTTGCTAATATCTGCAGAGGGAATAACAGCAAAGACACCATGTCTGGATATTTAAGAAGTATTAGCTCTGGGTTTCTATGGAAGGGAACGTTTCATAGCTCAATATTCATTGAATAACTGTTGGTTGCTTCCATGATTTATGTTTCTGTGATCCCTGCCTGCATTATGTTTTTTCCTAACTATCTGTGATATTCTGGATGTGAAGGCTATAAATGCTGAAAACATTATTGTATTCAAAATTATTCTGCTGTAACAAATCTGCCAAAAACTACCAACGTAGTAAATGTCTTTAAGACTGAACTTTGCAAGGCCAAAAATCTGATGTCCATTATATGACATAGTGGACTTGGAGAACATCTTTGTGGAAAACCTTTGGATTATTGTTTTACAGTCACTGAATATATTGCACACTGATATCCAGAAAATAGATGATGAACTACATGCCATACAATAGTGAGGATTCTTAAGTCTCTAGTAAGTTTAACCAGAAATATCAGGATGAGATTTGCAAGTCCTAAGTTAAGTTTGAAGCAGTTTTCCATTTCTATGGGCAGGTTGCAATTCTGCACCCGTCTGGAGTTTTGCCCTCAGCCTCAAAAGGCCTGTGGTTTTATTCTTAGTTTAAAGAATGAGCTGCTGCTTCTAAAGACAAATAATGCATCTGAGACTCTGTACAAGTATTCTGACTTAAAATATTCATTGCTATTGACAAGGTTGCCACTCAGTGACAGCATTACCAGAAAACGGATGTTTAAGTTTCTGAACTCGCTTTAAATTCAGGACTGATAATGATTGCTCAGCCAGTGCTCATAGAAGCTGAACTGCTCTTACCCTCAATTTAAAATCCAAAAGAATTGAATTGCCTGAAAAATTGACGCTTGTGTCTTGTGACTTGAGACACAAACTATGTACAAATACTTAATTTTTTACAAGGTCATTTTAAAAACTAAAGTCATCTATGGGAGATGATCAAGAGTCCCAGATGTCATCAATGAAGGCATCCTTTTACTATCTCATTTATTTGCTACTGTGATGACTTCTGATGAAGTTGGGCTAAAAGCTGGGCAGAGATGCTCAAATCAGTTTGTGTAGAGCTGCAGATTGCTGCTTGCCAAACCAGATCAACAAGAGACTGGCACATTTGAAGAAGCCACAAGTATAGGAATAATCTCTAACAGCTGCCAGTGGTTTCCAGTTTCTCTTGAGAGAGTAGTCAAGAAATGAGGGAATAGCTATAGGATGATCTTTGATTTTAGAAGATACTTGAACACTTAGTCATTGATAATTACTCATTGAGGTCTGCTTGGTGCAGCAGGAGCCTTCATATCCCTTACCAAATTGGGGCATAAACTGCACTGAGGTGGCAGCTTTGCACAATGCACCAAATTCCATTCCTGCCTTTGCATCACTGAAAATGTACACGATTGATTGTACTGATACTAAAGTCCTTTTACTATTCATCCAGAATTCGAGATTTAGCCATCCAAAATAACATGTTTGCTTCAAAAGAATGTACATTTAAAAATCTCTGTTAAACAGAGAGAGTTTGTGCATGGTGAAAGAATGGGTTTGTTTTTGAAGTACAGTTTGTTAGTGAGCACAACATTCCAGAAAGGACATTGGATATGGCCATGGCAACTCTGAAGAGACTACTGAAACCCACATAGGAACTTAAAAGCCCTGCAGTCTGATATGCCCTATGCACTCACCTTGTTGTCAGTGATAGACAATAATTCCTTTAGGTTTTGAAAGCATGCATATAACTTTCTTTCCCATAAGGGGAAAACTTGGTATTAGCTGCAGTCTGTAGACTGTCAAGTGCTCTGGAATTTAAGGGTCAGATTTTCAAATGTCCTCTTTCCAGCTTGTAGGAGGAAGGACAGTTCTAAGAACTCCTTTTATGATGACTGTCAGCTACACAGGGTGTTAAATTAATGCAGATAGAGCAGCATTTTCAGAAAGGTTTGTGTTTTGATGACTTTCAGTAAGACTTGAGACATGTTAAACAAACACAAACACTGTTAAGTACTCAACTTGATAGGTGTTTAGCTGGATTTTGCAAAACAAATAACAAGGTAAATTTCAATTCATTTGGTGGGAGCCAGGCATGAGGTGCTGTAGGCACTTCCAAGAGTCTGGCTAAGTATTTCTCATCATATTTAGCTGGTTGACTCAAAACTTTCACCCTTATAATTCTTTTGAAATACCAAGTTTCTGGTGTGTAAATTCCACTCTTTCAGTGTGTATCTATTTAATAATATCTAAGAAGTGCAAGTACAAGTGTCACATGTTCATGAAGAGAGAGCAGTTTTTGAGAACTTGGCCTAATAAATCCCTTCCAGAGAGTATATTACATAAAGTGTTTAGCAACAATGTTATTTCTGTTTCTAATTTTGTATTTATTAGATTTAACATCATTATGGAGAGAAAATGAAAACAGTATTCTCAGTCTGTTTTGAGAAATGTGGTTTCCAAGAATTGTCAGTTTGTCATGCTTCTGGATGCACTAGAAACACAGTGAATGCAAGTCAGCTCAACTAAATTGTGAAACAATATTAAAACTGCATTTATGATTGCAGTTACTGGATTGTTGTTCTATGCTAACTGTTGTCAGTTGTGTCATGGTGGGAGGTCCCAACTGGTTAATGAGGTTGATTTGTAGCGTTAAATAAGTGGAACATTTGTTTATATGTAGAATCATGTATTTCTGTATTTCTGTAATGTTGGGTTTTTTCTGTCATCAGGTGCTTTGCCAAAAATTGAAGCTGCTCTAAATTTATAGGATAGTCTCCTGTTAGTGCCTGCAAGCACAACAGGGTAACAGTCACAGTGTGTGTACGTGAAAGCACCTGCAGAGGCTCACTGTGCAGTAGATGAAGGCATGAAGAGGAGGCCTTTGCTGCCTGCTCTCTTGCCTTCTAGAATCATAAAAGTAAAATGACATGGGCACACCTGCACCACTACAGAATAAGAAGAGTAAGGGATTGTGTTTTCTCAAACTCTGTTTGGCCAGAAGGGTTTCCTGGCGTGCACCTTGCTGAAGATTGCAGAAACTGGCTTTATTCCCAGCTGGCTGAATCAGCACGAAATTAACTAGATAAAAAAAAACAAACACCAAAAAACCCAAAACACAACACCCCCCCCCCCTCCCCTTTTGTTGCACTTTCCCTGTTTGTATACGTGGCTGCTCCAGCCCATCTACTGGGATGGAGAAATGTGAAAGGACAGTACAAATACTTGTTCTGATAAATTCAGATTTGCCTCTTCTGATGGGAGTTTTTCTTATTTCTGAGCTCCTGCAGCCTTTGTTGGTGTAGCAGTGGTGTGGAAGCACAAGCTCAGTGATTGCAGATGTACAACAAATAAAATATGCTAAAATATGGTTTGGCTTCCTCTGCTGAGAGTCTTCTCTTATTAGATGTTTGCAAGGTCTCACTACTCTTTTGGGTTTTTGTTTTCTTGAGTCTCCAAATACTTTAAACTGTTCCCTGGTTGACTAACATGGATGTTGGCTGAAAACCCCAGTAGCATAGTAGTGTCTTGAGTGTTGTCTGCTTGGTGGATGATGTTCTAGTTGGAAACTGCCAGGCACATGCAGCGTAGTGCAGATTTTTTCAGCTGAGATCATCAGCACTTCTGTTGAAAGCTGGACGGAATGTATCTGTGACTGCAGAGATGGGCTGTGTGTGCCCTGTGCTGTGCAGGGGTTTTGCTAAAGCCACTACCTGATCAGATGGTTGAACAGGCTCTCGTTTTGTCCCCTGATTTTATAACTTTATTTATATGAATATGAGGTGCTTTATGTGGCTGTAACAGTTACATTTCCTCCAGACTAGTGATTCTCAGGTAAGTCTTTTCATAGAAAAGCAACTGAGAGACTGACAACAGTTACCAGTGTTAATTGAATGGTAGGAAATGCTATGAAAGAAAGACATAAAACAAAGCAGAGAGTATTATCCTTTCAGTGTATGAAATCCTGTGTGTTTCTGGTACATTTTCAAATTTTGAAGTTTTAGAATGATTTTTAAAGTATGCAAGGAAATTTAGGCTTAATTGCTGGAATAGTTTCTTGTTTGTAAACAAACACTAGTATTTCCTTGAGCAAGATAAATTGAGAAATGGTTTCTGATATTTCACTAAATATGGCTTGGCTTAAATTCCAGTTTCACTATGTGATCAGTCCTTCTGTGAAACACAGATATTCCAGACATTTTCCCTGCATGAGAGAGCACTTTCCTTCACCCCACTGTGAAACTACACACCCAAATGCTTTTCCCGTTTCCTCTTCCTCTCTCTTTCAGTTAAATTTGGAACACAATAGGTTGGGTAAAACTATAAGGAAAACCTCCAGAACTCTCTCTTAATGTATGGGGGTTTACCATGCAGCTGTTTATCTTCTGCTAAGAGGAAACTAGGAATGTATTTTTAATGCCAGGAGCTGGGCTTAAAATGCCATTACTTATCTGGTGGGAATAGATTTGAAAATTAGCAAGCAATTAGATCAGTAGGCAAATACTTTTTACCTAATGTTGTAAGTCTCATGGGCCTTTCAAATATCCTGTTGGCATCACCTGTTCTTAACATGCAATCTTTTAAAACTTTTGCCTCAAACAGCAGTGTGACTATGAAAGGGAGAATTTACTTTATATTTTTACTTATGAGTTAATTAAAAAACACCCCTCTTTCATGGTTTCTCCAAGGGAAACAGAGATGTTCTGGGAACACTAAGCTTTTCTTGGAGAAAATTTCTTCCTGTAGATAACCATCTTGAGAAGGGCCTTAACTGGGATAACAGAACATGTGGGTCTTGTTCTGATCTTTTGAACTTGCTTGAATTATGTCCTTAGCAAACATCAATGATGTATTTGTTTATAATTGATTATTTTTCTTGCTGTATTTAGGCCTCTGTGAGCCATCTGTCATGTGTCACACAGGCACCACTATTTAGAAATGGGGGAAATGCAGGAATTAAAGGCTTTATTTTACTATTTCAAATGTTAAGGCCAATCCTTGAGAACACTGAAAAAAAGACTTTGTCCTCTTCAACTGTAGGAGTGTCCCATCATTCATTGTCTGCCAAAATTCAGTTTGAATCACTGGTAGTATGAGAACCCTTGTACTCCAGGCACGACAAAACCTCAGTTCTGAAAAAGATGCGGGCTGGGGAGCTCTGTGGACTTCATTAGGTTGCTGTGCCACAACTGAGACCTTATTTTGTAAAATTCAGGCTTTCTGCTTCATCAGTGCAACATCCTGCACTTGAGTAACAAGTGAGGTCTGCAGGCACTTTGCCTGAGACATCAGTGGGAGTTTTTCTGGAGTAAGACCTGCCCATAGGAAGCAAACTGAGGCTGAATTTTATTAGTGCTAACTGCTTGGTTGTCATATTTCCTGTTGCGTGGTGTGAATCATTCCATCTCTCCTGCATATAACTGCTAAGGACAGATGGCATTTAAAGCTGTATCTGCAGCTGTTTTCTGGAAAATTGGCTGTATTTATCTCTCTGGAAAAAACCCCAAATCCAGATATAATAAAGATAATTTGACTGTCGCTTAAAAACCTTGCAGATGTTGAAGTGATTTCTATTTTTTTACGTGTCCCTTTTTTATTGTGTGTCATTGAGGATCATTTTATCAGGTGTTCCAGTCCATCCCTGTTGGCAGGAATTTTTCTGAACTGCTGTAGAGGGAAACATCTAAAATGGTCCTTAGAGTGTGTACATTGTTTTTCAGGAGAACTGAAGCAGAACATGGAAATCCACGATTTTTAAAATTCAATGTGACTTTGTTTTTGCCAGAATTATTGTATTTAGATGATGCCTTTGAATGTTTTAAGGGGTTGCACTCTCCACTTCATGGTTCAGTTCTGAGAACAAAAACAGAGGGAAACACAAACACACCACCAATAAGGAAGACAGAGTTGATTTCTGCATGCAGCATTTTGTCTGTGCATATGAAAATTGACATCATGGTGTTGGAATGTTGACTGTGTTTTGCAGTTTTCTAGCTGCACTTACTGGAAAGCATGTGTTTCAAAGGGAGTTTTCAATTTTTATAAGTCTTTGCTTCCACAATAGCTGAGTCTTATTTTTGAACGTAGACTTTAGCTATGAATAAAATTTAACTCATGAAGTAAGAGTCCTCTGGCACAAATGGGAATGAGTTATGGAAACGTTAACCAGTAATGTGCAAGTCTCGATCAAAAGAGTCAAAGCCAGCTTTGAGGTTCCACTGTTTCCACTCAGTATTGTCTCATTCTGTTCAATGCCTTACCCTGAGAGTAAGGATAGAGAGTTCTGAGAATCTCTCAAGAAAAGCTGCAATAAACATGGAGAAAGCTGCACAAAACCAACCCATTGTGGAAGTTTTCACTAATGTGCTTTTTTAGCTGCAGATGAATCTGTGAAAGAGGGGAGCTGAGCAGTGAAGGAAACAGAGCAGCAGCAATGAAAAAGTGGCACTAGCCCTTCAGCTAGAGAGCAATCAGCCAGATAAAATTGGCAAAATTCAATTACATTATTTTTCAGTAATGGGCTGACTTCTCTCTTCGACCTTCATAATCCAATTAATTTTCCCAGAGTTTCAATGTTATATACTCTGTAGAAAGTTGGCAACCCAAGTTTCCCATGTCATCAAGTCTATCCAGTCTCCTGAGAGAGTTTTCTAATACAACATCCTTGCACCTGCTAGTTCTTCC
>JAOXXN010000150.1:11278721-11289425 GCA_026770055.1 Myrmophylax atrothorax | reverse complement strand
TTTCCCATGTCATCAAGTCTATCCAGTCTCCTGAGAGAGTTTTCTAATACAACATCCTTGCACCTGCTAGTTCTTCCCCAGCTCTTCTCAAAATCAAACTGCTCTGAATACCTTCATGAAATTCTTCCATGTAACTAAAGCAATTTACTGACTTTAATAATGTAATTCCCCAGCTGATTGGAAACAGATCCATTCCATTAGCCTGCTCTTGTGATGGAGGGCCCTATTCTTTTGATATTTTCAGTGTCTAAGATGGATGGGTTTGAAAGAGTTAGAAATCTATATTATTGTGAGAAACGATACCTGCATTTTCAGGTACCTAGTACCTGTCAAAGAGGTTTTGTCTGCAGAGAAAAGTTAGCACATTTTTTCACAAGGAGCATTAAAAACCTCTAGAAAAATATAATTCTCCTTTTTTTTTGGTGGTGATGTGCAGTGTTTAAAGTCTGAATTTATTGCTGAAGTTTTAAACTTTGTTCCTGTGTGCATGCTATATGGAAATAAGTGAATGTGTAGCATAGGGGATGGCACTAACAAGGGCTCTGGCCAACTGAGGTTGTCCTTAGTTAGTTAAGCTGTAGTCTGAATTAAGTGTTAATAGCTGCAGGTTCCTCATGGTTTCTTCCCTACATATAAGAAGTTACAGGACTGCTGCATAAAACTGATTTATCCTGGCATTATTTTTAGTTGAGAAATTAGGCACAATCAGCTTTTTGCACAGCTAAATGAGAACATGGGTGAGGAAAAATGAGGAATTATGCTTCATGTTGAAGGGTGATGCATTTTCCAAGGTTGAATACCTGCCTGAACTGAGGCTTACAGTGGTGTGATTGGCCTTGTAAGATAGGGGTCTGCTTGCCTGATCTATCCTTTGTGTTGGAATTGACTCTTTTAATAAAGTATCTCGGAAGCAAATCCTGTTCAGAGCTGTATAATTAACTTCAGATAGGTCAGAAATAATATATGGAGCACTTGAGTTGAAATAAAATTTAGATTTCTGGGGACATGCTTGATGCTAATGGATCTTGCATTCAGAAATGGTTATTACTCTGTGGAGGCATTTGCATTGAAACTTGTCAAGTTCTGTTCATTGATACAGGTTCTGTTCAGCTTTTTAAATGCTGCTGTAGCTCATCTACATCCCTCCTTCTTTCTGGAGGGCTGTTCTGGCAGCCAGTGCAGTTTGAATGGGCTGAGTGTGCAGGGTCTCTGCTGCAGGAGGGACTTTTCCCTCTGGATTTGCATGAGCCTCTTCCCCAAGGCCCTGGAGCTGAACAGGCCTCTCAGTGGGCTCAGTCCTGGCTGCACAGGGCACAGAAGAGCTCATATTTTTCAGAGACCTGTAACCCAAATCACAGGGCTCTCACCTGTTGTTTTCCTATATCTTAGTGATGTTTGCTTTTTTTTATTTACCAAGTGCAAAAAAATTTAATGGTGTTTCTTCATATTTCATCATAACATTTCCACATAACCAGCTATATTTACATTTTAAATGTTCAGGTATTAATTGTTGTAAAAGCTACCTATGACTTTTATTGGTTATTTCTAGAATCTGATTTGAGGTGTAGCAAGATCTGTGCAAGCTTTATTGTTGGGGTGAAATTTAAACTTCATTGGGATTGAATGTTTAATAGTATAATTTGCTGCATATGTTGCAATTACAAGCTGCTATGAATGGATCCTCTGTCAAAAAAAAGGCATTTGATATGTTATGTATGGACTTAAATCCAATATGTTGTTATCTTTAACTAAAGGAAGTTATAAGAAGAGATTTACAAAGGAGGGTTTATTCTATTAACTTTAATTTCTTTAAAATATTTCTCAACTGGAGTCGAATTTGGTTTCTGTGTTTTGATGTTGTTTAAAATGTGCTGTACTTGACTTCCTTTGTTCCTTGAATATTATTCTGAAGATAGTACAAATTGGCTGGTTTTCATATATATGAGAAGAGAAAAATATGATTAGTAGTAGTAGGTGGATTATTTATTTAAGTGGATTGCCTTGATTTGCCCACTCACAGTAGACTCAAGGATTTAAGTGCAAGGTTTTCTGTTACATTGCTAGAACTTTTTAATGTAATTTTTACACCTTGTAAAAAACTAGGAGAAAGACTCTTCCTTTCCTATATGTCTTTGGGCCTCAGCCTCCCAGAAAGAAGTAGTACAGAACACATTAATTTAGAATAGATATTGATCTGGATTCTTATGGCTTTTATGCATTTTGGAATGAGTCTGTATTTGTAAATGGCAAGAATAAAGAGTTTTGGGCTATTTGAGATTTAGGGACCATATGAAATCTTCTTGGCATAGGCATTTTGACTTGGAATTTAATTATTGTCCCGTACTTCCCTTTGAAGTGTGTAGCCACTTCTTTGGGGATTTTATATAAGTAGATAATCAGGCTTTTTTTTTTTTTTTGAGAAAGTGGTTTTATTTTTTTTCAATAGAACAGTTTACAGTGAGTCCCTTTCTCTTGTTTTAAAGCTGGAGTAACACAAAATGAGGGGCATCACTACATGCATCATCCTAACTCTAAGATAAAGAAAAAGCATATGGGGAAGGGGCAAATCTCATTCAGTCATTTTTGAATGGTTTTCTGCAAGAGGGCAACGAATTTTACACCTTGTGTAGGATTGTAGGATTCCCTTCAGCCTTTCTATCTGTAATTATAAAAAGCTTGTATAAAGGTAGAGAATAATTACAACCTGAGTCAGGCTATCAGGTTGGCTTTTTTCACTGTAGTCAAGATAAGAGAATGTCTGTCTTGGCCAAAAGGACTGGGCTCTGAAGTAGAGCTGGTCTGGACTGGTAATTCCAAGTACAGCCAAACTTGCAGAGAAATACACAGGTTGAGATTTATATTTGGGTCTTGCTATTTAAAATGAATGCTGTTTAGGCCTTTTATAGTAGCCTTTTACTCTGTGTAGGGTGCAGAGGAAGCCAGGCCTGTAAAAAGTGCAAATGAAAATAGGATTACTGCCACAGATAACTTCAGTGTGGCTTAACAGTGAGAGTGAGACAGTCTTGTTGTTTGCAATCTGCAAAGCCGTGGAGAATGTGAAGAAATTTATAATTATGCAGAGTAAGAATAGACCAACTGAATCAGTAAGACCACAGGATTTCACACCCCTGCAAATTCACTGGATTGTGGAGGTTCTACTTGTGATTGTCTTTAGTCTGAGCAGTCACAGGGCAAAAGGAATCTCCTGCAATTAAAAGGGTGGATGAATTTATTTCCCTGCCTTTGCACAGTCCATTGTTCTTGGATTCTCTCTGTATTTTGAAAAGTCTTAGAATGCTAAAGACAAACATATGAGAACCTGGAACCATGCTGAAGCTTTAGATACTGAACTGTTAGGGTTGGCCTCCAAGCTCACGTTAGCTTGTACTGGCAAACTAAGAGCTGACTGCGGATAAGAAAATTCAGGGGAGGTTATTGCCACAGATCCTTCCAAAAGTGCTCAGGAACAGTTGAAAAATAGTCTGTAGGAACAGTGCCCTTCTGTAAATCTTTAAAATTAAACTATGCTGTCAGGAATTCTGTTTAACCTTACATGCAAATGGTAGTGGTAAAAGAGCAGCTGCTAGATACACAAGAGTAGATGGTTTTGCACCATTGGTCAGACATGAGGTGTGTGTTGGGGACTCGACATTTCCCCTTGCCTTGCTGTTTTTAGAAGTAGTGAGCAGAGTATCACTTGTTCTACAAGAGGCATGACAGCTTTTCAAAAGACAAGGTCAAGTGGACAAACCAAGATGATGTGTACTTTTAGAATTCAGTATATAAAAGCTGCTTTTGAAAAGGTTTTCCTTAGTAGTCATCCTGCATCTGACAAAAATAGTGGTATTTTCTGCTTGACTAAAGCAGGGGAGGCCGAGTGACTCCTGTGTCTGTGGCACTTTTTGCTGATGGCTCGTTTTGCATGCAGGGCAAGTGTGTTAAGAGATTTGATTGTATCAGCAGCAACAAGGAGAGTCAGTCCCTCCACCACCTTTCCTGTAGTGGTCAAGGTAGGAGGGCTTTTCAGTAGCTTAACTACAGCCTCTGCTTTGTGTTCAGTTGTGTATCTAAGTTTTAGTTGCCAGTAGATTCAGTGAAATGCCAGGAACTAGGTACCTGCTGGAATCAATCACCTCTTATTGTTAGGTTGGTCAAACTGCTGGTAAAGAGAAGGAAACAAGACCGTTTATCTTACTCTCCGTCTGCTCTGCCATCATAAACTCCAATGTGATATCCTGAAGGAGTAAAATTATTTTGTTAAATTTCCTGTAGAAAGATCATCATTATTGGAAAGCAGTGCATGACTTATGACATGTCTCAGTTCATCTGTCCTGGGAGCTATCCATTGTGCACACACATCTGCTCCTGTACACCCACACAGGATGGGAAGATATTCCTGCACAGGAAGGTCTTCCGTTCCCTCAGTGTGCAGGTGGTATGTATTGGCGAGTCCCTTATTGTGGATGTGGGAGCCAAGTTCCCAGAGCAATGCACAGAGAGTGAAGCAATTCACTCAATCTCAGCTGCTTGAATGAGAATACAAGATGAGTGAATAGGAACACAACCTCAAGGCCCATCTTTCAGTGTTGCCTCTGTGATAACTCTTCTAATCACTTCTGCTACTGGTTGCATTTGAAATATTGACCATTAGAAGAGTAAAAACGATATGTTGGTGAGATCAGTCACAGGGAAGACACTTGGTGCTTAAAATGCTTAAAGCATTTAGTAGGGCATCATACACTTTTAAATTCCAAAACACTAGACAATGTCTTGCCTTTGAATTACAGATCTTCAGTGCTGTCCATTTTTTTTAATCCTTTTTCTGGTCATTGAATGTCTTTCTGTAATCACGCAGATCGTTTTAAAATTGCTTAATGGCATTTATTCACTGGCCATGAAAGATGAGTGATAAAGGTGTAGTGTTGAAAATATCCTGATTAGAGCAGGCATCCTGTTGTGAATTAGCAGTTTCTATTTTCTTTTTGTGTCTGATTTGCTCAGCTGTCTTTGAACGTTTCAGCAATTCTGGTTCATTCAGAGGATTTATTTCATTCTTTCCAGCAGCAGAGCCTGTGTTTATCTTTTCTCACCTCAGTAAGAGCCCTTTCCCCTTCACCATATCAGTCCTCCCGCATTACTGTACACATTGTATAGAAGAACAAGAATGAGTCATTAAACTAATGACCATTAGTCTTAACAGTTGTCAGTGAACAGATGCCTGCAGCGTGTCTCATGTGAGCTTTTAATTGCTCTGGGGTTTGCTGCTAAAGCAGAGTTATCCAAGTAGTGGCTTATTAGTGAGTATACATGTGAAATGCTGTCAGTTAATGCCAGCAAATGAATTGGGACTACAAGGGGACCATCTTCAGATTAGTGGTGGGTCCTCTTTCATAGTTGCATTACTTGCTTTTTGCTCAGATATTGACCTTTTTCTAGTCAGCATTTAATTTTTAATGTGGGGAATGTGTCTGGCTCAGTAAAACACAGAGTTAAAACTTTGCCTTGCTTGAGATGCTTTCACTGGCAAGAGAGAAAGACAAAATATACGTGAACCACCTCTCTTCCCCCCAAAAATGAGAGGAAACTGGAAAATGGATGGATCATAAATATCAAGGCTGGCATCACTGAACTGAGGGAACAGTTAAGCTGAGATTTAAATGTGGCAAATGAGAGTGCTTGGAGAAGTGAGTTGCAGTGTTAGAGCAGTGGGCCTTGGTCTGGGAAAGCGTTTCAGCAGCAGCACAACAGGGAGGAATGCTGAAGATACTGGAAGTTGCTGGCAATAATCTCAAAGTGGCAGGTGAACAATAAGACAAAAGTAATTTATTAGGGAAAAATGGCTTACTAGGAAGTGTGCCTGGTGGTTGGTGTATTGGTATTCCTGACACCAGTAAAGTACAAAAAGTTTAAAACTTCTAGAGTACTTGCAGAAATGCTTTTGAGACTTAGAGACTGCGTGCTATGAACAGTTTCTTTCAGGTATTTCTTTTTAAAATCATGCTGAAACAGGTGTGCACACGTGCAGGGTGCTTGGCTGAAAGGCATTCACCTCATGTGCCTTATTAATAGCCTTAAACCGACATTCCTGCAGCAGAGCCATGACCATTTAACTGCTTCCTTATTGTGAAAATGTGCCTGACTGAGTCAACGTGCAAGGCTGCTCAGTCCATAAACCCTGCAAAGGGACTTATTGCAATGGAGAAAGAAGAGTAGATGAAGAACTGGGTTAATATCACCAAAATTATCAGAAGCTGTGGAAAAATAACAGTGGAAAAATCATGCTTTCCTCACCATGTGTTAGACACATTTGTGTGCTGAGCTGTTGTAAATCAAAAGTCAGCCTGGGAGTGAACATCTGGCTGTGGCATTCTCTGCAGTCTGGTTTCTTTCAGGTGAGAAAGGATTCGTCAGCTGGAGGTAACAGGGAGGAGAACCATTCTGATTATTTACACTCTTACTCAGGGTGGTCTGTCTTTGCAGCTATGGGACACCCCTCCCTCCCCAGCCCCTTTGAAGAAATGCTGACAAGGTGGGAGCAGCACTCGGTGCTCTGCTGAAAGAGGTGCATGAAGAGCAGTGTTAGCCTGACCTCTCCTGTGGTACTTACAGCACTATCCATGGAGAAGCTTTGAGATAATTGCTGATTATCAGAGACTTTCTGTTTTCTTGATCTGTCAAAGTTGCTTAGTTGCATGCTTTTTGGGTTCTGTTACTTGAGTTTTGGGCTATTTGATCTTCAAAATTGTTGTACCAGAGATGTTGCTGTTTCCTGTTGAAAAATCATTCCAGTTCTTGGTGGCTGTTTGCCTGTTTCCAGGTCTGTTTCTATTACGAGAATTTGTAGTCATTTACAGTAGCAGAGCAATTCCATCCATTTCATCTACCTGTTTAGTTCATGATAAACACCACACTGTTGCTGATGACATTATGTAAACAGTATGCAGTGAAAAAAAATTACTACAGCTAGGGCAGCATTTTTTTGGAGCTGAATACTTGCCAATTTTTCCCTGGCACCTGAAGCAGAAGTACAGAGATTGAGGGCAGGGAGAAAACTCTGTCATTAGCAATCAAAGGCATGGGAGTGCCCTGCAATATATGATAGAGTCAGCGTTCAGCCTTCTCCACATGACAGAAGTCTCTGGTTTCAGTTGCACTGTGAACAACTTTAATGTCAAAATCTTCAGTATTTAGCTCTGAAGTATGTAGTGGTCTAAGCTGGTTTTTCTTTCCCCCTAAGTGCCGTGGTTTTAATACCATTCCATCACCCCACACATTTCCCTTCTTTGTGTTTTCATTATGCAACAGGAATTCTTTTAAAAATCTGGATTTGCCACTAGTTCTAGCAGGTGTTTAGCTTCTGAGTGCCAGAGGTTTTTTCTTTATGCAGCTTATGGATGAGAATTTCACTGCCCTTAGGCACAATTTCAGCTGAAGTATATGAAAAGCTTGTTACTATGTCAGTTCAAATTATATCACTATTAAAGAAAAAACTCAAAAGGAAATTAAATATAAATAATCATACTAACATAACATAACATTAATAACATTAAGGTTACAATTTAAATTAAAAAGAACTGGGAAAATCTGAGTCAGGAGTCCCATGTCATTCTCAGCCAGACTCTCCTGAGAGCAGCCATTGTAAATGAGGTTAATGACAACTTTGAGTCATATGAGATCAATTGATGAATAGGACTATAATAGTGGAGTGTATGAGAACTAAGTGTACTTTTAGCTCTGTATATTATACTGTCCAGGAACTAAGTATTGTTTGAAGTCTTGTATCCTACTTTCCCTCACCATTAGCCTGTTTATCTGATAGTAACTAACACTTTTTGCAGTACCCAACAATGCCCTAGGTCCTATTCTGCTGACATAGCATTGCCAGCTACCTCTGTTGCCTTCCTTGGAGTGTTTAGACCAGCTTGTAGAAAAATTGGCCATACATAGCTGCAGATGTTGTTCCTTAAATCCTGAATCTTTCTGTCACACCAGTGTGGGCATGTCACTGTGGTTAGATGAAAACAAAGAGGCATTTGCAGCTGCTGTGCAGAATTGCTAAGAGAATGGTGCCATGAACTTTCACCTGCCCAGAATTCTTACTTTGTTAGTTTTTCAGAGGCTTGTTGTTTAGATGCAACATTTGGTTACCTGGGAGCCCTCACACCTTTCTTGTAACCTTTCTTTAGAATTATTAGAGCAGTTATCCAATCTGAATACTGAGGAAGCTGCTGAGAGGGAAGTAATGTATTAGAAAAGGGTGATGTTGCTGTTGCAGGCCTATGGGGTGATGTATCTCATTAGGAAAGGGTTAGGCCCCTGCAGCCCGTAACCTGCTACAGCCTCTTGTCCATCTCATGAGAATTGTCAATATTTTTGTGGTGTTATTGAATAATCCTAAAGTGTGTGTTACTGCATGGCCTGCCAAAGCTCCTGAAGTGTCTTGGCCCTCCATGATGGAGGCTCCCCAGCTCAGTGAAGGAATGACACTTAGGCTTTCTCATTTCGCTTTGTTTGCTCCTTAAGCAATGAGAATCTTTATTCAGTGCATGTGTTGATTTGTTGGGCTTTATAGTTCCCCTGCCTCCGACAGCGATCCTGCATGGTGTTCAACTATGCTTTTTTCCTTGCCTTTTGTAAATAAATCTGCTGCTGCTCAAAGATTTTGCTTCCAGTGTCCCCCAGCGTGTTATTGGAGCTGCAGTCGTGGTCATACTCAAGTGAGATGGTTTGTTTCCTGCCAGTGAGTGCAGTTATCAGCAGCTTGGCAGTTCTACAAAGAAAGGAAAAATCTTTCACCACATGATGTTCCCAATAAAGGATACTAACAAAATGTCCTGGTTTTGGCTAAATGGAGGTAATTTTTGCCTGGTATAGTGCTGTATTTTGGATTTACCATGAGAATAATGTTGTTTTGCTTGTTGCTGAGCAGTGCTTTCCCTAAGTGAAGGACTTTCAGCCCATCCAGTGAGGAGCTGGGGGTGCACAGGAGGCTGGGAGGGGGCACAGCCAGGATAAGTGATTCCAACTGGCCGGGGGGATATCCCAGTGTGTACAGCATCACACTGAACAGTAACACTGGGGACAGCTGGCTGAGGGTTGGTGGCCACTGCCTGGGACATTGGCTGGGCATCAGTCAGTGAGTGCTGAGCCAGTGCAATGTGCATCTCTTGTTTTATACATTCTTTTATCAGCATCACTATAATTATTTTTCTTTCCTTTTCTCTCCTATTAAACTCTCTTTATCTCAAACCAAGGGTTTTACCTTTTTCCTGATTCTCTCTCTACTGCCCCTGTAGGGGTGAGGGAGGGAATACTGTGTGGTGTTTAGCTGACCATTTGGTTAAACCACAACAAAAAACATTTTTAAGAAATTACAGATTATTCTTTGCTAAGGTTTCTGATAGCACTTTTGTAGTGTATTTTTTTTTTCTGTGGAGAACATAAGAAGCCTTGGAAACTGTCAATGAATAAATGGTAGAGTTCCATAAGAACATGCTCCAATAATGCTGAAGGGAATTGTTTTATGATGAGATTTTTACCAATTATTAGGTTACTACATAAAGAATAGAGAGAGAGTTTTGTCTGGAATATTGGAAAATATGGTGAAAGAAGGGATAAAAAAGTCTTTTTAGACCTCAGTCACTTATGTCTTTCTTGCAAGACTTTACAAAGAGGTTTTAATGAAATAGTATTTTCTGTCTTACTTCCAGATTTTCAGGTGTTCCTTCCCTTTCACTATTGTCAGCACAGAGGAGAGCAGATAAAGAGCATTTTAGTAAAGAGTGATCTTAAGAAAGCCCACAGAAACCCCACAAGCTTTGGAGAACATGCAGGTAGAATCTTCCCTCACTAGTGTAGTATGTGTTTTATCTATGTGGTATTAAATTGCTTTTATGTTGGATCTAAACTTTGTGGCCATTCCCCCCAGGCTAAACTAAAGGCTGTTAGAGAAATAATTGAGTATTGCGAGTTTTGAAAGCAGAATCTGATCCACAGTCACTAACTTTGTGACAGTAATTGGAAATGAACTGCTCTAGGGTTATCTCGTCTGAGTGCTGAATTTCCCCCCTTGGCTCTTATTTGTACAAAACCAGAGAGGGTTGAGTGTGCAGTGTTATTCACAGACCTAGTAAGTGTCTGCTTGTGTGGCTCATTTTAGAGCAAATATTGCACACACCAAATCCATTCTTTGGAGAAAAGTTAGTCTTGCCTAACACTGAATTCAGAAGAAGCTTCATTGGAAGAAGAAAAACTTCAGGGTTTTTCTAAAAGAAATATGAAACGGAGTTGGTACTTAAGCTTTTGAAAGTAAATGAGATTTTGGCTAAATATGACTGTAGTCTTTCAGTGAAATGTTGAATGTTTTAGCCAGACAATAGCAAGAGAAAACATCAGTAGTTGTTGATAAACATCCAAAAGCTTAATCACTGGTATGAAATTTAGAAGGTACAGAAACAGATTTCAAAATATGTTGATTTTAGTCTGTAGCCCAAGCTATGCCAAAACCAATGCATTTACGTCTAATCAAGAAAAATGGTGGTAGAAATGTCCTTTTGAAAAGACTGAAATATAGTATCTTCATTTAAAACCAAAATTAACTCTCTTCTTCTTCCTGTTTCAGTGTTGGCTTGAAGTTGTACAAAGCCACAGCTTTAGGCTGAGCACTGCTGTTATGGTGACATGGTCTTAAGCACATGCCAGTCC
>JAOXXN010000150.1:11265353-11278641 GCA_026770055.1 Myrmophylax atrothorax | reverse complement strand
GGCAGTTGCTTTCTTGCAGCTCTGAATATGATCATAGTTACATAATTCAGTTTTCAGGAGACACCATTCAAACAGTGGCTGAACTATCAGTTTCTAAGTTGCTCCCTGACAGCATTTTACTGTGTTCTAAGTGGGTGTGCAAAATGTGTAAGAATCGTCTTTTGTGTATCTTTGTATGTATCTTCAACTTACAGGCACATTTCCCCAAACTTGTTTTATTTCTTCATGTTCTGACAGGTCTCGAATGAGAGATGTGAGACAAAATAATTAGATTTGGGCTTAAATCAGACATGTCTTAAGTCTGCTTTTTAATAATACAGAGCATGCAACATGGAAGAGCAATCCTTGAGTCTCACACGAGTTCTGTCCCTGGAAGAACTTTTGATTCAGTCCTTCAGATTGTCTTGTCTCACTTGTTACTTCCCTGATGAAATCTGGCAGTCAAGTTCAGTGTTTCAGGGTTCTTTGATGAAGAAGTGCTTGGCTTCAGTTCAGCCGAGTCCTCTTGCATATTTTTAGGAGAAATGACATTTAGACTTTAATTCTGATTTGAAATGCTGGCCTCCTAGTTTATTATGAATAATTAAATAATTGGCCCGGTCTGCAGAAATGCTGAGCTGCTGGCAGCTTCTGTGGAAACTCAGTTCACTTGCAGGGTCTTTAAATGTTTCAAACCCTCTCGCATTAGGAAGCTGTTTTTGTAGATTTTGGCCATGATATAATCTGGGTCTTACTGGATATTACTCATCAGGATTGCTTGCTCTGGAGATATCTGAAGTGCTTAACTGTTGGAGTGACCTTGTTTCTCTGCTAACACACTTTTTCACGTTGTGATGAAGCTGGAGTGCTGTGCCCTATCTTACATTTTGCTACTGGAGTCCTTGAAAATCCATTAAACTGAACTGCTCCTTAGCTGGTATATTACTGCCCTGGGGTGTAAATCATATGCTGCAGCAGCTTAGGAGACAGATATTTAACTTGCATTAAATGGGAAGGCACACATTTTGGTGTATGATTGGACTTGCTGTGCATATTAATCTGACAAACATGTATTTACAAGTCATTAAAAATGCACGTTGTTTTTTCCCATCTTTTTTTCCCTAAAACAGCAATTTTGGAAATGAACAAACTCAAGATCTTGCCCATTTTCCACTTCCAGCAAGAACTAACAAGAGCCACAAAACTATGGAAAGGAAACTGCCTTCACTGTGCTGGTCTTTTCTTCATAGAATTTGCTTTAGGCAGGATAGTGCAGTTGTTCATACCTGTAAAGGTTTAGGTGGCTGGAACTTTTATCTTTTCTCTGTTCCTCTTTTAAAAACAAGATATTGAGGCAGTTTCAGGAAGAGTGTGGTGTTTTGTCATCTTTAGCATTTGAAAGAGACAATCTCAAACATTTCATCTTCATTGCACCAAACAGTTTGTTCTCATTATGCTCCCGATTTTAGCAAGTGCGCAGGCTTAGTTGGGAAATGACTGATTTAAGTCAAAGCAATGTTGATTTGTCTTAAGAGTATGTAACAGCAGAGTTCTTACTTTTCTCTTAATGGGGCTCTTGGTGCCAAGAAACTCTAAAATTAAAAATTCCTCTGTACCTGCAAGATTAGTGCTCTATTTCTAATTATGTTCAAGTAGTTTCTTTCAGACATTCCATTTCTGTTTTCTCATCTTCTTGACCTTCACAGTTCAGATTTAGCAGAAAGCTCTTTCTAAAGCTGCTGCTGTTTATATATAAATATGGAACAATTACTTTCCAGTCTCCTGGTGGCTGTGATTAAATAGAATGGTGGCATGTTATTATGGGGTTTACTTGAACTTTGTCTGAGCCTTTGTATCAAATTATCTACAAGAACTGTAGACTAAACTACGTTTTTTAATTTATCTGATATTACCATAACAGTTTAAATCCTTGGATGAAATTGTTAATCTGTAACTGGGAAGGAATGACCAATGATTAATATTTGTAATTTTTAGTCATAGGAAAAGTAGTTTAGCGATTGCCCTGATTTGATAATTCCAAGTGAGCTGGGTGGCAATAGCTAATAGGAGTCCTGGGTATCAAGGAAAAAAGAGCAGTTAAAGCTCCTTCTGTTGTGTGGTGGTTTCACACTGTGGTAATGGGATTCTTTTTGGGTCAAACTGCACCAGAAGTTGTGCCCCAGCAGCAACACCTACTGTGCTCAGTCACTGAGAGATACTCAGTCAGCAGGATCAGCTAAAGCTGGTTCCAAATAAGCCCCTCTCTCTCACAAATGCTGTGTGTGGGCATTCAGTCCTACTCAGCCATGCTGCTCTGTAATGTCAGCAGGGGCTGGGAAGTGCTCAGTAACCATCCCTCTTATTCTCATTAATAAAATAAAATAGAAAATCCTCAAATCCAGCAACTCCAACTCAGGCAGATTCTTCTCGTCAGCAATATACAGAGGAATGAAATCAAGCAGCAGTAAAAATGACAACCTGCGGCTCTGGGTGAAAGGAGGTCTGAAAACCAGAGGCTTGGATAGAGGCTGTTCCCCATTGTGTCTTCTGCAATTGAAAGTGGAAGAGTAATTTGGGCTTTAAGCACTCAGGTGGGGAGGGATGAGTGAGGAAGAAATCACAGCCTGAGAACAAAGCTGTGCTCAAAGCATAAACCTTTGAATAAAACCAGTGCCATCTCGCACTCCCCAGGACCTCCATACATTGTCTGCTTATCAGGACACTTCCCCTTATCACATAGGTAGAACGGGGTAGCACGGAAGACCTTATTTTCTCAGTTTCTGATTAATAAGTTATATAGTCTAATCAACCAGAAAGATTTTCAAACACTGATCTGTTTCCAACTCTTATATTTTCTTTTTTGTCAGTAGGTAGTGCACACGTCCTTGCTACATAATATATTATTTTCAGTGAATTTTATGTAGTGATTATTATTGTATCTGGCTTGGCTACATTATCACCTTGTACCCTCTTCATATGCTTAAGAAGATCATAAAAGCTGGTTTCTAAATCTTGAGTGTACTTGTAACTTGACACATTTAACTTAAAGCTATTGAAATTAAACTGGCCATTAAACAGACCTAAACATTACCATGAAATGTAATTGTTTTCTGAAACTTGCACTTACAGTCTTTATTTTAAAACATGAATTTATATCAGATTAGCTAAGTCATTCAGAGATGATCCCAAATATATTATAAACCCACAGACTGCTGAAATTTGAATTATGTTTAAGCCAAAGTGCCCATAGAAATATAAAAGCCTCATAAGGAACACTGGTAGTTTCCTCAGTGGGGAATAAAATGGACTAAGTGGAAACATTACATTTTGTGTTCAGTACAATGTGTGAATGAAAGTGCATTGGGCACATGCAGGTTGTTTGAAGGTACCTGTCTCTGGAAGGCAAAAATGTTTAACTGTTGCTTTGGTGAGTGGATACAAAATAATTCTTTGAGCATTTGAAACTTTGATTTTTTAAAATTAACTTCATGATTTGAGTTGTTTATCAGATGTGATTACTTGGCCTCAACATAAATTTGCCATGACAACTCATAGTGTGTTCTTAGTAATTTTTTAATTTTTAATGCAAACTTTACAGTACACCATTAAATAGGTCAGTAAGTGTTATAATTGTTTTATACTTGGGGAAACTGAGGTAGAAATGTGAAGTACTTTAACCCAGGCCACTTGAGATTTGGAATGCATATCTCTTACCCATTAGACCTGTGCTGAAGTCATAGGATTACATCATTGCCATATTCCCTCACATCGGATCTATCGATAGCCCATTGAAACCGGTGGGGAAAAATGCCAGATTATGTCAGCCAGTTTCATGTCTGGGTTACACTTCACATGTCAAGGCTTGCACTGGCTGCAGCCAGCCTGGATTCAGTGCGAAGCAGAACTGAGCACCTCTTTTGGTGGCCTTGTGGGGGAACTATTGTTATCAAACCAAGACTTATTCTCCATATTTTATTATTTAATTATGCAAAAATAAAGTCAGTTAGCTAAAGTGTAAAAGTGAAACCTGTGCTGCAATAAACTTTATAGAAATATCATGATAATATGATGTGAATGTGAGTTACTCTTGTAGGCCTGGTGAAAAAAACCCTTTTAAAAATCTTATTCAGTCTTGCATGAAATACGACCTTTACCCTAGTCTAGACATGTCCTTTGCAAGCTATTTCTAGTTTATATGAAGATTGCTTGATTTAAAACCAGTCTGTTCATCTGATGCTGTCAGGAGTGGTGGGGTTTGCAGTGGGAGGAGCTGACAGTCCCTTGCAGAACAGAGTAAGCAAAAGCCCTGTAAGCTGCTCCAGACCCATCCTGAGAATGTTGTGCCATCTGCTTTATATGCCATCAGTTGTGAGCTTCAGAAACTGAACTTACCACAGGAGAGAAACTGCAGAAGGTCTTGCCTTCCTTTTCCACCATAAACTGCTTAAATTACGTTGATTACTTTTGAAATCTCTGGTTATCTGGCACTGAGATTACACACCTGTGTTTGCTACAGTTCTAGCCAAGAGCCTGGAAACTGGGTGATGGCCACTGATGACTTTCATCTAAAATTAGTATGTATATGTCAAAATATACAGCTTAATTAAACCCCTATTTATTAAGTTGACTCACTGGGAAATGTCGAGCAGTAACTTTTACATTTCAGGCTTTCTTTTCTTCCCTGAAAGGTTTCAACCTTTTGGAAGGTAGTTTTCATTTCCTTGCCCTGTCCTCCCTACCGCAGCTGGATTCAATATTCTGCATTCAAAAGATGATTGCTTATTTTCTGCAGCATGCAAACCAATTGGCTTCTCAGGGCAGAGTTACAATATAGTAGGAACAAGGACAGCAGAGTTTGTGCACACACCTGCTGTGTGTCAGGGGTGCTTTAGACCTACAGTGCAGGGACAGGGTGCTCACCCAGCATGTGTTCCACGTGCTAACACATTTCAGGTGTGTAGTGATTACTGAGCATGCATTGATCTGCTGAGCAAAAGCCATTTCTCTACTCAGGGCCCAGGTGAGCCAGCCCAGCTGGAGGTACCGTGTTCCTGACAGAATTGGGTCCTCTGCAGCTTGTAATGCCCCTTTGTTCTCTCCCAGCCTGTCCTCAAATGCTCTCCATCAATTGTGAATAGTGTTCTGAATTAATACAGACCACTGCCTGATGTTCACTCCAGTCATTCCTGCTCCCTTCCCATTTCTTCTTTGCAGGAATATCTTCCTGCAAGATAGGAAACTAATCCATAGTGTCATGGCTTCATAGCTTGCCCTATTGGACTAGATGAGCCCTCAAGATGTCTTCCAAGTTGAGTTAGTCTATAATTCTATGTCTTTGTATCTTCCTTTGTAAAAATATACTGTATTTAACCAAAAGCCTGTTATCTGTGAAGTGTATAAGGAAAAAGAAAGTGTAATGTTGCTCTTCTATTGTCTTTGAGCAGTTATGGTTGATTAGCCAGAGATGTTCTCTTTTAGTTTAATAGATGATTCTGCTGTTGAGAATCATCTTGTTTGATTTTGGACCCCTGTATTTGACATGTCCTCATGACAGATCTCTGCAGCAAAGTAGCCACCCAGAAACACTGTGCCTGAAAACACAGCTCTTTTTCCTCACCCCTCCCCCTGAATTTCATGTCTAGTGTTTATAATTATATTAATAGAGCTTTTAAAATAATTTACTTCTGTTTGTAGTAGCTGTAATGTGACCTTTCTGAATTTCTTACAGACCAGAGCAGAGCAATCCCAAGGTGCATACTTCTTGCCTGAGTTTGCACTTTCTCCACAGGGGAGTTTTCTTGAGGACACCACGGGGGAACAGTTCCTGACGTACCGATACGATGACCAGGTCAGTGCCATGTGTGGGAACGGCAGAGCTTGTCACATTCCTGTGACTGTATGGGACAGAGTAAAATACAGTGTTACCTTTTAAAGGCATAGCTAAGTGAGTGATAACACACTACACAAAGTGAAAATTAAGGTATTTAATTGCAGAAATAATAAATAAAACTACTTGTTGAAAATATTAATAGGATGTAGCCTAGACAAAAATCAGCAATATTTTAGTGATGTGTTAATAGATGTTTATAGTTACTTCAGCAAAACGTGTAGAATTGGAGGTGGTTGTCCTTTCTGTGAATTGTTTGACTTATCCTAAATTGTTTTATTTCATGGAAAAATTAGTGTGAGGCAGATCTTGAATTTTCCAGCTTTTGAAAAGTCAGCACATTATATTAGTTCATGAAGTTTTCATAAGGGAAGGTTGGGTGAATTATAAAGAAACAAATGGGAACTGTAATAATGGATGGAACAGTGTTTAGAAAGCAACAAATGAAGTTTTTTAAAGTTAAAACTCTTTAATGTTTTCTCCAGACCCATAGAAACATTATGTTAAACATGGAATATAGATATAAATGTAAAGAAAGCAACATGAAAGAAATGCTGTTAATCTTGGCAAAAGATCTAAAGTAAACCTAGGAAATGTGTGGCGTGCTGTGGAAATTTACTCATAACACAATGTGTTCCAGCAGTCAGTTAAATTTCACATCAAAACTGTCTGAATTACATTCATAGACACTTACAGTACTTTCCTTAATGTAAGAGGAGGGAATTTGTTGGGAAACACTCCCTGGAGAAGGGAGAGAAGAGCCAAACTTTCCCTGCATCGCAAGGTGTGGCTCTGCCAGTGACTGGCAGTTGTTGTTTGAAGGATGGTCTCCTTGCAGGAACTACTTTAAAAAATAGTTTGCTCATCACTGCTCTAAAGAGAGAGGAAAACCGAGATGAGTTTATTTAAACTTTAAACTGTCAAAAGGAAGCAGAAAAGATACAGTGCAAAGCATGCTGAGCTCCTGTGAACTATTGGAATTTAGTTTAAATGTTTACAATAATTCATACTTTTGCTACCCTAGCGGATCTTGATTATGAACAGAAATGGTACTTGGATAAGATGGTTCCTGCACCAAACACCTGGGAAAGCAATAACTTAGAGGACAGTAAAATGCAGCTGCAGCTCAGGCTGCGTTTAATGACAGTAGTTGAAAAACACTATAAAGGTTATACACTTTGATCAAAATAGTTTCCATTTAATGGAGCACGTTATAGAGAAGATGATAAATCAAATATAACAGAGGCTTAGTCTGAGTCTTTGACTAGACTGTTTGGACTATGTGAATAACATAGCTGATTAAAAAACAAACAAAATCAATCTGCCTCAAAAAAATCCTCAAATACCAGCACAGCTCTATACAGAAGCCAGTTCCAGGCTCAATTCCATTTGATGGAAAGAATTCCATTTGGTGGAAAGTTTTCCATTAATTCCATTGAGATCTGAGTTGGATCTAGGATATGGCCAGCTTCTGTTCTTTCATAAATGTGATTTAGTTCTGAAGCCTGCTCTTCCCAGACACTTAGTGAGCAGGATGAAATTAAGTTTGAATACTTGGAATGAAAAATGGTGCTGAAACATCAAAATACTGAAAATAAAAGCGACTGTATTAGTAGTAACTTCTTTTGAAGGGAAATTCAGCCCCATAGAATTATTTATTGAAAAATCACAAATACATTGAGTGAAGATGGGAACTGATCTGTATCTCTACCTTACTTTCCTGTGAGTAAACCAGGAATTCCTTGAAAAATAGAAAAATTATTCTCCTTAATGTTCTAAGACGTTAATCATAGCTTTGTTATACAGTTTTAAATATAATTTTGCTGAAATTTTAATACAAAGCTGAATTTTATTTTGAGATAAAACTGGGCCAGAAAACCTGCATTTTTCCTGTTTTTTATCTTTCATTCTACTCTTTCTTTTTGCATTTACTCCTGTGAATGGAAAGAAATCTTGAACTAGAGAGTGAAAATCCTTTATTGGATAATCTCTTGAATTTTTATAAGCTGGTATGGAGAAGTTTGATACATGATAGCTGTGATAAGGTTGTGCAGGTGAATAGAGACAGAGGAATGTATGTACAGTCAAAGTCCATTTTTAACCTATCCAGCACAGAAATGGAATCAGTACAGGAGAGTTGCCATGTAAAAAATGCAACAGCATCTTCTCACCCACCTTAATTCCGTATTCAGTTTTAGAAACTGACTTTCTATCTCATCCTGCGAAGGGGTGCTGACCTGTGGGAAATACATTCCTTCCTTTTTCCTGGACACCAGAATTGTTTTTTGGGCATCCCTACAGAGTCCTGTTGTTTCTACACCCTTGACTTAAGAGTTGGACTCGATGATCCTTGTGGGTCCCTTCCAACTCAGAATATTCTGTGACTTGGGAAGAGGTTAGAAACTATGAGCGATTTCAGTGCTGTGAGCAGAGATAAAAGGCTGGTCACTTTGGAATGGTAAATACCAGCGTGTTCATCCTCCATGGAGGTAATGGAGGAAAGGTGGGAGCACCTGTTGTGGAAAGGGAGATAATACCACAACTGGAGTCTAGATAGTCTGAAATGCAAAACTTCACATTACATAATAAAGGGACTTTTCAAAAGATGAAGGATTTGAAAGAGAATAGTCCCATCATCTTTTGTATGTTTCAAAAAAACATTTAAGAATGCAGATGTCTGATTAAATCAGTTAAACCTGTGATTCCGAAACACTGTTTATCTCCCCCTTTTTCGTGCCTTTTTGCATAAACAGAAAACAAGTTTTTATTTTTTATGAAATATGTAAACTTGTTGTAAACAATAGTTATTTTGCGTAGACTTATCTGAGACTTCTCCCAGGAGAGTAATGATGCAATCTGAGGAAACTCATGTGACTACAGTGTGGATAGAGTTTAGCTGTTTTGCAAATTATTAGAAGTAGGTACAGATGTATTATAAAAGAAAAAAAACTTCCATACTCCTCCCAAGAGAATTGTGTAAATGTAATAAACTCTTGCTTTATTGGAAGAGGGAACCATTAGGAAGGAAATATGTGTACTGAAACAATCTTTCTTAAAAATTCAATCTAGGGCAGATGAATTCTGCTTGAACATGATCACCACAAGGGAGGAAATGTTATTTGTATTTGGTTTTAGTTTAAACCAATTAGGAAAAAACCTTTTAGGCTTGAAGTTATGTACATGTCTCTGATTTTCTTCAATAACCTGCCCAAAGGAATTTATGGGCCTATAGTTTCAGATTAATGTTTGTAGCTGTGATAGTCAAGACTTTTTTCTTTTTTCTCCTGGTTGCTAGACAGTGTATTTAAAGATCTTGATGTTTTTTGTTTTTTTCCCTAGTCCCCAGGCTGTTATTTACCCACTTTCAAACATCTTCTGTTTATCAAAGTACTGTGCTGATCCCAGACATGAAGTGGGGTCACAAAATGAAAGGAGTCAATGTCCTTTTTTGTCCAAAAACCCCACAGACCTGATTTTATGAAAAATTTATGGAAGATGTTACTAATTGAAAAGAGTGAATTGAAATATTGTAAAGCTGATATTTCATTAAAGAAATGCTTGAGGTAGAATCATGCACATGGTTAGCACATGAAGATAAGCATCTTCATGCTAGAATCCTTGGAAGTTTTGCAATATTGAGAAGTATTAATATGTGTCTAGGCCTCTAGTGCTGAACCTCACCCAAGCTGTTGGGCTTGCAAAGCTGAGATGTAGCAATGGCAGGAGCCTCAGAACACCTGTGAGTCCAAGGCTGCAGGGATGTCATGCCTGAGCACAGCCTGTCATTATTACCTGGCCACTAATGGGGAGTTTCATCATTAAAGGTATGAGTTGGTGTAACTAAATTGTCAAAATGTTGATGAACAAACTAGTTCTAACATTCAGGTTTACTTTTGTATCTGTAGTTAAATCAAATTCTGAGATCCTCTCTGATATGTAGCTGAAAAGTTCATTTCTAGTGCTTCCTGTTGCTTGAGAACATTTCATCTCAGATCAAAATGAGGTGATAAAGCTTAAGCTTAAGAGTCTTATTAAGCCTTAGTTTATAAAGCAGCCTAAAAAAGGGACTTTAAGAAGCCTGTCAGTGCTGCGTACCCTGTAGCATTTGCTATTTATTATTTGTATTAGTATCAACACTCTGCTAGATAAGTATTGCACAGAGCACTATTCTGACCTGGACCCCTCATTTCTGCCAAAAGTGTAGAGCAGATGAACAGTAACACAAACTCTGGAGCTTTTTTTCTGCTAATGCTGTTCAGGGCAGAAAGAAACAAAATTAGGGAGGTTTTGGCCTCAAAAGAGGGTCCAAGTTCCTGTATGAGCAGGATTAGATGGAGGACTGTGCAGGACTAAGGATTGGACTCAACAATCCTTGTGGGTCCCTTCCAACTCAGCATATTCTGTGATTTTGTGATATGATTCAGAAATGTTCAGCTGGTTCATCTCTGAAAAGGGATTTTAGCTGATGTGTGCCTGCTTTTACTGTGCAGTAAGCTTTGACTTGGAACACTGCATACTGTGTCAAAAATGGATGTAAATTAGAGTACATGCAAATAAGTCCACTATGGTGATTTGAGAAACTTTATATTTGAAGGAAACTCTGTTTTATTTTGCCTAATTAGCCAGAAAAAGTGTTAGAATGAGTTGTTGTAGTGGTATTTCAGGGACAAGATGGGGAGATACTGATGTGTCCATTCATCTGAGCTGGTAATTAATTTCGAGGAAGTAGATCCATAGTACTTAAACAGTAGGCATATAAAATTTAAATTAAAATTACTTTGGGAAACCTAATTTAATATGAGTGACTATGGGAATATGCTACTCCAGCTGAACTGCATTCCAAAGATTCATTTGGAAAATCCTGTTACAAGCATGTGCTCCTGGCATACCTGCAAAGCCACAGATATGTTATTGTGGCTGACATTTTCATAAGTTTACAAGCTTAGGGAAAACAGGTCCAGCCAGTTTTAGAATGATGTAAGAGCTCAAATACAGGTCACGGTTGCTTAACTCAACCAACAGGAACAGTGTTGTGCAGACACTTCCGTAGTGACCTTGCTAATGCTCCTCTGTGTCATGCATGGCTTTTTAGATGTATCAGAGGCATCATATTAGACTTCTATTATCCCAGGTGATATGGTAAAGAAGTCTCTGTCTTAATTAGTGGAAGTTACATAGAAGTTCTTGAAAACTGCCTCTGAAGTTGGTGTAGTTTTCATAGATGTCTTTTTTTCCTCCCCCCATGAAACTTATTTTGCTCATCTTTGAAAAGAGAGTTTCTCGATGTAGGATGCTTATTCTTTCTCTCTTCTTCAAAAAGTGTGTTCTTTGTTGGTTGCACAGTTTCTTTCCCCCCTCAAAAGAAGCTTAGATCACACCTCATTGCTCTTTATATAATCTCTTATTTTCTTCTCTTCTGGTTATATAGTTGTTCACAACCCAGACAAAAAATTTCTTGTGTCTCTCCTCCAGTGGAACAGAGGGCTATTGTTGCAGAATGGAGAAAAGAGATTCATCCCATTTCAGTTCTGGACCACCAGTGTGCTGACAAAAGATTGATTCAGAAGGACACTACAAGAACTGTGGATATTTCTGTCTGCACAGGAAGCAAAAAGGAGCCAACTGAAAAACTACCGCAGAGAGTAGTGAAATCCCTGCTAGTAGTCACTTGTTTGGGTCAAAGTTTACTTTATTTCTCAGAACAGGGTCTGTTGCTTCCTTCCCTAAGAAATTTTGCATTTAACATCAGGGAAGGCTCAGCTTTCCAGCACAGCCGCTTCAATGGGTAAAGGAGCAGGTTGCTTATCTTGTTTCTCCACTCACCATTAGTTGCTGGCTTTCTCTGATCAACATCCCAAGTTGAGCCTAAGTGTAGCAGGCAAGGTTATTCAAACAGATCTGAGTGATCAGAGGCTCTTTAACAAGGCGTGCTAAATTTTATCCTTTAGAAACTACTTCAGATGCATCTAAGTCAACATTGAAAGAGAGTAAAAAATCCACCTAAAAGTCAATAAGGAATGCTACTGTGTTATGGCAAATATTTTAAAATATCATGAAATTAAAAAGTGAATTCAGGGTAAATTTTCCCAAAGTTCAGGTTTTCTGCCAAACAATTCAGTTGGTCAAATTTTAAACAACCTTGTTTAACTACATTTTTCGTCTGGATTGGAAACAGAAACTGAGAATTCTCACACTCTGTAAGACTGGAAATAAAGGATATGCCACTCCCCAAAGTGCAGTTCTCCTTGGGTTGTCTGCTTATTTGTGCTGATAAACGCAAATCCTAAGATGGACATGTGTCTTACAATTTGTATGTACACAATGTTATATGAATTTATGTAGAACTGTCCCCTCACCTGATGTTGCTCATACATGTAGTCAGTTTTCAGCTCCAAGCTCTAGCTGAGTTGTAGTAGCCTACAACTAAAAAAATACAGTCCTGGAACAATGTCAGAAGCATAGAAACCATTAAAGATAAATGCCAGTGGAATAGTCTTGAATATCTGCTGGCAAGTAATAGTGACTTTAATAGAATTTTGATATAAAGGAAGGTTATGCTGTTTCTTGACTGATTTTTCTTTTCTTCTAGCCAGAAGCAGCAGATGAAAAATGAAGCTTCTCAGCCCTATTAACCATTGATCCCTGCGGATTGTGGAGACATATTTTACCAGGTTTTTCCAGTTGCAATCCTAAATCAATAGTTTTTTGTGTTGATAAGAGCGGTTCTACAATTAGGTAAAATGAACACTTTAAAAAACGCAGTGGGCATTTCAAGGCTCCTTTTTGCCCTAATTACTGTTTGAAATATGATTCATCTGTCTATGGCCAGTAGCTAGCTCTTGGTCAGTTCTTGAGAGGCATTCTTCATCCGCTACTGAACAGTGACAGCTGGGTCACCATCATTCCCACAGTAACCACATTTTTCGGTATTACTTTATAATAGCTCCATGTTTCAGATGAATGGTTTGATAATAAACACTGAAGTGATGCCTAGATTGTTCCTAAATTTTCTCTCTCTCTGAACAAAGGATTATAGCTTTGCAGCCAAGAGCCTTTTCTGAAAAATAATATTGCTCACTTTTGTCCCTGTTTTCTTGTCATGGTTGTAACTTTAGCTGAGACTGTACAGGAAAGGAGAAGAGAAAACATGCCTTAAAATCTTTTTTGAGGTCTACTCACATGTGACAAATTTCTTTTGCTATGACCACTTATTCCAAGATGCTTTCTGGTTTCTTCAGATCAACACAATCTCCCGTGTGAAGAATAAAATTTACAGCAGTGGTCAGAAACTCAGGAGAAGCTGAGTTTCAAAGTGAGATGAGCCATGTATTTTGTAGTGTAGCAGTGATTGTAAATGTCCTTTGATGCTGGACATATTTGAATCTCATTTTTTATTAGTGCCATTTTTACATGCAATATTCT
>JAOXXN010000150.1:11252778-11263556 GCA_026770055.1 Myrmophylax atrothorax | reverse complement strand
TTGGGTTGCTTGTGTTTGAAGTACATTTCCACTTTGATTGGCTGGCTGAAGGAGAGTTCTCTTGGAGGGGTGGGTAAAAAGAAAAGGAAAAAGAAAAAGAGTTTATCTTTCAAGTGAGAAAATGTTTACTTGACCAGTTAGCTTTCTAGTTGACCTTGCTCCTTCCAAATGTTATGATGTTTACCAGTTTAAACTCAAAACAAGGATAGCCTGAATAACATAGATGGCACCAAGTAGTCTGATCTTGGCAAAGAAGTCTAGTCTTTCTAAACAAATGTTAATGTAAATCTGCACTATCAGACTTATGAGTGTTTAGCTATGAGAGGTATGGTAGAAAACAGTGAGTCTGTTCAACTAGGTGGGCAAGTTGTGATGCACAGGCTGCAGCTGTTACAGTTGCTTTAATAAGTGGTCTTTCTCTGGATTTACTAGAAAAGTCTGCTATAAAGTGAATGCCAAAATTGGGAGAGTAAATAATCTGATATGTGCCTTGTCTTCCACAGAGAGAAATATTCTGGGTTGGTTTCTGCTTTTAGGGGGGAAGGCAGCATGGCATTTAAAGTGTTAATTAAAAAAATGGCAGTGGAACCCAGAGTCTGAAAGACTTCAAGAATTAATGTAGAAATAAACTGATGGAACTATTATTCTACCTTTTTATTTGTAGTCAGACAGCAGTCATTGTTCATGTTTGTTGTGCACGGTTTTCCTATCATTCTAAGGAAACTGTTGTGTGGACAGGAGTTGTTTCGGGAGTCCAGCTGGGCTGACAGCCATTCTTCCACACTTTCTCCCACTGCTTCCCCTCTCCACCTGCTGCTCATTGCCATCCTCCCTGCTCTGCCTCTGAAACTGTACAAGTCACAGCCTGGTTTTGAGCATCAGCTGCTTGCTGCCTTCTGCCCCCGGTCTGAGCCTTTTTATTCCATTGCCAGCTAGTTTGCATCTAAATCCCCACTGAAATGGAGCCACACATTTTCAGGCTTGGAGATGAGTCATGGAAGGGACAAACTTATTTCAAATTAACACATTAGTGAAGACAAGCTCTAATCCTGAGAAGGGAGTAAGATTTGTAGTTAGTGCACTTGCTATCCAAGCACAAAAAGCTCCAATACTTTTCATTTGAGGAGCCTGAAACTTGTGTTGTTCTCTGACATGATGTTTTTGTTGATACCCTGAAAAAGCATTCAGAACTATTAAAAAGACTAAACATCTCAATGTCTAGCTTAATCTCAATGTCTAGCTCTTCATTTAGAGATTCTTTTTTCAATAAACAAAGTGTTTTCAAGTGGGCATAAACTATTTCAGGCATTTTTCTACAATGAAAACATTCCACTAATGAGCTCTCAGTGGTTTCCTTTGTGTATTTGGAGAGTGAACCCATAAACTTAACTTTACCCAAGCCCCAGAAGTGCAACTGCTGCTCCCTGGCTACGTGAATTTCAGCACTGTGTCAGAAGTATTGCCCTTTTGCTGAGTAAAGGAGTCCTCACTCAGCCACTGTGCTGGTATTAGAATAGCACAAATTTCACTGACTTGAAGCCTGCAAGTAGTTCCATTCTCTCAGCTGAGACGTCTTGTGTAAGTAACAAATTACGAGGTCAGGTTTGTGGTACTCCATTCTAATCCTACAGATGTTCATAATGAGTTTCAAATCACATCTAAAGGGTTTACAGCCCTGTGTTTGTTAGGCTGTGTGAAGATAAAAACCATCATTTGGTGTTTCTGTGGAATTGTAACTGAAGGCGATGTTAGTTTAGATTTTTTTAAATTTCTTTTTTAATACCTTTATTTTTTTTGTTCACAGGTTTATTTTTCAAAATTTTCTTTCTTTTTTTTTTGTTTGTTTGTTTTGCTTTTTTGGGTAAGGAAATTAGCTCCATAATCAAGCAAAATGTGTTTCTGATTTGGAGTGGAAGGGAGGAAAGGAGGTAGGGATTAAGAGCAAATGAAAACCACTTACAATTTCAGGCAAAACTGTTCTTACAGAAACTGGTACTGCATAAGTCAGGCATGATCCTGTTCAAACAGTACTTTTGTTTAGGCTAATTGCTGGCTGGAATTGTGTGAGTAGCATGTGCAAGAGTAATTATATCATTACTTGTGTGTGTGATAGGTTGCTTGGTGAACTGAAAACTGTTTTAACATACTTTTGTTTGTTGGCAAACTGAATGGGGAACTGGCACTTTTTAAAGCACTAACTACCATTTTAAGCTCAGGGTTTTGTTGTTTGGAGGAAATAGTGGAAGTGCTGTGTGCAAGAATTACAGACTTTCTTGTTTTCTATTACCACGTTAGTCCCAACCCTGCCAAAGGTCTCTGTGTGTAAATCATACTTACAGAAGCCAGTAGGTCTTTACCTCGTGCAGTACAAGAGCCTTCACATGGAATCTGTAATAATATAGTTTCTGCAGAAAACACATTTTATATCATCCCAGTCTGGATCAAATACATTCTACAAGGATGTAATCCTATTCCACCAAATTCTGTGGTGAAACTCGTTGGCCTGGGCCCTTAGTCCTTCTGTGGCTGTGGTAATTCTGGCCTCAGCAGCTGGCAGAGGATTTCCAGGTGTCAGAAGCAGCCCCCTCATTTGTACAGTCCTCCCCCAGAATGATTTCTCAAGGAAGAAAGGAGAATGGATCTAAACTTTCTGATGTTCCTCTTATTCTTGCTCCCCTGGGTGCTGGACAGATACTGAGACTGCTCCAATGGATGATAAAGGGCTATGCAGGGATACTTATTTTCTTCTTTTCTTCTTAGGCATATCTTTGGGGCCACAAATTCATGCTTATTCAGTTTGAGGTTCACCTACATCAAAACAAAAAACTCTTAAGTGCCTTGCTTTTCTAGTGTCTCTCCCAGGCACATTTTTTATAAAAGACTGAATTTTTAAAACTCATGTTCAGTGTTTCATGTTCTGAGGTTTGCAACTTCAGGTTGTCTCATATACATTTTTCAGTTTTTAGCAATAGATTTATTTTTTTTTTTTCTTTCTCCAAGAAGGCAGAAGGATGTGTACTTGGGCAGATCCTCTGCTGTAAATTCTTTAACTCAGTTCTGCTGCACTGAACTGGTAACAGGACACCTGATGAAATGAATCAACAATATACAGACTGGATGTTCTTTGACATTCTTTACAGGAGACCAATGATTAAATCATGAGAGATTGATACAGTACAGTGTGAATTTACCACTGACCTCCTCATGCCCCCAGTGCACCCCCAGCAGCCAGCACATGTACTTATCCAAGAATTTGGACGTTGATAAAGGCTTAGCTTCAGACTTCTAAATTAAGCCTGCAAGGTCTGGAGGCAGCAGGAACGATGCTGTGCTTACACAGCTCTGAGGTAGCACTGCTCTCATCTCTCAGTAGGAGTTCATTGAGATACAGTGGAGAAGTGCTTCGAAATCAAACAGATACATTTCAAGTACTGTGGGAAATGCAGTGCTTGGAACTGGAAAGTCATTCTCCAGATACACTTGGATGAAAGGATGTTTTAGGCTGATAAAGCCCCGTGGTACATTAATCACTTTGTTTACCCAGCACAAATACATTTTGGAACTATTTCTTTTCTCTGGTCTCATCAAGTCAAGAGCAGATTGTATTTAGTTTTTTGATAATACAACTAAATTTATTGAACTTCACGAGATGTTTAAACCTCTGCGAAATTTTGCACAAATGAGAAGATAAAATTGTATTGCTGAATTTTTCATGAAGGATGAATGTTATTAGTTTTATTTTTTTTTCCTTTCATGCCATTTCTGCTACAGGTAACATTTAAAGACCTATGAGAGTTGATATCAACTTCTCCCTCTTAACATGGAGAGTCTTAGTGCAAAAATGAAAGACATTTCAGTTTATTCTGTCTCTGGAATAATGACTAGTGAAATGCTTGCTTGATAAAATGATCCATTCTGTGTAAGGTGTTTCTGACAGAATTACATTGTTTTGCAAGGCAGGGGGTGCTTTAAATGGAATTTACATTATAGAGCATGTGGACAACATCCCTCCTGTGCTTGACAGTCATCTTTCCAGGCCTGTCCAGGGTGGGAAGAGGATTTACAGCAGAGGCTGAATGTCACAATGACCCTTTTATTAGAGATGTACTTGAACCTAAATTTCTTTCAACTTGTATACCACTAATGTGGAAGATGCAGTGGAAAATCCTCTTTTAAAAATCTGCTTGTCTTGGCTTTGTTTCTAGAAGTATCTAAAATGGTGCTTGATATCATTAACACTTGCATAATGAACCAGCCTTGGGAGAGCTAAAGAACAATCTCTCTACCACTTCAAACAGTTATTTCATTTTGCAATGTTTCAAAATAACTGTCAGCATTGCTAGTAAACCTAATTTATTTCTACTGACTGTTGAACTTCAAAAGCTATTTCTCGCAAGGAAGAAAATTACATACATTAATTACCAGTTTTGGCAGTAACAGCAAAAATGGTAACTGTGAGTTCTTGAAAGGATCACTGCTGACAACTTTATTTATTATTTTCAGAGCTTAGAATGTGTGACAGGTTGTGATACTGTAGGATCTGAATCATTTTAATGCTCCTAATGTGAAACAAACTGTACTAGGCTTCACAACACACATTAATAATGTGCTTTTGATATAATGACAAAATAAGGGGACTGCCTCTTCTATTTCTCTGCTTTCAGCAACTGTCTCTTCTGATATCTCATTCAATAAAAGTGGGTTTATGTGGTGTAATCAAATGATGCAGGTGCAGCGTAGCAGGAAGGGCAGGAGCTCCTTTAGTGACTGGATGCGAAATCTTTGTTGCTGTTTCCAAAACAGCTGCCTCAGTTTGAGGGGAAGTTATGCCCTTGTTCCTTAGTTATGTTGAGACACTGCTAAGGTAATGAGTGATGAAAAGGAGGAAGGTCAAACATAACTGAGGAAAATGCCATTATTCAGTGCTTTTGTTACAGAAATCAGAACTGATCTACAAGGTAGGTTGTAGATGGGCAAGAATGATTGACCTTCAGGATCAGAACAATTCTAGGTGTATATATATAAGAATTTTTCTAATCCCTTTAAACCATTACCCCCAAGAAAGAACTGAAGCGTTGGGTGCAGCTTCCACCATGAAGGATGTCCTGTGAATGTCGGTACCTTTTTTTTTTTTTTGCATATCTGAAACTATTTCCAGAAACAAATGCTTGCATGTGATTTGGGGCAATAGTTGAAGGTGCTCAGTGCTTCCCTGAGTCTTTATTGTGGTCTTTGGTGAAGGGTAATGCTATACTTGAGCATTAGCTTTCAGTACTTTAATATCCTTGACGTAAATTATAGGTTCCATGTTTCATGGAATGACTGGCAAATCAAACATTCCTTTTCCTTCTCTTTATTCCCCACCCCTGAAGCTTTCCTATAGACAGACAACTGTTGTGCTGATCCTTGGTCAAGAAGGAAAGGCAATCAGACCTCTGAGAACTGGAAACAATCTGAACATTTTTTTATCCTCTAAGACTATAAAATAAGACCTCTTGCCACTTGAGCCTATGTAATGTAACTTTATAAAATTATCTCATTGCTAATAAATTTTTTTGTTTGTGTTATCACGCTATGACATATTTTTGTGCTTTGATGGTGTAAGTCTTTCTTCAGTTAACACTTTTATGTTACATAAGAGAAAAAGGACTTTTAAAAAGGCACCAAATCTTTAATTGATTTATAAGTTCACGAAGCAGACTAGAGTATTTACACATGGGTGAGAAAAATTAGTAGTAATAGGCTGCTGTATGATGTGGGATGTTTTTGTAGTTTTTAAAATAGCCCTTGGGAGATGGTTGCAATTGTAAATACAAGATATGTTCTCCTTTACCTGATTATTTAGGCTTTGGTCCAAAAATCATAGTAATTTCAATAGACTTTGGATCAGCCTCTCATTTTTTAATGCAAAAAGAGATTTGCCATTGGTTTCAGTCAGATTGGATACAGGTACCCCACAAGAAATACTGTGGGCTGTTGTACCAGGCCCATACTGGAAGGTGGGGTAGGTGCTCCAGGGCACGGGCATCGCTGCAGCCTCGGGGTCCTGCAGACACACAAGTGCAGTGGGACTTGGTTTTGTTCAAATCTGGTGTCCAAATCATGTGTGAAGACTTGCTGTGTAGTAGCCTTTTTTAATTTGATCCAACTGCTGGATTTGGTGAGGATCACAGAATTTTCTGTGATTTGTGCAGGCAAACCTACTTACACACCGTGAATGCTGAAATTAATCTTGTGTTTAAAATAGTTGATGTTTCATTGTGTTGTACCGAAATCACCTAAAAACTACTGACAAAATGTGATTCACTGCTTCATTTTCATGCCCAGTCTTTGCTAAAAATATACACATTTGCTTATATATGGAGCATATAGGTCAGTGATCTTCCTTTGTCTGAGTAATATAGTTGTATATGGCAAAAATCTGAAGAAACAAGCTGTGTTCTTTCAGACAGCTCACATAATGCCTCATAACATCAACACAACATATGGCAAAATACCTCTTCTTTAATATTTGGGAAAAAAAACTTGGAATGCATCAGTTTTACTTGCTAGAAATAGAGTGCATTGGCTGGAATGTTTTTTGATATTTATTAATAGGTGATGTGAAATATGTTCAAATATCAGAATATAAACCATGAAATTTTACCACCTTTGAGTGCTGGCTTTCAGTTGTATCTATTCAGGGTAATGCATTCTAATGTATGAATCAGAATTATATCCCTTATTAAAGTCCTAGGGCTTGTCCTGCACTTTTCATTCCATTTGAAAAAGATTTTGTTCTTTTTTTGCAGGTATTTTTATACTTTACCGTGAACTTTCCAGTTAATGTTCACTCTCCTCCTGCTTCTTCAATATTGAGCCTACAGGATAGTCTGTTTTTCTCATACTTTTAGCTGTGCATTCTAATGAATGTGAGGCAAAGAAAAGGAGAGTGAAAATAGTTTCTTTTTTCTATTCATTCAAGTGACTTCCCTTTAATGAAGGCTATTGTCCCAAATTAATTTTAAAAAGGGTGTGTTTTGCGTGTCAAAGGAGATTATCATCCTTCTAGGATGTCATTTTAATTGAGAAGATCTCCTGCACTTTGCTGTAGGAGACACCAAGGTGCTGCAGACTGAAGGGAGGCTTCGCTGGCAGCAAGGACAGAATTGGTTCCACATCTGTTTGTTAATACTTTGGTGAGTGCAGACAGAAAATTTGGAACACTGTCTAGAGCAGATAGGATAGATGACCTCTTGCACAGACCTTACAGTCTAGGGCCCAAACACTTATGCTCCTGCATAACTTAATTCTTGTGAGGACTCCCATCTACTTCAGAACTACCTGCATAAGTGAAGATGCACATGTGCAAAAGTGCCGGCAGGATCAGGACTTAATTTCCAGCCCCGTTCTTTGAAATTCCATGGTTAAACTGCTGTAAGGACCTCAAGGAGAAAGAGCACCTCTAGGGAAGATCTGAATATCTCCTGTTCATATTGCAGTGAGTGGAAGTTGAAATCATTTGTTGTGAGATGATGGGGCCAACAGGTCCTCCTCTGTCATTGCTCAGATGTGTACTGATTTAATAACTCCCATTATTCCAGCCTTGTCATAAAGCTTACCAGTCCAGTTTACATTTTAACCATTACCTTTTCTTAAATGAAAGACTTGAAACCACTTTTGCAGATTGAGAACATCAAAAGGTTTTCCAAGTTAATGAAAAAATCCAAATGACCACATAATATTTTCAATGAACAGGCTGATGGAGGCTGACCTGTTGTCAGAAAAACAGTGTATGAATTAACTCTGTTACATTATGGTTTAATTTAAAATTAACTTACGTTTTGTTGACAACATTCATATTTCATAGACTAGGTGTAGGGTGCAAGCTTTCTGTATTTCCTACTATGAAGAAAAAACCCATTAACTCTGACATCTGTTTTTAGCACTTTCCTTCATATTTTTGGATGAATGCCTGGCAAAAGCTGGAAAGCGACTAAGAGATCAACCAAGGATGGCCTAAGGGCCTGTTCCCAGCTGGTACGACATCTGGAATGTTATATTAGTGGATAAATTCAGAGCTGTAGTTTAATAAGATTGGTATTCAAGCCCTCGGCCTACAGCAAAGGAAAGGACAGTGAAGCTGACAGCGTGCATGGTGCATAATATGTCAAGGTGTCTGAAATATAATTTGCTGGGTTTTCACTTTCATTTTGGCAGATCCCTTATAGTTATGTATAAACTTTCATCTAGTATTGTTTTGAACCCTTTAAAAAATAAAGGGTGAAGTCATATTGGTATTATATCCAGAATCTTATCTTTTCACTAAGCTTAGAGTATGTCTGGGTTTCTTTCTTTTTTCCTAGGAAAAAAGTGCTAAAGACAGATTTTTATGAGCTGACTAGAAATAACTTAAGCTGCTACCTTTGCAAATTTTAAGTATATGCAATCTTTTACAGTGAAGATTTTACAGAATCATAAACTATTCAGGAATCTGGACTTGTGCTCTGTTGAGCCATACGTGCAAGATTTATGTCTCAGAAGGCCTGGGTTTTTTTCTGTTTAGGATTTAGTTAATCTTCAAACTGTCTAATCTCCAAAGGGTGGTTGAATGTGTTGCTAGAACAGCCCAACAGAGTTGCAGGCAGGGATCAGGGCAGAGCCACCTCCCCACAGCAGCTCTGAGCACAGTCATGCTGGGTCAGAGAAGGAGCTGGCGCTGATTCCTGTTGGCAGCCCTGCAGCTGCACTAACCAGGCTGTGCTCGCAGGTCCCTCTGCTTTTGGATGGCATTTTCGTGTCCCAGTGTAAGGTTAAACCTCGCAGATGTTTAGCAGTGCAGGCCAGAGGAGGATCAAGGCTGTGTGCTGTGCCCTGCCGTGTGCAGATGTGCAGTGCAGGTGACTGCAGACAGAGAGCGGTGCGAGGCTGTGGCTACAGGAGGGTTTGTTGAAACATCTCTGTTGGGGCTGGGCTGTTCTGCACGCGATCCGTTTCTGTTTGGTGGCACTGTGGGCTTCTCTCTTCGATCTACAGAAGTTCTGCAGGATGCTGAAGCAGAGGAGTCTGTGAAACTGCATTTCTGATCCATAGGTGACAGGACTGGCAAGGGAGTGTGCAATGGAGGAGGGTGTAGGTGTGAGTTGTGACTGGATTGTAATTGATAAAGAGGGTGGTTGTCTAAGGTCTTAGTCCTCTGTTTTTTAATAAAGGACTTGCTTGATAGTTTCTCAGCACATTGTGGTCGTTTCTATATTATTTATTTCTATGCAAGATCTTGTAGGTGAAGACAAAGTACTCCAACATGATTTGGCAGGAGACAAACAGAGTCCAGGAGGAGGTGGACCTAGAGAGGGAGTTGAGATGGGTTTTGCAGCTGCTCTTTGGTAATGGTTTGCATTTGGAGGTGGGAAGGCCAGATCTGAAATGACTGTGGCTGGTGAGGAACAACAAGTGGCCACCTAAACCAAATAGTATGTTAAGGTGAAATGGGTTTTTAGCACCACAGCCTTGGTGCTAAACAAGCAAACAAAAGTATAATGGGATTTGATGTGGGAGAGGGGGCTGTATTTGACAACTTTGACTCTAAGGCTCTTTGCTGTCTGCATAACCTGCTGCTTGTGTGGGGTCTGATCCTGTGCTTGCACTGCAGAACAACCTTGCTGTGTCCCTGTTATCTGTACAGACAGAGACTATTGGAATTATGTTAAACCATATGGAGTAGATATTAGTTCACGTAAATAGTATGGATTTAGTTGGAGGAGGAGTATTTTTAGGCTGAAATGAAGGATGTGCTTGTTTCTTGGTTGGAATTTAATAACCATCTTAAAACAGCTGTACGTTTTCCCAAAGAAACTTACGGTTGTTGTCAGCACTATCTATTAAAGACCATTTTGTGTAAGATTTTGTTACATTTTATACTTTGAGTATGAACTATTAGTACCAGGAACAGAAGGATTTTCTCTTTCATACACTCCCTATGTGACTTCCTTTCCTTCTTTGGTAAATGAGTTTACACCATGCAATATGAATGTGTTTCTAGACGTAGTTAGTTTGTCCCTGCAATGACAAAGTGTTTTTTTAAATGCCCCCTTGTATTCATTTCACACACTTCTGCAGATGCTGTTATTTTCAAGTGGAAACACTTGTCTTGTTTATTTACTGGCTTATTTTTAGATGAAACAATGCTACTAACAATCATGTAAGCCACTCTGTAACTGGAATTCTTCCAGGGTATGATATGTACTCTTGTCTTTGAGGATAGATTATTATTTATTATAATTCAAAAAGGTGTCAAAACTCCTAGAGCTTCAATGCAGTCACATTGAGGGGATCTTAAAAGAATTTTGCATAGAACTTTGAAAGGAGTGCAGATGAAATCATAGCTCTGATAGCAGGAATTTTTAACAAGTCTATCAAAACAGGGGTGGTACCAAGTGGCTGGGGAATAGCTAATGTAGTACTGGAATATACAGAAGGGAAAGAGCCAGGAATCTCTGGCTGTGTCTGTCTGATCTTCAGTGTATAAGGCTTTGGAATGCTTTTTGAAGAATGAATAATTAATAACAGAAAGGTAAATTAAAACTGAAGAAAATGGATTTATCTGTAAGATCAAACCTATCCTAACTCATTTTATACCTTTGATCATATTTTTTTTGTTTGGTTTGTTGGGTTTTTTCCCTTAATTGAGAGGAATACAAGAGCCTTCATTTATCTGGACTTTGGTAAAGCAATTTGATATAATGCTATACTGAAAATTACCTTAGAGGAGATGTAGTGTGATGTGTGAAGTGGGAAAT
>JAOXXN010000150.1:11225002-11244172 GCA_026770055.1 Myrmophylax atrothorax | reverse complement strand
GCTTATTTTGCTTGAAATTTCTCATTTCTGAATCAAGCAAAATGCTTGGAATTTACATCTAAAAGACAAATCTAATTCCATTTTATTCATACATACAATTTAAAATAGTCTATTCAGGTCTTAAGCCTGGGTTATGTCACCATCTTACTAGATTTTTTAATTCATTTTTTTATTCTTTTCAAAGAGAAAAACTGGGAAAGTCTGTTGGTCTGTTCACAGACTACAACACCATGCAGCAAGAAACAAAGAATGGTGGAGATTGTTTGGCTGAAGATGTAAGAGAATATATCAGCATCAGGGAGAAAATTTCACACAACTTACAGATAAATCAAGACTCTCTTGTTCTTTTTCCTGTGATCTCACCTGTTTGAATCTTGTGGTTGGATCTACTCCTGTTTGCTTCATGGAGTCCATAACAGATTTCATGTCCACCGCCTCCTTTATAAGCTGGTGGTTTTCCATTTGTTTCGCTTTGAAACTGTCAGACTGAAGCTGCTGCTGGTGATTGGAAAGGATCTGTGATTTGCTTGTGTCCTCACCTTTGCTGGGAACTGATGACCCTATTTTAGTGTTATTTTTACTGGACTCTGGAGTTGAAGGGGCCTTTGAAATAGTGGCAGATGGAATATTCTTCTGCTTGCTGTCATCCTTCCCAATTTCCTTCAAGGGAGGGTCACTCTTCCTTTCACAGTCCCTCCCAGTTTGTGCCATTTTCTGTTCTGCTAGTCTCTGATCCTCATAGTATTTTTCATACTGCTGCCTGTAAGCAGGGTTAGAGGCCATTAAGGACTTTTGGTCCATATAGAGCCCATAGGCATACTGTCCATAATAAAGTGACTGAGCAAGTGCAGGGTGTCTTTGCGTTATTACTGACTGATGTTGTGGCTGCAAATTAGAAGAAGTGCTTTCGCTTTTCTTGGCATCTGATGCTTCTGCCTTCTCCTTCTTTTCAGCCTCTTCCTCAGCCTCTTTTTTGATCTTCAGTCCCTGTGGGGCACTGGTGTTCCCAGCTGCTGGGGCACTGACCTGTCCAGAGTGCAAGTAACTTGGGGAATAATAAGGATCATAGCCATGGTAATAGGGAGAATGAGACTCTTTTGCTTGAGCCGATTGTGCTGTGGTTGAAGAATGTCCTTTTACAACACCATCTTTATTAGAAATAATATCTGATGGAGAGCTTGCCTTTGACCTCATGCCCTCAGACCTGCTGTCAGAGCCACCATCATCAGCTGCATCGGAAATATCTGAGTAAGCAGGGCTATTTGTTTTAGCAGCCGTGCTATCTGCGCCATTTTGTGTTAACACATGCAGTGGCGCCATGGCAGATTGTCCATTCACCAAAGTGCTACATTCCATCCTGGAGGCACTCCCTATGGAAGGGCTGGGCGCATTGTCTGTGAACGTGTAAACTTTATCAGCTTCAGCCTTAATACTTGCCATCCTGCTCTCTTGAGACTCTGACAGTCCATTAGCTAGCACTTCATTCTTGTTGAGATGGTCCTTTAAAAAATGTCCAGATAAATCTTTCCCAGACCCTTTTGAATCCTCCAGCTTTCCTAGCTTAGAATCCATCTTGGGGCTGCCCGTCTCTTTGCTTTCTTTGTCCTTCAGTTTTCGCTTTTCCTTTTTCTTTTTGTCCTTGAGTGATGTGAGAGCTGGATTTACAGTGCTTGGCTCTCCCATAATTGTGGGCTTTGGTTGAATAGGTTTCAGTGGAGGGCTCTTTGGTGTAGCCTGAACAATAGTAGTTGTTAGAGAGGGCAGTCCCGGTATTGTCCCTGTAGTAGTGGTTGCAAAGGCTGTAGTAGGTATAGCTATTAATTGGGGAGGAGTTGGTGCTGGCGCTGGGGCAATGGGCCTGGCTGTTTTCAGTTTGGAAAGGTTTTTATCCACTTTGCAGTTGCTTGATTTCTTGCCTTTATCACCCAAACTCTTCTTGTCAATTAAGCCTTCAGCCTCCAATTTTGGCATTTCGGTTTGCAAATTGCCATCTGTTACTGAGCAATTATCCAGTGTGGCTGCCATATTAGAAATTATTGGAAGGCTGTTCAGTTCACTATTCAGACCCTTCTTTTTTCCTGAATTCTTGCCTGTTTTGGAACTGATAACTGAACCAGGGCCATTGCTGGTCAGTTCCCTCTTTCCCTTGGGGGTCCCTGGCGTAGCAATGGAGGAAGGAGATGTTGGTGCTTTTAGTGGATCAAAGCCTGGCAAATTTGTGCTTTGCTCACTGCATTCAAGTGCCACATTACTCAATGCTTCCTCACAGTCTGAAATTTTGTCTTCGCTATCAGGCTCAAACTCCAGTTTGTTTTCTGGGTCTAAATGTGCATGAGCCTGATGATAGCGTAATCCATTAATGTGCTTGTACTTTTTGTTGCAGTTGGGGTGAGGACAGTCAATCAGCACCGGAGAAGAGCAGCCTTGGTCCAAAAAATTAGTCTCAGGTTTCCCCTGTGGGGTGGTGGGAGTGCTTCTAGAGTTAGTACGAACACGTTTTCCAGATTTATTGTCCTCTGAACTCGAGTTTAAATCTAGCTCCATAGGAGGCTTAGTTTTCCTCTTGTTTGTGGATGAGGGGCTTGCTTTTATTTCATCCATGGCACAGTTTGGGGGTGTTCTGCGCCCACTTGAGTTAAGGCTGCCCCTCCTCCCCTTCCCATTGGCACCACCTCGATTCTTATTCTGAAGTCCTCTAGACTCTGCAAAACTTGCATCATTCCCAGGTACAGTGACAGCTGCAGCGGACCTTGCCCGCTTTCCCCTGCCTCGCCCTCCACGCATTTCCAGGTCACTTGTTGGCGATTCACAAAACCTGTACAAAAAAAGAGATTTCATCACCAGGAGTCATGAACCAAAAGAACAAAAAACACCACTACTTTCCACAACACAACCTTCACATATGTTAAAGGAAAGATGTCCTTCTGATAAATAAGAATATTACAGTCTCAAAGGAAAAGTCATTAAAAAAATTACAAAAATGGTAAGGACACATCCAGCTAATTAGAACAATGCAGTGAAAATTTTTCCAAATTTACAGAAATGCATTTCTAAAATAACTGCCATCTCACTGAGTCCCATGAACTCCTCTCCCATGCTACCTCCTGCCAGAACATGTGCACAACTGGCTGACTGGGGCTCAGCAGCAAAGTCTGTGTGCACCTATTGACACACCAGGAAAAAAATCTCCTCTTTCTGGGACGGTCAACTTCAGTCAAGTTTTTAAAACCTTTAAAGAGCTGTTAATACAGAGGGAAAGATGGCTTTCTAGTTGTACTCACTAACTTATCAGCTTCTGCAAACATACACCTGCTTTTCCCTTTTTGAGTTTTTGTTTGCCCTGATAATGGTGCTCTGCATCCATGCTGGGCTTACCAGGGAGGCTGGTTATGGTTCTTTTTTTTTTTTTCCCTGCTGTCTGACTTCTGCTATATTTTAAAGTATTTTTTCACCAGTTTTAGGTGTTAGTTTCTGTCAACTTGATTTTAATGAGTCTTGTGTCAATATATGGTGTCATTTTTTTGAAACTTGTACAGGTTTGTAGTGCATTCTTACCACAGATATGATTAAAACCAAGCAAACAAAAGCCTTTCATATACTATTTTTTTTCCAAGTTAATATTACTATATATTATTTTATGTTTGGAATAGCCTGGTTGGCATTAGAGTAAAAGTGGTTCAATTAACGATATACTGCAGTGTGTTTAGGCAACCACATAATGGTTGAGGAGGATCTGTGGTCTCTGCTGTACCCAGAACTGGTTTAGGCTCTTTGCACAGAGATTGTAACATGCACCAGCATTTAAACCATGCTGTTTATTAACCAGCTTACTCTATCCATTCTATCCCAAGTGCAAGAGGAGCCAAGAAAAGTTTCACTGAAGAAATGATCCAACTAATTTTCGATGGTGGTGGAAGGAACTACTGTGAACTAATGATTTGGCTCTGGTTTGCTTTACAGCAGAACCTCCTGCAATGACCTGCTGTCAGGTTGTGCAGGAGCTCGAGCTACATGTGCTAAGTGCTTTATTATAACTGAGTGGCAATGATGGAAGAATCAGTGTTTCTATTGCATGCTTATTATTTTAACTCTCTAAGTGCCTTTCAGCATGTGCACTGTTTCTGGTGCTGCCAAACTGCCCATTAGAGCAACAACTCTTTGATGATCTGAGCAGAAATCACTCTGCCAGCTTGGTGCCAGAGGACACCCTGTTCAACAGGATGGCCTTCACCACTCTGACATGGTGGGACAATGCTTCATCTCAGTCAAATCATGTTCAAGATTTGAATAAGACCAGGAAATTCTTGAAAACAAAATGCAGGAAACCTTAATTTTTGCTTCTGAGACCAGAGATCAGATTTCAAGTTTCTCTTCCAAAATAATATGCCCGAAGCATGCTGTTGTACTTACTTTCATGTTAGTAAATGGTGGTATTTTCAGAAGACCACAAAATGCTGAGGATACTGGAGGGGGAAGTCCTGGTTCACAGAAGATTTATTCCCAGTTAGAGTGCCTCTTCCTGCTGGCTGCTCCTAGCTCTGACCCCAGGACAGCGCACAAACTGCATGTTAGTGGAGTAGCTGTGCACCTCATCTTTTCTGCAAACACCTCCCATTATCCACTGGTAGCTGCTGAAATAGCTGGAGTAAGAGCTGTGTCACTGCTGTGCTTGGGAAACCCGTGTTCCTACTATTGACCCCCATATTGCTCTTAATGTAGAATTGAGCCCATATTTCTGTTTCTCCTTTCATCTGCAGAGTTTTCATCTTCTATTGGTGAAATGGGCTATAGCTGAAACTGTATTTCTGTCTGGAGTGCTGTTTAATTAGAATAAATGATCTTGTGTGTATGTAAGGTTATTTTTCTTTAATAAATCTTTTCTCCATGTGTATATTCTATGACAAAACTAATTAGGAATGACAAACATGTAATTCAATAGGTTAGAGGGGAAAAGATTTGTAGTGCCTCTTGTACTGCTTTTCATACCCAAATTGTGGACACTGTGGGTTCTTTGTTTGCTCTGTCACCTTCAAGTTCAGCTTACCAAATTTAGCTCAGCATTCTTGTGTTTTTGTACTTTGTGATATTGGCTGTCTCAGAGTTTCTTATTTCAATTATGTTTTTATCACAACGCTTCTTTTTTATTAAGTTCCCCTCCTTATAAAAGTTCATTTTAATTTACTCTAGTAATAAAGAAGTTATGAAAGCTGTAACTGAGATATTGTAATGTAAATTTTCACCAAAATGTCCATTTAAAAGAAGAATGGAAAGTTTATTTCTCTTGCTATTTAATTAAAAGTTAAGAATCAGATATGCAGTGGGAAAAATATGACATGCTTAATAGAGTTAAAATTAAATATTTTCTACTCTCTTCATACTTTTTTGTTTTGTTGTTTTTTTTTAAAGTTACCTAACTTTCTCCATCAAGTTTTTCACTCTTGTCTGTCTGAAGTGATGCCTCACACCTGCTTTGAGGTCTAGGAACAGCTGTTTCTCATTTTTCCCTTTTAAGGAACAAATGCTGCTGTCATTGCAGTCAGTTGTGAAACTTGTAGGGACTTTTGATACAGGTTTAGGCTTTTGGGAGTCTTAACCAAGTTACACCATCATTTTCCTGGGCTCTTTGTTATTCCTGCAACCTTTAACACTCATTGCATTGCTGTGATGTGCTCTGACACTCCTCTGTCTCTTCTGTTAAGAGCTGTTCTTGTTTACTGTTTTCAATATCTGTTCTTCATCTTCTCAGCACTCACAATGGAAGATAGTTCAGGTTTTTATACAATACCCCTGATTTCCTTTGCTGTTCATATACATAAGATCTGGTTATTGATGAGAATTGCACTGGAGTTGTTAGTGCTGACCCACATTTTCCAGCAGAAAGATCCTGTGCAGTGGTGGATGAGCAGGAGGAGCCCAATGTCGTGAAAGAGATGCTCTCTCTGCTTCCAAAACAGCATTAGGCCCAAGAGTTCCCGTGTCCTTGTGCCAGGACTGATTGTCTTCCCACCCCTTGAGTTTCTTCAAGCCTTTTTCCCTCTGCCAAGAGCCCCTTTCTACATTCTTCTGGAAGTACAGTTCTTATGATGAAACCAAGTTACTTTTCATGTTTGTGTCTAAGTTGGATCTGCCTTAAACTCTCATGCAGGTAGTAAATCAGTTCAGCTACTCCAGTAAATTTTTATGGAGAGAAGCCAAGGGAAGGAACCAACATGGTTTATAAACTTCAAAAATACGTAGTAAGAACTCTTTCCCTTAACTTGGTGATTTACTTCTATTCATTGTTAATAAGTTAATATAGAGAAACATTGGCTTTGGTGCCAAAAATAATCAGGAACATAACCCAGAGCAATTTTTAAGGGCACAGCTTTTAAACAAGCTTCTGGAAGAAGCATTATTTGACAGCACACAAGTGAAATAGCCCAGTTTGTTATTTTAATCTCATATCTCCACTTCTGGTGTTCTGTCTTGTGGATGATTTGCATTCTGCTGAGGCTTTGGCTGATGGGTTTCCATAAATGGCTCAAAACCAGATTTGTCCACTTATACACAGCAGTTTTTGTACATAATTAGAATAAAGCCAGGGCAGCTTTCTGAAATACCTCTTTTCACCTGATTAGACTTGGAGTCATTGTTCATGAAATAAAACAGTTGGCTTTTTGAAGTCCATGGGGTATTTTTTTTACTCCATGAAAGATAGGAGTCACTGCAGTTCTTGAAAAAGAATTATTTTTTAGAATTTAGATAAACTCTAATACTTTAGGATTTGAAGTTAACTATTTCTGTATGTATGTTTTAAAAATATGCAGTCCCAAATGTGCTTTGAAGAAGAGTGATAATCTTTGTGTAACAGGAAAAAAATAAGGTTAGATTTTACTGTGTGCTTATTTTATTAACTAGGGAGAGACTGCATAGGCAATTGTACAACTGATTTTTCATTGCAAATGGAACACTGGATTTGTACAATTTACCATCTGAATGAAGAAAGTTTAGTAGCAACTTTGAAAATTGACTCAAACTCAGCTGAAGTTTGGGAAAAGGGGAATTTGTTATAAGAGGAAATAATTGACATTTAAGGTATAAAGCTGGTGAATTTTGTTTTCAAATTTTGTGGATATGCTGCTTATAAGGCAACATTTGTTTGTTTCCTGGCCTTTGCAAGATAGAATTTGTTTTTCCTTTTTCCTCACTCTGTGTATGTGGATAGTGGAGGCTACATAAGGTGACTTTAGAGATTTGTCTACATGTACAAGACATATTCAATTTTAGTTGTTACTTGTACCAGAGACCAAGAACAAATATTTGTGATAACTTCTAACCCTGAGATCCCAGTGATGTATCCATCTTGATATCAAACAAGTCTAGAAATATGCATTTATTTCTTAAAATATATTGCTAGTTTTGAAGAGAAATGTAGCCACACACCACACTATTCCTTTGTTATATTCTAGACAAGGAGATGCTAATATTCTGAATTTTAAAAGATACCAAACAAACAAGAAGTGCAGCTGAATGTTTTCTGCATTAGTTTGAAACACAACCACCTATTTTTTTGTGCTCCAGTTTGCAGGCAGGATTAGTGAAGTCTGGTCTGACATTGACCTGTGTCAGTGTTTCCCCATATAATGTTTCCAGTTTTTATCTGTACAAACAGAATCAAACTGGTTTTACTGCATCTCAGTGTGTTGACTTTATAGCAATCTAATTTTATTCCAGTTTTACCAAATATAAATTCTATCACTGAACCCACAGAGAGCAAGAATGGACTAAACGTTGTTCTGAAGGTGATCCATCTTCCATTATGTACAAGGCAAGAGGTGATTTTTTATTGAGTTGTATGAGAGTCTCTGTCCATACTGGTTTGTGACACCTGCCAATATTCCATTCTCTTCAGGGGCTGCATAGTCTTCCCAGTGAGTGGCTGTGAGGCAGCCTTCTGTTTCTGTCAAGGATTCTAGAATAATTTCGATGCAAGAGAGTAAGGAAACAAAGGCAAGATCTTTGGTGTCACCAGAGAGTATCTGAAAGGGGAAGTCATTAAGCAGTCTTTGATTCTGGAGTGCTGCTTTAGATGACTTGCCCTCTAATACGCTGGGTTTGAACTGCAGTCATGCTGCTCTCAATAATATCTTGATTGGAGACTAAGGTAATGTGTTCTGGGTGTCTGCAGAGTAAGAAAGCAAATAACTTTTTGGAATAGTTTACTCTTGTCAAATGAAAAGAATATGCAGCAAATCAGCTCAGCAATGTAGCCCCTGATCTGTGGCTCACAGCACAAGCACAGGAAGGATTAGTAGAGGCTTTTCTGACCCTTTCCCCGGCAAAGTGTCACTGGGTTATTACAGCCCCTACCTCACACATGGAGAAAACAGTTGTTTGCACCATCTTGCAGGACAGTCGTGCTGCTTTATTCTTTCCCAGTTTGCCCCAAAATGTGCTGTTTGCCGAAGGCCTCCAGATGGGTGAAGCAGTATGGACTAAGGGGCTGCAAATCTCTCTCACCTCATTATTATTGCAGAGGAAGATGTGGCTGATGGAGAACAGACATAGCTATCCTTTGAGTATAGTGTCTGAGAAATCTCCTTTTTTGGGCTGGGATTGGGTCTTCTCCTGACCCAGCAGCAGGAGTTAGTGAAGACTGAAACACAGAACAGCCAGGACTTTTCTGTGGAAAAGGCTTTCTACTATCTCCTTGTTTTCCTACCATTCTGGTGAGGCCTCATAACAAAGTTAGTGACAGCTGCTTGTGTGTCAACCCTCACTTATGGGTAAACTGGTATTGTATCACTATATAAAATCTAAGAAGTGTTTTCCTCACAGCCCACCAGCTCCGCTCCAGAGTTGTGTGAGCTTGCTCACATTGGCTGCAGGGTAGCAGTCCATGATTGGAGTGCTGAAAAATGAACGTCAGAAGAATTCCTTTTCAGAAAATGCAAATTAATCCAAAGTGAATCAAGTTCATGGAACTGAAATCTAGGTAGCAGATAAACTGATAGAAATTTCCGGTGCGATTCCAGTCTCTGTGGGAGGTTACTGTACATTTTAGGAATATAAATACTTTTTTCTGTCACAAAAGCACATAAAAAAGAGGGTTGAAAACAGTTTAAAGAAAATAAGAAACATCTGTCTTCCTTCTAACCCTTTTTTGTGTAGGTTATTAGCCACTTCCCTCCTAAAACAGATTGCCATATTTTGATATTATTTTTTTGTGTGTGGAGGTTTAATGTGGAAAAGCACTGCAGTGTCCAACTGTAAGCTATTCCTGCATTTCGACTTTTTGTGTGTGATAGCAGTGTTTGGAGAGAAAAAATGAAGACAAGAAGATTACTCTTTAAGGTTTATAACCAAACTCTGGATCTCCAACTAGGTTACTTTTGAAAGCTTTCTTCAGATTTCTTCTACAGCTATATGCTTATTGACCATTTCACCTGCAGTTAAATTTTCCTCTTTAGCTGATGGTCATCTTGGAATAGGCAGAGGATGTTGCTGGAACATGTCTGAAGGCAAATGAGAAAAGCAATGAGGCCAGTCCCCCCGGGCAGCTCTCCAAAGGAAGTATTACACACTTCACTTTCATGTCCTGATGTGTGAGACCTTGTGATTTGACTATTTGAAGTGGTAAAACTCAAAGAATAATTTAAAGTACAATAGGGTTTGCATCGTGTAGTATGGACTGTCCATGTTAGCTGTAAAGAGCATATTGCAGGGATTCTATTTAGTGTCTAAATAGTACCTTTCCCTCAAAGGGTATGAGCCAGAGCATCTCCAGCTGTCTCTTTACTGAACTGATTGTTACATCCACATGAACTTTTGAAACACAAACCTGCCTTTGTTTTCAGGATTAGCTGCTTATAATCTCACTTATTGGTTGGGAAACTGAGTCAGGAAGTTATTTATCCAAACGCTTGTAGCTGCTCCTCCTCAGACATGGCAGTAGGTGCTGCATCCCAGATCTTCCCTTCCAGCCACTTGTCCACGCTGCATGGATGTTGTCACCTATAATAGGCAGCCTCTCGTCCCCGGGATACTTGGGCTTTACTGGGCTTCGGTGCCCTCTACTGCTCCCTTAAAATACTGCTGTCTTCTTGCTATCGGAGAATGGATTATTTTCTTCCACCTTTTTTTTTTCCCTGTGGCCTAATTGGCCCACTAGTTCCCCTGATAAAAAAGTTAATGATGATTAGTAGTAATGAACATAGACTGTACTGAAAACTGGTTTTTCTGAAGACATTTTTTTCATTTCTGAAACTCTGACGTGATTCAGACTGAGATCATGAGGTTTTCTCATTTTATGGCAGAAGTAGATTTTTTTGTTATGTATGTGTACAAGCAGTTTTTATTGCTGTTTTGTGGAGTCTCTGCATATACAACACATAGGATCTGATATTCAGAAGTACAAAGCCATTTCAGCTTCCACTGAAATTAGGAGTTATGAATTTTGATTCGGGATCTTCTCTGAGTCAGCTATGAATTAAATTATAGATTCTTATTATTTTCCTGTGGTTTTGTGGGGTTTGATTTTTTTGATGTGTCCTCCTTTCCTCTAAATTTTTTTGCTTTATACCAAGTACCTTGGTAGATCCACCCTCTGATTACTCCTTTTCTCTAGAAAGAAGCCTTCAGTCTGTAAGCCATTGACCAGCATTCTTGCTGCACTGGGGACTTGTTGCTGTGTGGCTGAAGCTGCAGTGATCTTTGTGTTGCAGATCTCTCTATTGATTAAGATTCTTTGCTGCAGTTTTAGTTCCTTCAGTGGTTCTTTCTAGCTCTCAGAAATATCCATAGTAAAATGGTTACATTATCTGTAAGATATCCACAGAAGTTGAAAGAGAAAGGATTATCATGTGATGTTTTTAACCTTATGTATATTCAACTCATCCAGGTTTACCTTTGTATCAAGTCAAGCTGTCACTCTCTGCAGGAAAAGTGCATGCCCAGGGTCTTATTTGAATTTGTTGAATTTCAGCTATAAATAAGCTTCCAGGAACTGTTCTTTGCTTGTGGGAAGATATTTGGAATACTATAATCCTATGTTCTCTGTGCTTGTGAAGGTTCGTAGAGGCATTTCAAAATCAGTTTCACCATCTGTAAATGCAGTTGTAATTATTTTCTTATTCTTACTCTACTGAGTGCTCACCTTACCTTTTTTAATTTTTTGATTAGTAATTGCACCTACTTCAATTTCCTTTGTTGATTCCATAGTGAGAGTTACTTGAAATCTGCCACACATTTATGTCCATTTAGCATATGCACTATTGATTCTATAAATCTTGCTTTTAAAGTTATGTGTACCAGATCAAATGCCTTGCAAGCTGAGCTGTTTTATAACCACGATTAAGCCTCTCAACCCCACCTGGTATCACAGCGTGGCATCAGGTTTATTTGACAGGACGGCCTCTCCACTGCTGTGCATAGCAAAGGTTTCTTGGTTCTCTGCTTATGCTCTTCTGTTTGTGAGAAGCACATGATTTCCCTTATCTGTGTGGAACCATTACCTTGGCACAGAAAGCAAATGCAATTTATAATTCTGTTTTTAAGATAGGCTGTCAGCAAATCCTGTCCTGACCACTCTTGAGAGTATCATATACAAAAAAATAATTGTTCCTAGATTTTTGATTGATGCAGCAGAACTGATAAAAGTTACATTGTTTAAAAGTGTTTATAAATCACCCTGTCCATACATTCATTTCCTGTAATCTGTCATTATGGTTTCAAACATAATTGTAAGAGACACAAAACTGGCTTCGTAACACTCTGGAATGAGGTTTGCTTCCATTTGGTCTATGTTGAAAGGTGGCTCAAAGCAAAAATTATAATCCTGGAATACCATGTACGTTACAACAGGATATCTTTGCTCTGTGGTTTTGAATTACTGAAGGGCGTAGTCCGTCTTCTGAGTTTTTCCCCTTGCATTGCTGGGATTTATGCAAAGTAACTGGGCCAGTTATGGGGATTGCTTGGCAGAGAGGACCGTGGTTTTTTTTAATACAATTCTTTTTCTCACTTGGGAGGTTAACATTCTGACAGGCTGCGTTTACAGTCAGTGTTGAACGGGGATTTTGGCTCTGTCCAACACAGATGGGCTACCACAGCACTGTGTGGTATGATCACAGGCACAGACCTGTCTGCTCTGTTCATGAAGATGCTTCTCAGGTTCTCAGCTAGGCCTGGAGGTTGAATGAGGGAGCAGTTATTGCCCTCCTTGTGTACAGCTTTTTGCATTGCAAGGGATGGAAAAATAGTTTTGGAAAAGCAGCTGAAGTTTCACTACCTTTTAGTTCTTTGTCCAACTCAGCCAGGAGCATGGCAGAGGCAGTGCTTTACTCTGCTACAACGTGCCCCTTCTCCAGAGGATTGCTAAAATGGGAGAGCAGGTAAAGCGTAAGTGTCTTCTGAACTCTGGTCACTCAGGTACCCAACCTGACTGCCAGTGACATTACCAGCCTGCAAACTGCACGTTTTCTTCCAGTTAAAGAGGATTCCTTTAAAGTAACAAGGTAACACACAATATTGTTCTCTGAAACTGCCATACATTCTTCCAGAAGTGTTAACTGTCTGCACATCCTAGCCAGTTTTCCTTAGTCATGAGTCTTCTTAGGAATCCGTCCTTTGCCCAGCTCCATCAAATTATGTGAGCCTCCTATTCTGCATAGTGGACAAGCATGGCATTTGAATTCAGTACTGGAAAACCAGGAAAGTAATTTTTTGTCTTTTTGCCTTTGCTCTTTAGTACTTTTGCATTCTCTGGGTACATTGTCAGCTCTCTGGCTTTGTGTCAGCAGTTTGCACTGGCGGACTGAAGTCTTTTACTGACATCTGTGTTACTTAAGTGAAATGCTTCATTATTGCAAACTTGTTTGTAAGGAGCACATTTGAATGAGTTCATAACTGTAAATGCAAAAAATGTGGCATTTAAGAGACAGATGCAAAGTATCTGTACCTGGAGAATTGATTATTAGCTTGTGTTCTGAATTAAGGCTTTGGGATATAATAAAATCTGTTAGCTGTGCAATTGAAAAGTGTCCCTTAAGTCCACCTCTGGATGTGCTTCTTTCTTCCTATCTGAAAAACTGGGAAGAAATAACATATTTTAGTTCAGTTGCTCAGTAAAGGAAAAGTAATCTCTGTTGCTGCTGTTACAAGAGGTCAGAGTAGCTGGTCAGCCCATCCTTCTTTTCAAATCAGCAAATAAATGCTTTATTGCTGTTTTCCAAAACAGAATTTATTAGCTGCTTCAGATGTTATGTTCATGCATTTTATCAAAATATGGTTAGTGTAACAGTACATTCCAGTGCTCCTTTATTTGTCAATCCCTTTATTAGAATTTTATAGTTATAATTTCAGAAGATACTTCCTTTAAAAACAAGATCAGCTTTGCTAATAACTGTGGAACTTTCTCTTACTTGGGGAAACAACTGGAAGCATCTAAACAGTTATCTCCCAGCAATGGTGTATTTTCTCTTAATGCATCTGTAACTTAGATTTGTGTTCACTTTGTTTGTGAAGAAACACTTGAGATCTGCTTTAAATTCCTGGATAGGATTTACAAATCAGAAACGCAAACAAAAGCACAGAGCTTTTTAGTCCTGTGTAAGTCACCTTTCAAAAACTGTCAAGGAATCATATTTTTAGAAGCTTATTATTTGTATAGACACAAGTAATGCAATAGCTCTGTCAGTCTTTGAGATTATGAACATGCTTACGATGAGAATATTCTTGGCATAAGTCAGGAGTATTATATAATAAGGAAACAATGTCTTTTTATACTTTTCTTCCAAAACATTCCCCAGTGAGAACTAGACGAAAAACCCCCCATAGGATTGCCTATGAATAGATCTCCTTGCAGCATATTAACTTTAGCCAAATTACACAAAGTAGATTTAAACTCCCTCTCATGTTTTCATAGATATATTTTTAAAACCCTTTATTGGCATCTGAAGTGAATTCTGATTGTAGAACTGTTAGACCCAGACCAGCGATGCATAGATGTGTTAAACTGTCCCTCTAGCAGAATGGATGTCTAAAAGGCAGGAGACCCAGTTGTCAGAAGCAATAAACTATTTGAGTGAAATGAAATAAAAGCAGTGGGACTAATCCTGCTTCACCTGGTGCCCCAGAACGTACAGAAAAGCAGTGCTGAGGCCGAGGGAAATGTCTTTGGCTCAGCGGTGCTGTGGGTCTGTGATTGTGTACAACACAGACACGCAGCCTGACAAAAGGGAATGCAACCTCCCGAAAGGGCAGAGACTGCTGGAAAAAGAGGTGTCAGAAGGGAAGGGGAGGGACCGACCCCTACAACACTTCAGATTTAGAAAGTAGACGGGTGGTAGGTGGGTGTCCCCCTTCCCTCCTTTTGGGTCCGCTGGGGCTCTGGCAGCTCTTGAATGCAACACAGATCGCAGCGCAGCGTTCTACACGGCCAGAGCAAACGCTGAAAACTGAGGGGATGCACGAGGAAGATGAATGCGGGTGGAGCAGCTGTCGTCTGTGCTGCTAATGATGCCTCCCAGTGTTTTATGAGAAGTTTCTAAAGAAAGCTGTTAATCCACGGTGGGCCAGGAGGATGAGAAAATATATCTGTACAATAGGTGGTATTTATAGTGCAAATGAGGATTTGGGAGTTAAGTTAATCATCTAAATCGGGCAGGAACAGTTCATCAGCAAGCTTAGAAGCCCCAGAAGAGAAGCAGTTTTTGGGTATGTGTTATATCTGTTTCCAGACAGACCATCTGGGAGTAGGCATATATAGCCAGCCTCCATCAGACAATGGTTTTGAGCAAGCCAAGCTGCTTTTGTATTAAATAAGAAACAGGGAGTTGATTTGTGATAGAGCAAAACAGTAGTTAGATTATTTGAAGGATGCTGCCTAAAGTGGGAAAGATACTGTGAAATAGTGTGTTCTGGGAGAGACTTCTCTCTGGCAGGCATAGACCAGGGCACACATCTTGGAAATAACAGATGGCTAAGAGATGTTTGTCTCTAAACAGAAAATGAGACATTGCAAGGTGTTTGGATTAAAATAGTGATAGACATTTCCTTATTTTTGTTCCTGAATCCTGATTGCTTCTTTAGAGTAGCTGTACCACAGCCCTTCTTCTCTCCTCCTGCAGTGTCTGGTATAGATCAAACAGAAAATGGCTCTGGAAGAAACCAGGGTCTGTACCTTGGCTCCAAGGCAAGATCAACTCCAAGTGAACTTTTCCTGATGGATAGTTGTCTAGCTTACTTTTAAATGTATTTGTTGATCAGGATTGAAAGGCCTTCCCAAGCCAGCATTCGCTTATCATTGCAGTTATTGTTCTGTTATTCTTATCTAGCTGCTGCTCTGGCTTTGAGCTCACAAAGGGGGAAGGAGAATGAGCTCACAGACCAAATTTATATTTTTACCATTAGCTATTTTTCATCTCTGCAAAAGCTAAGAAGCTTGTTTTTTGTTTTTCAACCTCTAAGATTCTACTTGGATGGTTTTTAATAGAGTTAAATGATGTGTGTGGAAAAAACCATGGAAGTTAGTTAGAGATGTAGTGCATTAATGTGGGGAAAAATTGGGTGCTGATCTCCCCTTGTGCTCAGCAACATAAATATGATAAACTGATTATACTGTGTTCTTTGAGTAGATTGATAAATGGTGAGCAAGATCTTTTCTCAAGGAAAAAAGGCATCCTTTGAGGCTCTATTTTCAGAAGATAAATAAGTTATGCCATAAAATGTGGAACATTGAAAAGTGTTTGGAATCTGACAGTGGGTCACTAGTATAAAATCTGTTAGCTGTGTGTGATGGACTGCACAGCTCATTGATCCCCCAGCTCTCTGGAAAGCTTCACTTAATTAATAAACCTTTATGTATTGCAGTGGAGAAAAAGGTGTGCAAGCAAGCAGAAAGTAGTTTCAGGCTTTCAAAATAAATTTGTATACAGATTATGGGAAAAGACATAAAAGGTGTATCTTTCTTTCATGCCAAAAAAAGGAACTTTGCTAAAGATGTTGAAATAATATCATTTAAAATGTATGTGTGTGGGAAAAAAGAGCTGGTGTTCTTAAGTGGATCTTTTTTGAGGGTATTTGAAGAAGCATAATTCTGGACTCTGAGCAGATACCTGTGCTATAGCCAGAACAGTGAGAAAGGGAGACTGGTAAAAGAAATAACGTGGAGGAAAGTATGTAGGAGATTTTTCCCCTCTTCTTTGATCTTTATCTGCCCATATGTGTAAAAAATCACATCCACATCTGTAGTTTGGCTGTACTTGACATGGAATTCAGGAGGATCTTGTAGGTCCTATACAGACTCCCCCAGCAGAGTGAGTGAGATACTTTCCATCTATTTCAATGGGTTTTAAATCAAACTTTATTCACTAGGTGCTTGACAGTGCTATTTTGGTTATCTTTCATTTACCAGAGTATAAGCCAGAATTGCAAACGAAAAGGAGCTTTGTTGGTTAATTTATTTCCTTAAGTCCAAATGCTAATATCTCTTTTAATAATCAAAAACCCCAAACTCACCGCAAAAAAAAAAAAACCCTTAAAAATGCTCCCTTCTCCAAACCCTTCAAATACAAGCAACCAGGGAATTTTATAAATAGATATTCTTACCTTTACTACAAAAAATTCATGCGGAAGTCCTATCTTGGAATAAGCTGTTCATTAGTTGGCTTGGCAGAAGGAACACAATCCAAATGAATGAGCTGCCAGGAGTATTTTTAGTGGTTTTATATGTTGCCCATTCAAATCTTGGAAAATTTCTTTAGAAAATTGGACAAACTGACCACTCATTTTTATGGTCTTTCACAAGATCTAAAAGAGAAAAACAACTATTGTATTTAGCATCTGTTAATGGAGGTTTCAGGCTACAGAACTTGAGAAAGTACTGCTGGGAAGCTAATACAATATCCATAAAATATTGGACTGATAATAGGAAACACTGGCACTGAACAGATATGGAAAGAGTCGTACTGATATTCCATATCCAGGCCCGTTGCCCTGTGCCGAGTGCTGAAGATACTGGAATCAAACACACACAGTAGTGGAGATCTGGACTGAAATCAGTCAAACTCCAGATAGATGAAATTGTCTTTTTTTCTCCCAGGAATACTATTTGTTGGATAATTCAGTCTTTGGAGAATTAAAAGCCAGGAACTTGGACACAGAAGAGAGAGCCAGTTGTGCTAACATTTTTCCAAATGTAGAAATATATGTCCTTACCCCACATATATAATTAAGCCTTCATCTTCCTTTATTTGCAGTCAGTGGCTTTTTCTTTTTCTCTTCCTTCTTTGAGAATTGGATCTAGACCTTTGCTGCCATTGTAACTGGTCCCTTGACAGGATTTTTTCTCCCCAAGCTGGAAGTTAGAAAATCAATAAAAGAAAAACTATTCACCAGATATCAAATGAGTTTCAGTGGATTATATTTTATTTGACTCAAAGTGGAAAGGAATGACAAGAGAATATTACATTTTTAATCCCATATAAAATACGTTTCTGGGAAACTGTTCTCTGCACATGGAGCTTTTCTTTTTTTCTCAGCAGCACTGTCTTTTTTTAACCTGTGCAAAAGTGATATCCAAAATCTGCCCTCAAAAGATGTTTTGTTTTGCAACTTCTGCATATTGAGATCCTCTGCAAGATGAAATATAGGCAGGACATTTTAATTTATTTTTTTTTAATTATCTAAAAAAACTTCCTTAGTAATTTGAGTGTGTTTTGCTGTCTGTGAGGGAACACAGCTGGAGGAAGCTTGAGATGAGAGAATTGGTGCAATCTCTTGACTGTGAATAACCAGTGATCAGACCAAAGTTACAGTTTGACAGAGCAGAAGCAGCGCAAGGACACGTTTCTCCAGTGCAGGTGTCCACTGTGGAAGGTTCCCAACATGTCCAAGTCAGGCTGCTCTTGTGAAAAGCCACCCCTTCCAAACAATGAATGAAACTGTTCTTCAAGGGCAGGAAATCAGCTGGAGCCAGTGGAGCTGAGCAAACTTAAATATTAAATTTGTTTCTAAGTTAAGCATGAGTAATAAAAAGAAACACTAAAATTGTATTTTGATTTTGGCTTGGTTATACCATTGCTTAATATCACCCAAAGATCAACTCATGGTTAAAAAGGCAAGAACTGTTTTCTCTGAGAAGAAAACTCATTTGGCTAATTTTGATTTATGCCACAGTAAAGAGGCACCATGATCAGGCTGACAAGTTTTAGAGTTTCTTTGGGCAGAATTAATTTCACTCAGACTGCTTCTCAGTTATAGGCTTAATAAGTCTCCTTCTTCAATGTATTAATTTAAAATGGCTCTACACAAAATGATATCTGCCTTAAAAATCAGGGGTAAGAAATATATTAACATAAAATAATTCCTTTGAAATTCAAAATTTATGAATGTAATTGTTCTACATTTAGAGAAATAAAAAATAGGATTCTTATAATTGCTGTCAGCTAACAATATGGCTTTAATATTTTTCCTTTTTGACATTTGTTCTGTTGCCAGGCTGTATCTGCTTATGGTCTGTGATCTGCTTTGCATTACTTTTATAGAAATATTGCCATTAGAAGTGCTACATACAGTATTAAATAGCAGGGTGAGTCAGGAGGCACGAGTTGAATCACTTGTTCACAATGAGGAGTTTGAATGCCTTATCTCAGTGAGAGGGTATAAATACCTATAACCAAATCATCAGTCTGGCCCTGAGGATAATCCTGGCATGGAATTGAGGAGGCAGGAGTGCAATATCCCAACATCCAGGGTTATGAACACTGCAGATTATGGATAGACAAAATGGTCAAGAAAGACTTTCCTATACTGGCTGCTCTTGCTCCAGTTTATTCTTCTGTCAGTATTTCCCCTATAAACTCCTTTTATTCATAGGTTTGGCAGGTAGCCATAAAATTTTGCTTCTCGCTGGAACTTGGCAGACAGTGTCTCAAGTCAGGAAAATGATTTTAAACAAATTTTCAAAATACATGTATTAAGGCCCTTTTAAAAGTTAGAGGTGCAGTAATTTTTTTCTGAGAGAAAGGATTGGTTTCAGTGGGTTTTGTCATTGTAGATTCTCTAAACAGTTTCTTAAAACAGGAAAAAGGATTGTTGTAACCAATTAGAGAAAAGATGACTTTTCTTTCAAAAGCATGTTTATAAAGGTACTGTCTGTAAGTCCAACACCTCCTTTTCACTATTCCACTT
>JAOXXN010000150.1:11177260-11210591 GCA_026770055.1 Myrmophylax atrothorax | reverse complement strand
AGGGGTGGTTTCTAGCTCAGGTATCTTGATTTTACTTACAAGTGACCTGAAAATTGTGTAGGAAAAACACAAAACCTGAAGCAAATTTCAAAAAGAAAACAAAACAATGACTTCATCAATTTTGGCTGGGTTTCAACAAAATGAGATTCAAAGACTAAAACTAGACAAAGGGCTAGACTTTCTTTGGTGTCATCATTTTTACTGGGAATTTTCTTGCCTTCTCTTTTGTGCTTTTTTCAGTGGAGTGATTGTTGGCAAGAGTCACAGGGTCTGATGCAACCATCATATTTTGTACATGAACGTTGCCTGCAAAGATACAGATTTCCCAGGTTAGCTTTGCTTTCAAAGGCTGAGAGTACTCACTGCCAGAACTCAAAGATACATTTCATAAGAAGGCAGCCCTTGAATGCAGTAGATTTTGATCATCTATCACAAAAAGAATGGGAATATATATATATATGTGTGTTTTTAATCTGCATGGTAGTCATGTCTGAAGCATCATTTTCAGATCTGTCTGTCTAATGTGTTCATAAGTCATGTCATAAATACACTTCATTCCACTGCAAGGTCTGGATGTGATTATTTTTGCCAACATTTTCATGTCTTAGAACTCAGATATGTCTTCAGCTCTTTAGTAGGGTATGAACCTGCAAATGGCCTGGCCATGGTTCAGTGTCTTGAGTGTAAGGCAAAAGCTATTGCTGAAATTAAGAAATGTGAAAAATCCTGAATCTAGTAGCAAAAATATTTAACAAATAAGAAAAAATGTGGACTGTTGAGAGGAAAGAGGGAATGGTGGAATGACTTGATGTCTGAAATAGATTAAACACAAAGAGACACACAAACAGGATGAGGTTGGGGCCCACGTCTCATTGTCTGGGCATGACCTTGCCCACTTCCCAAACAGGTTTCATCCTTGCCTACCTCTCACATTTTCCCTCCGCCTTTTCCTTTCTATTTTTTTAACACCCTCTCATTTTCTGACCCACCCTAATGGAATTAAACTGATGTTTGCAAGTCTTCTTGTCTTGATCACATTTCTTTCTGTGCTTAGTTGTTTTTAAAATCCTTTCTTTATACAAATATTTATTGTTCCCAGGAAGACTGGGATCTGAACTTGGTTGCCATCCAAATTCTGATATAATGCAAATGATAATAATTTCAGCCCTTTCAGCCTGTGATGCTCTTGTTATGCTCCTGCTTTTGAACAGAGCTCAAACATAAAGCAGGTGGAGCTGGCATGAGAATCGAGCTGCCAGAATCGCCTTGGGTTCTTTGAAGATGCCAAAAGAGAATAGGGAGATGAGAATTCCCTTGCTCCCAAGCAGCCAGGAAGCGAGTGCAAGGAAGGAGCTGCATTGTGTTGAATCGATGAGAAACATACAGTATCCATGGATTGACATCCTGACATTGTGGTGTTTGTGTCCTGGCATTGCATCAACAGCCAGTGATAATGGATTGTAACAACAGCCCGTCAAGGCTCAGCTCAGGCCATCACTCTGCCTGTTTTACAGATCACTCTCTAATTCTTTGTGATGAAAATGGAGCTGTGCATGGCTGAATAGCACTATTCTGAAATATTGCTGCTAACTTCACCTGAATCTAACTTCCACTTATTGTTTTTGTCCTTAGCTACTCCTCTTTTTGCATCCGTGGAAGGGAACCATATGGTAGCCATATGAACTCTGAAGTCCTTTCTGCTTTTTAGACTTGCTATTGTGGAAAATGAGAGGTGACAGATAAGTGAGAGCCAAATTCTGCTCTTATTTACACCAGTGCAAACTCAGTGAATTTCTTGGGAGTGACACCACAGTAAATGTGTGGCTTCTCACAGTATTTGCTTGATGTTTTTAGAAGCTCTCTCTTGTGGGATTTTGCAGAGCTTAAACAGTCAAAGAATTACAGTAACTGTAATTTCTCTGTGTCTTATTCCATCATTGTATAGTTTCAGAAAATATGGCTCAAACTAGCATTATCCTAGGTTAAAAATGGTACAAAATTTATTAGTATCATTCTGAGTTACTCTCTCTGTAAGATGTAGCACTAGACAGAATTGAAAAGTGTTGCTGGGAAAGCTCAGTGAATTGTTCAGTGCTTGTTTGCAAAACGCCAAGTGTTGGTCAGTAGACAGAATACTGAATTTTTGAAGGTATTTTATACAGACTGCAACTAAATCAGAGACAATTCTAGGTTACTTTTTGCTGTAGTGAAAAAAATCCCCAAGTAAGCATCAGGGCAATATTGTTGGGGGCACTGGACTGAAATCCAAACCTTTCTCCTGTATATTTTAACCTCCAGTCCTGTGTAATGCACTTAGTTTTTCATTAGCTTTTTTCCAGGGGAGGTTCAGTTCACTGATAAGGGTGAAACTGTGTTTGGGATCAGTATTGTTAACTAATACTCACTAATAAGTTCCATGAGTTCGGCTGACACATCACAATCTTTCAGTCTTCCATCCAATGAAAACAAAACTCTGTTAAAATCAGCCTCACATCTGGCTTATATGTGCAGTTGGAATTCTTGGAAGAATATCCTTTCAGTCTGGAGTGTGGACTCTCTGACACTGGACATCCTCTCAGATGAAGTCTGTAGTGAGGAATTGTTTGACACACTAACTCCTTTGCCAGTACTTTACCAAAGTTTTTTTCAAATCAATCCATTTTCATCTCCATTCCTGTCACCATAGTTTAATATTAACATCATTGTTTGGGTGCAATGCTTTATGTAGAAAAAATATTTTAGAACATTTTATTTCAAACAGTTCTCATATTTGGTCTTTCAGCTGTGTGTGCTGAGGGGCAGTGTGGGAAAAGGTATGGAACTGTCTCAATAGAACTGGAAGTTTATGATCAATAATTACCACTTTGAAGGATACTTTATTTCAGCAAAGTAAGCCTTCCTGCTTCCATGAGGTGAAGGTGTTTTGTAATCAGACTGAAGGACTAAGCACTGAAAGGTCCATTCTTATCTCAGAGGCTCCCACCTGGGAAACTGCCTTTGGCTCACTTGCATGTTCTCCAGCACTGGTATCTTCTCCTGATACTTTTGTCCCCTTTCCAAGCAATACTGAAAAATTAATTAGTCAATTTTTTCTTTCTTTATTTATAAGTAGCATTATTATCTCATTACTCTGACATATGCATTGGTGAACAAGCATAGAACCCTCAGAAATCCTGTAGTAGGAAAACCTATTGGAAAAAAGAAATAATGAACATGAGACATGGCACTATAGTCACTTAAAATTCATAGATTCCTTTAGAAGCTAATTCTTGCTACAGAACCAGACTTTAATTATGCTACATAAAAATTAGCATTTTGAATTATCCTCTCATATCAGGTATGTTATTACTGGAATATGTGTCATAGTCTGTACTTGCACTGCAAGCAATGGATTAAGAACTTCACAATGTGGCATATTTGTCATAGCAGGTCAGTTCTTGAACCAAGCCTGCCTGAGGAGCTTCTGTGTTATTCATCAGATAACTTTACTGCAAATGCAAAGTATTCCCTAGTTTTAAAAAAAATATTTTTTGGTTTGTTTTCAGGACTGCCCTTCAGATGTTGGTGACTTTCGAGCACAACAGTGCTCAGCCTACAATGATGTCAAATACCAGGGACACTTCTATGAGTGGCTCCCTGTGTATAATGATCCCGCTGCACCGTGTGCCCTGAAATGTCAGGCTCTGGGAAAGAACCTGGTTGTGGAGCTTGCCCCCAAAGTGCTGGATGGTACTCGATGCAATATTGAATCCTTGGATATGTGCATCAGTGGAATATGCCAGGTATGTTCATGGTGTAAATCTTAATGTGACCGTTGTTTGTGAGTGGGTGCTTTGGGATTAGTTTGCATCTTTTATGTATCAATTTGATTTAGATGTATCTGCAAGAACTGCCAAAGAGATTGTACATAACTTACCTTTTCCTGCCCACAGGACTGCTTTAGCCATGGATATTTTTATATATAAATAAAAGGTCAATAAAATTCATTCACTCTGCTATTTATGCATGTAAAATTAATTAAATTATTTATTGTGGCTATAGCTTTCTAACTTTTAGTATGTTTGTCAGGGTGTGGTGGAATTGAATAACTTTCCATTTGATTTAATTCTTCTGAGTCTTATGTGAACTCTGTTAAAGAGCAAATTGGATGTTTTATGGGATCCAGCCCAGACTGGCAGGTGTGAATGTCCATGCCTGTCTTCTTGTATGTGTGAGTGAGGATATGTTGTGATTGAATGAATTGATCCAGTATCTTTTTACTGGTAATCTGTATTTCTGGATATGTTTATTACTTTACTAGATCTATGGTATTAACGTTACACAGTTGGTGGGAAAGCAAAGAGTTACAGTATTTGAGGCTTGCCAGCTTTGCCCATGTCTCATTAGCAAAGCAACGTTGCAATCTTGTTTTATGAATGGAACAATTTATAGAGAATGGATATGTTATTGCAATTACTTTTCTTTCTCTGCAAGTGGTTGTTGCTCTGTTAAATTTCTAAAATGTGTGCAGCTCAAAAATGCAGGATATGGCCCAAGGAGCAAAATAGCTCTGTTATAGGGGAAAATTTGACACATTTGGCAGAGGAGTGGTGCATGGATTATAGCAACATTAATATATGGTCTGGGCCTTGCTGTGGGTTTTATGTGACTTCCATGTGCACTGCAGTTCCAATACCAGTCGTGTCAACACACAGTGCATCTGCTGCCTCTGGAGCAGAAGAATTCTTTCCAGGGCAACTGCATTCAGCAATAGTACTTTAAAATGGGATACATCTCTATAAACATTGGGAATGTTTGCAAACAGTGTGTTTCTTTGCAATGTTCTTAGTGATGTCTCCTCTCCCCATAGAAGCTGTCACCCAGGGGGAGGCCACAGCCTTTCCTCGGTACACCCACATCAGGCTTTGCTGTCTGTGCCCATTGCAGCACGACTGCCTTGCTGCATCTAACAGAGCTCGGGGATTTTCAAAGGCTTGTGAGGCTCTTGCTCAGAGTGCTGTGGGGTACCCAGTGCCTCCCACAGTGACTTCAGACACCCACCATCATTCACACAGGGCATAAAATTCACTATGCCCTGAGTGGATCCAATTTTGTTGAGAGATATTTTTAAAAGGGCTACCTTTGATGTCTCTTCTAAGCATTTTGTAGTGTGTGTGTGTGTGTGTGTGTATCTGATATCAAATGTTTGGAAATTTAAATAATCCATTTTTAGAATAAAAAAAGTACTAGAGGAAGGAATTATTCCAGAAGCAGGAACTGAAACACTTACACTGTTGATGAGAATCAATTTCTTTTCTCCATCTCCCACTTTTATCTTTTTTTCATTATTTCTTCTAATTTCACAAAACTATTTTTCAATGTTAGGTAACATCTTCTGGGGAAAAAAACCCCAAGAAAGATGTTTGGAATGTGTCCTGTTCTGTGACTTAGACAATTTAATTAATTTATCGTTTAAACTCATAACCAGTTAGGTTTTTTCACTTTGCTTTCTTCAAGTCAGTGGCTATTTCTGAGGTATTTTTGCACAAATTGAAAATTTATGCTTTTTAAAGTATGTATTTGATAACTCAAGTGTTGGATAATTTTATTGAGGTAAAAAATTGAATTCAAACTTGGTGAATTGAAATGAAAGGTCATTTGAAAAACCTATTTCTCTTTGCAAACTTTTTGGGGTCAGGGGAGTGAAAGGTTTCTCACTTGTGAAAGGGCCTGTGGGAGGTTGGGACTTGCTCAGAATCTGACACACAGCTTTGTGCTACTCCTGTTTGAGCAGGAAGAGAAAACAAATTGACATTTTATCTTTTCTGGAAAAATGTAGTTATTTAGTTAACTGCTGTTAAAAGAGGGACAGCAAGTCCTGATTCTTCACAATTGTTGCTGTAAGATCTGTCTGTTGGGTCCTGACGTATAATTGGCACAGTCTGCAAATAACTTGGCAAGTGTTTTTACAGTTAACTCATGTAAATGAGCACATCATACTGCTGGGGTGGGTATCTTCACTTTTATGCCTGGAAACACCAAAGAGTTGCTATAAGGAGACTGGTGCTGGTTTTGCTCATTTATTGTCTCAAAGTTGACTTGACCTCCCCTCCTCCTCAACATGATTTAATTTTGGACTGTGTTCTGGTTCTCCATAAGGTAGGGCTGCATTACTAATTCTGCCTCTTATTCAGCCTCTCACCTTGCCAGCCCATGAATTTACAGGCATGGTGAGTTCCTGCTGTCCAGCTTCAGTTCTGATTTTTTGCACTTCCCTTATCAAGCAAAATCAAACTAAATAAGCTGTCAAAGAAAATTGTGACATGACAAAGCTGCTCTCTGGACAGGAGGTGTGAGGCTTTGCAAGAAGAGAAATCTAAAGATAGTGGAGCAGGGGAGAGTTTATTGGGAAAGTTAATAAGGCATTTTGGGGTTGCTTGAGACTTAACTCAGCCAAACCATTTGATTGTATTTCAGTCTGTTACTGCCCTGCTTCAGTTACCAACACACATATCTGGGGCTGTTGTGTTAAATGGGGACAGGTCGAAACTGCACTGCCAGGAGGATTTTCACACTTAACTTCTGATATGTTTTCTAGTTTCTGCACAACTCCCCAAACAGTTTTTCATATAATATGTTCCTGCTGTGCCCATCTGTATGTGGGTGGAGACATTTAGAAACATCTGCATGTCAGACCCGTGTGTGGGCAACATTTACCCATTTACTCCTCCTGTTTTGGGGCCCTGCCTCTCCTTGGGGTTTGGTTTTAATTCCTGCAGACCTGCTTTTTTCTACCAGAATGCAGAATGGGGTATTACTTGTGCCAGTACCTGAAATGGTTACAGTGATAATTTTCCTAATATAGAGTCATGTGTTTGGACAACAAATACACGCATCACCCCAAAAATCTGGAGTCCTGAGGAGCAGCCTGAGTAGTTCTGTCCTAGGCTGTCACAATTAGGTCAAAGATGATGTAAATCCTGCAGTGAACTTTCCATTTAGTGTCAGCAAGTTGCTTGTGTTCCAAAAAAGGCAGACACTACTCTGTGCTTTGTAGCATATGGCATAAATTTAACTGACATCAAAACACATCCCACATGTCAAGTGGAGTGCCATCAACTTCTGCCATGCTAGTTCTCTTCTGTCACATGTCATCATATGGCGAGTGGGGATCTCTCACCACCAAAGAACTCGCATGCTTGATGTAAATATCTGTCAGAGTTTTCATTGAAAACAGTTTCTGTAAGCTCTTGGAAGACTGTTGGACTTCTTTTTTTTAATGAGCTTTGCTCATGCTTTAAACTTAAATTATAGCAGATTACTAATTTCTTCTAAATCTTGACTCCTTTTATTTTGGGAGTTGCTTTCTCAAAGTGCTCGTTTAAGGTGTTTTGTGAAATTTTGGTTCCTGTAGATACATTTTCTTGCCTGTAAATATGTTTAAGGACTGCCCAAGATGCGCAAGTGCTTTGGTGTGCAGAGACTTAGAAAGGAATGTTCCCTTTCCGTCCAGTGTTACTGCAGACACGAAGCTGTGTTTCTAACACGTCAGTCTGAGTAGTTAATTTTGGAATAGCTGTTAAAAACACACCTTTTTTCCCCAAATGAACATTTATGATCCTTTTTTAATATTTAAAGAGGAGAAAAAAATGTCTGTGTTACCTTTTTCTCCTTTTTAGCTTTTAAACTTTGAGTGATTCATAGGAAGAATTGATTTTAAGGTAGCTCTGTGGCAAGCCAGCCTTAACACAGAACCTGGCATTTTTCTTGGGTACCACTAATGAGCAAATGCACAGAGTGAAGTACATTTTGGAGCATGGAGGAATGCTTAGCACACACCTGTACTCTGTCTGTGTATTACTGCACCAGAGCTGGGAGGCTGGACCCTGTCCAGAAGGACTGTGGGAGTTACTCATGTAGATCCAACAAAACCTTCTGGCTCTCAAAGCTCCATACAGGAATCTTCACATGGCCGCACACATGTGACATAGGCCATAAAACTGGGGACAGCAGGGAGCTCCAGCTGCAGTTCAGCTGGGAGACGTTAGTGACTCTCCAGAAGTCCCCCTGGAGGATGGGGCTGAGCTGAGCATGGGTTACCACATCCCACGTGCCCTGTCAACGTCACGCCCTGGAGCCTGGGTGGGTTGGTTTCCTCGCCTGGCAGAAGCCCTTGGCGCTGCCCAAGTCAGCAGCTCATGGAGTTGCCCTTCAAGGGCTGCACTTGCCCCCTTTTTAATGTCACTGTCCACCATGGTATAGTGGTTCTCTTGCAGTGACATTGTTGCAGATTTTTCTGCAGTGGGATACTCTCAGACACTGAAGTGGTCTTTTGGAATCACTTGTTTATATTTTGCAGCTGCCCAATGCTGCTAGAAACTGATGTTTCTTTTCAGTTTTTCTGTTATTCATTCTCCTACTGTTTCTTAAGGAGAAGTACTCCCTGTAGATATTTCTTACTGTGTAAGTTTATCCTTTCTTGTCAGATGAGTAGTGAATTTTTTCTGATCTTCAGTTCCTTATCTGTATTTCTCTTTTTATAAGTGATTCTCTCTGCCAAGTTTTGTTTTGTTTAAGTGAGCTTTGTACAAATGTGACTTTACTTCCCAGCCTAGCAAGGTCTTAAATCATGTGAGCAGTGATAGCAGGAAAACTCCTGATTTGGGTGTCATCTTGAACTAGAGCCTTGGCAACCTTCAAATCCCCCATTGCGAACTTCACCAAGCAAGGCAGACTTTGTTGGACTCAGCCAGAAGGGGAGCAAAATGCTCTGATTCTGTGTATTGCTTCCTTTTTCAAAAGCATTCTCACAAACAAGAAGCCCAAGGGGAGTTTGTATCCTGTCCTCTGACTGTGTATGAGCGTTTTGTAAAATGGAGACCATGTGGGAAAGGGGACTTGCTCCTCCCGGGTGGTCCCATAATCTCTTAGCTCCTCTAGCATGTGACAGATCCTGTAGTAAGAGTTAAAGGTTTTGGAAACACTGTTTTATTTGATGGAAGTGGATTTACAGAGCTGTGGAACACTCTTTAGCCTCTTGCCTTCAGATATAAAATGTTAGCAGAAATATGTGGAAAGTCTTTCAGGAGCCCTTTAGTATGCAGTGAATTTTATGCACTGTATTTTTTTTATTTTCTGGTTTGGTTTTTCTTTTATTACATTACATTCTTTTCCTCTCTATGGATGGCTCAGGGATTTGAACATCATGGATGTCTCCTCGTGCCCATCATTCTGACTTACTTTACGCCTCTTTTCTGGGGTTTGCATTTTGACATTTTACTTCCTGATTTCTTATCTCTGAGCAACTGAAAATCCTTACCCAGAGGAAGTTTTCTTACTCCCACCACTGCTACTGCTCGTTCATCTTGGCAACTGGGACTGTGGCTTCAGCTGCTGTGGGGAGATGGGCTGGGACTCGCTGTTGGGTCCCCAGTGCATACACGGGGTCCCTCAAGGGGCTTTATTCTGTTACTAACACATGCTGAAGCTGTGGCAGCTTGTCTGGGCCAATTCTGCCTTGTGCTGGTTTGATTCCAGAGATGAGAGAACTCTCTGCCACAATCAGGCCTTTGTTAGCTCAGACATAACTGAAGAGTTATGAGACAGGACCATGTGAGGACAAAATCATGACTCAGACTGAGATAAATCTTCAGTGAGAATAAACCGGGGTTTGAAAGGAGTTCTTGAAACCTAAGGTTCCATGGTACTTTTAAAAGTAAATTATAAAAAAAAAAAAAGAAAAAAGTTACTTGCTTAATTGGAGGGATGCTCTGATATCTCTCCCTCTGCTTGTCAGAATCAATTACTTGTGGATGATGAGCATGGGCAAGAGACAGTGGGAGTTTTTTCTTTATATTCTCTCTGGGGACACATTTATTTTGTGTAGAAAGTAAGTGCAAGCTGAAGTTGTCACAAAGCAAAGGATGTGAGTAGAGATTGCAAAGTAAATGAATAAATGGGCTTTGAATGGCAGCAAGGTTTTACAGCAGGGCAAAGATACATGGAAAATACTGACTAACAGCAGGATTTTCACAACAGGTTTTTTACTCATGGTTTTATTGCCATTAATTCCCATAGCCATATTTAAAATTAATTATTTGTTGTGCAGATACAGCCATTCCTGACATCTTCTTGTGCTGTGATTCTGTGCTAAGACAAGCAGAGCAGGCAAAACTGCAGCAAGCAGCTGACACTGATGCAGTGGGATCTGTACTGTGCCTGCACAGTACAACTGTGCTGTAAAACACAACCTTCATTTCTCTGAGTTTTGGACTTTGCAGTGTCTGTGTTTTTGGAAATAGAAATCCCTTTTTTCTGAGCAAGACCCAGCAAATTTTAATTTTCCCTATTGCGTGATTCTAATGACCTGCAATAGAGATTTTATTTTTTGAGCATGTAAGTGTTTTTATTGTTTTCTGCTTTTACTAGTAAATTTTGAAATAAAACATGTGTCCATTCTTAGTCAAGTCACAAGACTTGGAGAAGTTATTTTTGCCAGAAGTAATTCTGAGGTTATCTTATATTTTGTGCAATGCTGATAACCTTTGAAAGTATGTGGATAGTTTTGTTCCATTTTTATCTTAGTTCTCATCTCTTGTAAGGCCGAAATAAATAATTGGGTTATAAAAGCCCAAGTACTGCTATCCTGGTGGCAGGGCAGTCATATCACTCCATTGGATCTGTTTGGTGTAAGAGGCAACTTTCATTCTATGTTTTGCACATCTTGTGTAAATTTCAGAGGCACTGGAAACTCAGTTGCACATTGGCCACAAAACCTTTGCCACCCTTCAGCACAGGATTCCTGTACTGAGGTATTGCTCTAACAGATCTGCTGCCAATTTTAAAGCAAAAACCACTGGGCAGCATGTGCTGGGATAATTAGAGACTGTTCAGCCCTTGAGGGAAAGGGTCTCCTGTAGAGCAACTCCATCCCATTCTTGTGAAGGAGTATAATTACCATCTCCATTGGTGCATTCTGCAGGGCAGTTCCTTGCTCAGCAGAAATACAGTATTTCTTCAACATTTTAAGCACTTGGGCACTTCCCCATAAATGATTTGCTGCGTTTTCTGCTGCAGCTGAATTTCAGTGAATGCCAACTATGTTTGAGTTCAAATCCTTGTAGCAGCCTGTTCCGTGAGTGCTCGTGGTTGGGCACCCTTTGGAATGGCCAGGCCAGTGGAAGCCCACAGATGTAGCTGCACCCAGAGCAGCTGGGTTTGCCTGAGCACTGGGGGCTTTGCTCAGCAGCTCTAGAAGGATGGTAATTATTTCAGATTGAGATGTTGTTGCATTTATTTTCTGTTTTCATTTTATTAATAAACCAAATCAGATTAAGGAAGGGCATCTCTCCCTGACACTGAGCTGCCAGTCCCTCAAGTAAACACAGAACACTGCAAAAGTTAGCTTAACTTAGCATTTTGATGGAATCACTGATAAATGAGTCTGTATCAATAACAAATTTATTAATATTATTTAATATTTAACATGGGCATTGCTGAATATCTAAGTAGTGTGTCTGCTTAAGAGCTTAGTCTAAGGCACAGTAGGTAGAGAAATAATGGCACTGATGCAACTTCAGTTTTAATGTTTCATAGAATTTATGTATCTGTCACAAATAAAAATAGCAGTGATTTATTCTTTTGTGGCCACTTCTATTAGGAGAACTCAGCACGTTTGTTTTTTCTGGCTGTACCTGAGCCTTTGGCTCCAGAGGACCCTAGAAGGGGGGAAACCCATTTCTTAGGAGAAATATTGTATGTAATTATCTATATTGCTGTATATAATTTCATTCTTTGGATAGTAATAGTGGCATTTAACACTTTGATGGTGCTTGTCAGGCACAGATCTCTGGGTTTACTGATGTTTCAGACAAGTATTTTTATTTTGTAAAGGGTAGGTGTATCTTCTGTTTCTTTCTTTGAAGTATATAGTCTTGCATCATTAGCATCCCAGAAACATTTTTTAATAATTGAAATGCAACATTTTTATAATTAACAACTCACTTCTGTGGAATGACTTCCACACGAAGATGGTACTGTGCTTATTTGGGAGCCCCTGCAGCTGGAGGTGAGTGGTCAGTGGAGGTAATAACACACTTCAGGAGGGCTAAAGTGATGGTGTAACAACCAAAAGCTGGGATTTTAAAACCTGATCCTTCCTGCATTGGGCTCTGCATTAGCTGTTCTGGTCCATGTTAGTACTTATCTCTGTTAAGAGAAGTCTCTGAAGGGAGGGCTGGGACTTGCTGTGCTTTTCACTATGGTGCTTTTTTACCACATTGGAATCATAGTTAAGGTTCTGTCACCTTGAGTCCTGTCCATTTTCTCATCATAGTTAATTATAAACATCTTAAGAAAGGAAGATCCTTTAATTTAACAGATTATACTTGGACCTTCACAAATTGAAATGAACATACCACATTAATTTCTTTGTTTAAGCCTAATTCCTCAGCTGGAACCCTACTAAGTGACTATGACCTAAAGAAACAGCTGTGGGAGCTTCTGAGTGATTTTTTGGATTCATATTTGCAAAAATATTTGTAACGTTCCATAGTCGCTTCTACCATATCAGCAGCAATTTCATTCTTCTCTTTCATCTCTATTACTGTGTTTTATACCCTGACCTTTTACTCTTCCTTTGCCTTTCTGAACCTACATGAACTATTCTAAGCATGCTGCATTCAACACCCTTCAGTATTGTCTTTCACAATAGCACTGCCATGCTGTAGTTTAGAAGTTTGTTGAAGCAGATGAGGATTCTGTTCACTGCTTAACCAGCTGCTTTCTCTCCAAGCTGCTTGTGAGAAATCAGTGTTCTTCTTACTTTTTTTCTCTTTATAAGAACATAGACAAATGACATATTCAGGTTCTGTCCAAAACCAGTAATGGATTCGAGACCTGTTTCTGAAAATAATCTTGTCATACCCAAATGTGTAAATACCCCATCATGGACAATTTTTTAAATGCACAAAGTGCCCATTTCCTCAATGCTTTTTATATATTAAATTTCTACTTATTATTTTTTTTTGTTACATATTGGTCACTATTCTCCCTGCTGCCTGAGGAGCTCACAACCTTGTCATTACAATACCTGTATCATTTTTTGGAATGATGGTATTTATAATTACAGATTTCTTAAATTCACAAGGTCCCAATCCTTCCATTACACAGTTTGTATTATCACTTGTTTCATTATTCAGCCTATGTTAAAATCACGTAATGTTTCTGACTATGCCCTGAAAACCTGCAGATGTTTTCCCAGTCTGACTGTAACATTTATAGTTGATCCCTTTGCTCTGTAAACAGTGAGCAATGTGGGGTAAATTAACCCTAACAAATGCTTAATTGTAAAAATCAACCTCTTTGGCTGGCTGAGGTGGGGTGTGAGCACAGGAAGGCTGTTGCCATTTATCATTTTTTTGTCCTTGTTGCAGATTTGCTTTCAAATATGAATGTTCTGTCTTCAAAGTGTTTCATCAAGCACTATGTTTTTCCAATAGTTGTTGGCTAAAGTATTGATATCTTAAATTCCTAATATTTGGTGTTACAATACCATATGTGTCTGAGGTCCAGGTTCCAAAGCTGTACCTTTGCATAGTCCTCCTGTTTTGGTGAGATCTGTGGCTGTCCCTCTTATCTGAGAAATACCCTATCAAACATTTTCAAACAGATAAATAATGGCCAGCTCTAGACACTCAGGTTTGAAATGCACCCCATCCTAGTCTTCACACCATTTTTGTACTATCTCTAAATTTAGGCTTGTCTCATGGAAATCTGCAGAATTTTTGGGTGCTTCAAGTTAAACAAAATCGGGAATTCTTTCCTCACTTCCGCTCAAAATTGTGATAATTTGAGTTGTTTTCTACATTGTGTTCCAGGATATCATTCCTTGATACTCATATTCATAACAGTTGATGGAAACATGGTCTGGGAAGGAAGTCCATGTAGGGTGGATGCATCTTGCTGAACACGCCACCTTTGGTGGCAGGGGAGCTGTAAAGCTTTTCCCAGTCCAAGGCCCTTGCAGTTAGCACTCCTGTTTTATTTCTATGGCATTTGTGTATTATTAAAAAGTAAGCAATCCTACTTTATGAAACAGTCCTCTAAAGTATGCTGCTGTGCTGATTATCTTGTTTCTTACATTCCACGTTGGACACAATGGTGCCTTGTGTTTGCACAGTTGTGCAGTTTTTGTTACATGCAAGGAGAGTTTGTTTTCCCAGGGCCTGTGTGTAAGAGCTCAGTGTGGATGTTTGTTATTATCATGTTGGCTCTAATGGGCTGGTCTTACAAGAGCTCTGCTTGCTCAGTGCCCTCCTCCCAACAAAGACTTGCAGGATCTGTAGCCCACAAGTATGCAACAGTTTAAACTTAACAATTCACGTAGAGTATCACAAGGTGCACCTTAATTCTTTCTTTGAAATTAACTGATGAGTGAAGAAACAGGGGTTTAATATTTAGAAAATGATATTACAGCGTGAAAATGCAAATGTGTTTGAGAAATCTGGGGAAAGATTACACCTGGAGTAATTTAACAATTCACCTCCATGTGCGAGTAGTATCTTTGTGTGAATAAGGGCAGGAGGAGCAGTTGAGAGCAGTAACTACTTCAAAAGTCTACCCAAGAGAAACAAGAGTTTCTCCAAACCACTAGTATGGTCCCTGTCATTGCACATCTGAATGTTTCAGAAACCTTAGGAGATTTATTCCTGCAACATCCCTGTGAGATGAGGATCTGCAGTTACACCCCTTTCACAGGCTGCAATGGAAAGCACAGGAAGTTTTCAAAGGTCAAAAAGAAAGTCTGTTGAGGAGGTGAGAACCCAGAGAGTTGTCAGTGCTGAGGCCAATGTGTCAAGCACTGTGTTATTGTATCCCTTGAAATTTCCTCTGCTTTGAGAGGACAGTGACACAGTGGCCCAGCAGTTTCTATTTCTGAAATGGTATTTCCATTCATTTCTCAATGCTAATTGGGGATAAAATGGGAAGACAGGCTTGTTTATAGTCATTTGTTTACAAACTTAACCATTTTGTAATTTTCTGGATGTCAGTGATGAACCCAGAGCTAATGCTAATTGCTTACAGTGAAAATATTTTAGTCTTTTATCCAAGAGTACAGTGTTCCCAGGTAGCTTCTATGTGGTAAATAAGCACCTGTGCTGAGGTGGTCTGAATTCACACATCTGTGTTAATTTACTTCATTTTTTCAACTAAGTTTTGTTAAAAGTTAACTGAAATTATTTACTGTCAGTGTTAAGCTGCTTATTTCTATTTAAAATGAATTCGTTACTGGGCTACTTGGGCAGAAGATTCCTTTAATTTGCAGGAATAAAATAATTTCCTGCTGCTAATGTAGATTCCTGTGGTAAATCTGAAGTCCCTAGTGAAGTGATAGCTCTCAAATGAAGTACCATAAACTGTCCTTCTCAATGCCATCCTCTGAAGGGAATGCAGGATGTAGGGAATTGGGAAAATAAGGCAAAGGGGCAGAAGGGCGAGGTGGAGCTGCTTTGTTTCCTTTTCTACAGACACGTGAAACTTTGAGATTACATTTGTCCGTGTCTGGCAGTGGATGTGTGTGAGTTTTGTGTCTGTGTGTGAGTTGAGTGTGAGTTTTGTGTCTGTGTGTGAGCTGTGTGTGAGTTTTGTGTCTGTGTGTGAGCTGTGTGTGAGTTTTGTGTCTGTGTGTGAGCTGTGTGTGAGTTTTGTGGTTGTGTGTGAGTTGAGTGTGAGTTTTGTGTCTGTGTGTGAGCTGTGTGTGAGTTTTGTGGTTGTGTGTGAGCTGTGTGTGAGTTTTGTGGCTGTGTGTGTGGGTTGCTCAGAGTGGAGCACCCACCCCTGCCCCTTCCATGTGGACTCGCTGCTCGCCTCTCCGAGGGGCTCGTGTGTCAGTTCTGGCACAGCACACATGCAGTGGATCTTGGCAGCTCAGACTGCCCCTTCCAAGCATTTTTATATAGGAAGAGGCGTGTGCTGGCCAGTTTTGGAATTCTAGCACTACTTTTAACTGTGAATTTCCAGAGTGCTTTCTCTCATTTGTCAGTTTGGAGTTTGGTTAAATATACACATCCATGACAAATGAGCTGCCCTTCTCAGGAGAATGTGGATATAAGAGGCCTATAGGCTGACTTGAGGAAACTTGAAGCTGGAGATGAGCTTTTTACCATATTGCCCAGCATTTGGTGCTCCCTGAAAATTCCTTCTATGAAATGGTAAAGGGGTAAATAGGTGAGGCCAAATATTTATCTTCCATTCATCAGGAAGGTGCTTTTAGTCAGTTTTGTCTATTCTTTGTCTTTCTATTCTTTGTCTTCCCATTCTCACTCCCATCCTTCTTGTGGAGAGACCGTTATGAAGAAAAGTGAAAACCTGGAAAAATGTTTTTATTACAAATTGGAGAGTTTTCAGTTGACAGTTTTTCAAAAACTTTGCTGTTCGAATTTTTGTCAGTGTTTAAGTTTGGGTCTTTTTATAATAATCGTTGGAAAGTTTTATAGATTGGGTCTCATATTCATAAACCAAAAAATTCAAAAGTGAGAAGTGATTCATCCAAGTTCTTTAAAACCTGGGTAGCAAATGTATTTGTGGTTGACATTGATGTCAATGGCAAATAGACCTACTTGAGTGCCAGGTAATTTTTTAATAGCCAAGACACTAGAATATTTGCACTGCCCACAACTTGTCTATGAAGATGGAGACTGAGTGCCCTTTAAATTTTTAGCTTGGATTATTTCATTGCATTTATCCTTTCTCAGACATAATTAAACAGGTGATGAAAAACAAATTGTAAATAAGTTATCCCTTGTGTTGGAAAGAATTGTATTCATTCACATAAGTAGTGGGAAATGGATTCGTGTATTTCCTATGCTTGAATAGCCTAATGTATCAGTTGTTGTGGTTCATCATTAAAATCATGGAAATGACAGTGTGCTTCTAAAATCCTAAATAACAAGATATGCTTTGATAGAATGAGGCCAGCTCATAAAATCAAAAGGATAACATAATAAATAAAATTCCAGAAACCTGAGCATGTCTACTACAGCTTTGCCCTCCTTCTGACTGTGGTGTTGATGTTGGCAGGCAGTAGGCTGTGATCGACAACTTGGGAGCAACGCCAAGGAAGACAACTGTGGAATCTGTGCAGGAGATGGTTCAACATGCAGGCTTGTGAGGGGACAAGCTAAGGCACATGTCTCACCAGAAAAAAGTAGGTTGCAAATTGATCCTATGATAATTTATCCTTGTCTGTGTTTTCTGCTGGTGTATTAACATGCATATTGCAGAGTGACCTTTTAACTATATACTTGTTTGCAGTTTGACAAAGCTACTTACTCTAAAGTCTGTGCTAGATTAGTCTATTGAAATTCCATGAGGGATACCACACATTAGGGTATAGCTAGGAAAGAATGTGAGATATGCATTTTTTATAGAGCTACTCAATTCATTCTATCAGGAATAACCATCAAGATGCACATCTTAGTTTAGAGGGTATCCTCATGTTGCAGTATATGTGATGCTGCAGCAATGTTTTTAAATCATGGAAACATCTTATAGATGGTTTTATGGAAATTGTGGACTGTGTGAAAGTGCTTGGTTTTCAAATTAACTTTGCTTTTACTTTTCTCCTTTTTTTTAAATATTTTTTTTTTGGTGTCTGAAGCCAGTTGAACTTCAGGGGCAAGTTAACTACTTGTATGATATGAAAAGCACAAAGTGAAACAGAATAATGCTTCCATCTCTTTTTTTTGTGGGTTTGGCTCAAATTTTGCCGTTCTTTTTAAACATAATTAACATCTTACTGCGAGTAACTCTGTAGGTCTCAGTAGTATTGAAAACATAAAAGAGGAGGAATATCAGAATTAGACCCTTTACTGGAGTTTGAGTCTGGCTGTTTTGGTAAACAGGTTTGTCCCTCAGGGGCTCTCCTCTTGCACTTGTGCTTTCCACTCTCATAGATGATGCTCCCTGGAATCTCACAGCAGATGTCCTGTGTGTTTATCGTAGGAGATAGTTGCCTCATGTAATTCTTTTCTGTTTCTGGACTCCCAATGTGTATTTGCCACATGGAGATGGGGCCTTTGTAGTTCACTTGTGCCCTGATTTTGGAAGAGCTTTGTATATTGAATCATGCTAAAATCTTATTGCAGTAAATATAAAAATATTCCCATGGGGTTTTTAATGCTGTTGCTTGCAGTGTGCTTTGGATGTAACTTGAAGTGCAGTGCATGTTATCTCAATGCTCATTACCTTGTGGTATAATGTCCTACAAGGTTATTAGGTTATCTTACACTGTCCAGGTGCCTAATTTCTGTAATTCAATATATATCTATAACCAAGACAATTGAAATTAAAAATTAACTGTTTTTGTGCCAGAAACTTCTGAGTTACAGAATGATTCTGCACAAGTCAGCATTTTTTTTGCATATCTGACATGGTCTGTCAGTGTTGGCCTTTGCCTTGCCCTGACTAGAGGTCTGTTTCATGGGTGGGAGAGTAGCTCAGTAATTTATAATATTTTTCATCCTGAAAGGCTGAGAAAATGTCTTGAATGTTTACAATGAGGTGAAAAAGAGTTTTCTGGGAGGGCCACCTTTTATTTGTCTGCCATATCAAATAGAGCTTCTGGTGAGCACAGAGGAAGCACTTGTAAAGCAGAGAAGATTGGATAAGACATTTTTAATATCTTCAAGCTGTATCTGCTTTGTGTGTCTATATAGATATATAGGGATGTATATACTCAAAATAACTCTTTCCCTTTCTGATGTGGCGGTCAGCTGGAATTGAAAGGAATTGCATTGTCTGTTCCAGTTTTACAGCAACAGAGATTCTTCCAGAGAAGGACAATTCCTGGGGACACCATAGCTGGTTCTAAGGCAACCCAAACTAAACTTGTTGGATTGGCAAATCTGGTTGGATAGTTCATGATAAGTGAAATAAAACATTTGCCATTTAATTCCTGCTTAGTATGGAGGTACAGTAAAGACAAATTTGTAAAAGGGATCTGATTTTGAAACTGTCATTTAGTGGCAGAAAATAGTAATTTCACTTGTGGTATTCTGTCCCAGGTTGATCAACACTAAGGAAGCAGTTCCATATAATCATCCTGTGTGTGAAAATAAAGCCATCCTTTCTTTGTGCTAATGTATCAGTGAAGGGAGGCACAATATCTCCCAAGTAGTCATTTGGAAGCTTTCAGAACTAGTGTTAGGAAATAAAATATTGACACATGACAGACATGTATTCAAGAGGGAGCTTAAGTTTGTGAGCAGGATGTGAATTTTACTGTTCAGTGAAGCAAATTAAAGAACTGGAAGGAAAGCAAGGGCCAAGGATTTTATTATAAAAAAGAGGCATAAAAGTGCCTGGTTATCTTAGTCCTTATTTTAAGACAGAAAGTTAGGCATTGATAGAAAATGATTTCTCATAAAGGACTCACTTTGTTTTATTAGCTTTTTTATATGTTTTTACATTAAATGAATGTCTTTGATCAGAAAACTAGACAGCACTGGAAGGGAGAGCTTACTGTTTTGCAAATATGAAGTGGTCACTTCAAAAGTTCTTTATTTTTTCCACTAACACTTAATTGCCTTTGAAAGACAAAGTAAGTTAAACTTCTGCCAGCAAGCCAGATTTTAACATTCTGGTAAAATGATTAAAGGTTTGACTAATGATATTCAAACAAAAAGTGTAATAGGTTGTAAAATGTACTGTCCCATTGGGAAGTGAGATATCATGGGCCTGATGTTTCTAGTACTATAGGCATGGAACTCCCATTAACTCCACTGCCCTTTGTGCACATGGAAAAATTCTTGGATTGGGCCCTGATGTCTGCTTTCTGCACCATTATTGGCAAGAAATGGTAGGAATGTGTTCTGGTTCTGATACCTATGAAGAAGAAAAAATGCTGGTTCTGAAATTTAAAGGGAGTGAAGTTGAAGGCACAAACTTGTCCTAATCTGGTCTTGTTTAATTCTCAAACTGCAAGATACTTGCAAGTTTTACCTTTCTTAATGTTGTGCTAAAAAGCTTCGTACAAGAGGTTTCACTCTCAATGGCTTTGTTATTTTGAATTTTCTCTTGCCATGTGCTTTATTTCCTGTGGCACTTGTGTAACTCAACATTGGCCATTTTTGTCCCATGTTTGCATGCCATCTTCCCCAGACACACTTAACCAAAAACCTAATTTCATTTTGGTCCTTTCTGTGAACAGAGGCCTGTGGCACAGCTCCCTCTTTGTGTCATTAGCCAGCTCAGCTTCATGACAAGCTGCTGCCTCGTGGTTTTTTCCCTGCTTTGAAACCAGTATACATGAATCTAGCAACCCCAATTGTCAAGGTTGCATGATACTTCACCTTTTATGAAGGATTATTTGCCAAAATTCAACACTTGTGCCAGAAACTTTTCATGCCAGGTGTTAAGTATTTTGGAGAAAATTCAGCCAAAACAACCCAGCGTATTCCAAGGACACGGCAAGGAAAAACATGTATTTTCCCACTGTCAAAACATTCTTGAAACCTTTTCTTTAATATGTCTTATCCCCCATTGTTGGACCTGATCACAGATCAGGGATTTGAAATTGGCAGGCAATGGTCTCTGGTCATGGACAAGTCTTTTGCAATGTCTGTGAACATCAACACATATTTTAATACAACCTCTTGAAACAAAAAAAACCCAACCCTACCTTTTCCTTCAGTTTCTGTAGAGGCTTCTTGGATGTTAACAGCTGACATTTCTGAAAACTTATCCTTGCAAGTGTTCTCTAACTTGTTACAAGTCCTAACTGTGCAGCCTCCTTAGATTAAATTAACATTAATAACAGAAATAAGCTTTCCTTGAGGTGGCTCTTCCTTTCTACTTTCCTGCAGTGTAGAACAGCTGTCATGGGTTGAACTCTATGATGCTTCCTACCTCTCATTCAAGGCATTCAGAAGAGATTTTATGAGGAGCTTCTGACTCTCCTGAGTTTCAGGCTTATGACCGGGGCTGAGGAGGCCACATGAGGACAGAGAAAGACAAGATGAGAGTAGCTGAACAGAAAGATTTTACATTAGCTCATACACTGAAGGAAAGACAGATATGAGAGGGTGGGTGGAGGATGTAGGACTGGCTGTACAGACACACTGAGCAAAGGAAAAAGAGGAAGAGGACTGACATTAGATAAGGAATCATGGTGGGAGATGGAGTCAAAAACACTTGGAGAGGAAGGGGGAAAATCAACTATGTGTAGAGCCAGGAGAGGGAATTGGGACTGGTTTGGCAGGGAAACTTGTATAGGGAGGGATAGAATGCCAATATTATAGCATTTCACTTTGGATAAGGAGTATGTTTTTTGAAGCAAATTTTATCATGGTCCTAACATACTGCTCATGAGTTCACATCATGGAGTGGTCTTGGGCAGCATAAATTGGAATTGTGTTGATGAAGCTAAACCAGATGATGTGCCCCAGAAAAGCACCTGATATTGTCCAACAGCTACCATATATACAGTCCAGAGGTAGTCCCAGTGAAGCACCTAAAACATCTATAGTGTGGGTGCTGTGTCTTCAGCACCAACTGTTCCAGTTTGGTGGGGCTGCTCTAGGTAATATGAAACTTCCTTCTTTACTTTCCTGGTCTCTCTTAAGAACATTGGCTATTCCATTGCTTACTTTGCATTGCATTTCCTTGAGATCCATTCTCTTCATGGGCTGCTTTCTGTACGTCTGTGCATGTTTTCTCCAGTGCATACCAATTGTAGATGTGTCCAGAAGGTGTAAGTACATGACTGAGTTGAGGCCTCCCTGTCTCAAAAGCAGGTTACAACACCTCAGAAATACTTGCTCAGCAGTGCAGAGAAGCGGCACTGTGAGGTGAGGAGGCAGCCTTGAGTCCTAAGGCCAGTGCACAGAGGGATGGAGGTACAGAGAAGTGGAAGAATGAGACTGGAGAGGGAAGGTCTCAGAGGACAGAAAGGATGTGCCTATACACATTTTGCAATCTGATTTTAAGGTTAAGATCTGTAACTGCTGTGTTCAGTAGCACATGCCTACCTTGTTCAGGTGTCTCTTACGGAGCAGGTGTTTGGCTTTGTCGCGATCGTTGTCATTAGGCAGGGCAGCACATCCCCCAGCAGCAGTGCCTTCTGAAATTATGCCTGATGTCAGAGTGGATGAGGGAAGCCACTGCAATAAGACCCCAAATATTTTGAGCTTTTTAGTTCTCGTGTGCCAGAAATTGTTCCTGGATTATTGTTATTTGTATTTTTTTATCAGAACTGGAGAACCAGCAAATAAATGCCAAGCAAATACATGGAAAAAGAACAGTTTTTATAGATCTGAAATAAACCCTCTGGCCTTCTGTAAGAGGAGACAGGGAAAAATCCCAGCTGGCCCATATGTGAAACAGTAAAAGGGTCCACCATGGCCCACATGGAAAAATAAATAAAACCTGCTGAATTGGATTGAGTTTAGGAATGTGGCTCCTTTATTTTGATCCTGCGGATTAGCTCCCAGTCTTACCGTAGCAGGGAGTCTGATCTTACTCTCATTGAGATCCAAAATCTAAATCCACATTAACACCATAGAACCAGGATCAAACCTTGACATCTAAAGTAAAAGCAATCCAGGAGCTTAATCAGCAAGTGCTGTGCGTAGTGTGTGAACCCACATTTGCTGAGAGTCCCTGGGTAAGAGCAGAGAGCTCCTTTCAGGCAGGTGCTGGAGGAAGATGATTCACGTCAGGACGTTGGAATCCCTGCCATGGAAACAGTGTTAGAATAGAGACAATATCTCACCTGTTTCTCAGTTTTTAAGGTGAGCTTTAATCTGAGCTCAGAGTTTAGTCTCGTGTTTTTGCATGTTCCAGGTGATTCGGATGCATTTGTTTTTAGCTTTAGATAAAGGTAACCAATTAATTTTCAGAGAGACAGAAACAATATAAAGGAAAAAAAAGATAATTGAAAATTCTGAGCATAGATTTCAAGGTAGTGATTTACCCTTATGTTTTTGTAGGAGTTCACTGCTCTTAACAGTGTGGGTTGTACTGATTTAATGGGAAATGTACAGGATAAACCATTTTTAAATGGGTTTATAGAGCTTTCTGTTTCTTTAAGAATATGAATTATATTCAGCTAGAGACCTTTGGAATATATAGTTTGGGAGCCAGACATGGGCAACCATAACCACTGTTTCACAGGAAGCTGAAGCTGTCCTTAGGAGAAGGAAGAGTCCCTTAGGGTTGGTTCTGTCACATTTTCTTCCAAATCCTCATCTCTGTTCAGAATTCCAGAAATCTCACTTTTAGTTTTTCCTATAATTTGCTTATTCTTATGGAAACACTGCCCTAGGTCATAATTATCTTAGTCAGATTACAAAAATATCCTGCTGTCAGGCTTCTTGATAGGTCTGTGGGGCTGCAGAAGTTGAGTTTTGCTGTGGTGGTGAACTTCGTCATCTCCTCTAATGCAAATAAAAGACTTTCTGGTAATATTGTCTCTGCCGCAGAGAAACACCAAATTTAGCACCCCCATGAGACTTTTGGACCATATCAGAGAGTGCTTCTGTGAGGGTGGAATGTCTGTAGCACTGCTGAAGGAATGTGAAGCATCCTGCAGAGGGATCAGCAGGGTCTGCGAGGCGAGCAGAGCTCGCTGTGAGGAGGCGCAGGAGGCACAGCAGGACGGCCCTGGCTGTTCTCAGGAGGATCAGCCCAACACAGCTCTGCACACCTGCAGCCCTGGGCTGTGGCTGTGCAGTGTGCACTGCCCTTGGGTCCACCTCACAACAGCAGCTGCGTGTGTTCCGAACTGGGCATAATCAGGCTTTTAGTCGAGGTTTTGTGCCGTGACTGCTCGTGGGTTGTCAAGGTGGGATACGATTCCTGACCAAGTAAGGACATGTGGGCCCCTCAAACCTGCTTTCTCTCAAATATGGTAGAGCACATGTGAATTCAGTAGTTATTTCCTTACTTTAAAGATACACACACCCACTACCTTCTGGCTGTCTTTAGGAATTTGTCTGATGAAAAACTAAGATGCAAAAAGATATTAAGTGGTTCAGTAGTTAACCTTTTTTCCAGGACTCCTTAGCTGTATTATTGTTCTTACTGTAGTATTTTTCACTCTGGTGGAATACCCAAGTATGAAATTAATAAAGCTCATATTTTATTGCATCCAAAATAAATTGTTATATTTAAATGTCCTTCCTAGAAATTGAAGATATAAAAACTGTAACATAAGAAGGTGTTTATTTCAGAAAAAATAATTGCAGGATTTGCTTGAAGTATCCTGAACATTTGGCAGGATTTCATACTTATGCTAAGGAGATGTAAAGCAGAAGCTGTTAATTTAGCATCTACTATGAAGGGGTCTGGTTTTAAGTGGAAAGAAACCTTTTTCAACTATGTTTTAGTTAAAACTGAACTCAACTATTCTTCCTCTTATATGAATAATTCTGGTCCCAGTGTGTCACTGACCATCAACTCACATTACTTTCTGAATTTGCGAATAAGAACTTCCTTGCAGCAGCCACTGGTTGTACATTGGTGCCGTCACTGAGCATCTTGTGTGGGCTGTGCCTGCAGTGTTTGCAGGTCCTGCCTTACAGATGTGCCACTGGGCACCAATGGAATGGGAGACAGCACATTGGCCTTTGCTCTCTGGATGCTTCTCTCTTCCTTTGTGGATATCCCTGAGCACACCCTTTGCTGAGAGCTCTGCTTTTGTTGGCTTGAAGGGCTCCAGTCTATTGAATTGACTGTAACTCAGTTTACTTGGGCAAATCACACATTTCCTACATTTGAAATGGAAAGTAATAACTTTCTGCCTTTGTAAAATGCACTGAAGTAAGTGTGTTGCACATTTGTGTATGAAGAGGCCTTTCAGGCAGCCAAAAGCTGTTTTGTATTGACATGTCCCATTCGTGGCTGGTTTGGTTTATAGTTAATTTTAAATTGAGGCTCTTACTGGAAGAAATGATCTTATATGGTAAGTTAGATGCAGACACTCTGTTATAACATATCCCTTATAGGTATTATATATTTTCTCTTAACTGGTCTGTAATTGGTTAAGGGTTAGTGTTAAGTAGATGATTTATTTCCTGTAAGTCCTGCCACTTATTAAAGTTGTGACCTGCAGCAGGAAATGAGGTGTGGGCAAAATGAGACTGAACAGCTGCAGATTTTTGTAAGGAGGAAGGACTACTTAGCAGATTCCTTATGTCAATTCAGTGATTAGGAAATAAAACTAGGACAACAGAGTGTAAATATGTTCCTAATACACTACTGACATTTCACTTGTTGTTGTTAATAGCAAATCATTTTCCAAGAGCAAGAAAGATTTGCAGGTCCATTTGTAGGTCTGAATAGTTGCATAACACAGCAAACAGACTCAGTAGACTGTACTTAATAAAATAGTGTATTATTTTTAATAGAAAAATTGTGAAACCTGTGAAATATTTTCTTTGACACATTTGACAGTTTTCAGTGTAGTTATGTGATGTACAAATTCCCTGATGAAAGATAACTTCTAAAACAGTTGTTTAATTTTCCTAGGGGAAGAAACAGTGATTGCTGTTCCACATGGGAGTCGCAGTGTGAGAATTACCCTGAAAGGACCAGCACACCTTGGTATGACTGAGCTGTTTTATGTATTTGTACATAGGCAGAAGATAAAAACAGAACCTTGTGTCTGAACTCATCCAAACTTTGTGAATATGGGTAAGACCATGACTTGATTCCTTAATTCTTCTTCCCATCTGTAACATCCAGCCTGGAGACCATCCTAGAGAACACTGTAAAGTCCACATAGTAAAAAGTAGTATTACATACTGGTGGTTGCTAAATTTATCTAAACCAAGTAATTCCTATATAAGATGTCTCAAATAAATTACACTCTTGAACAACATACAAAAAAAAATTACTTCCAAAGGATTATGTGTGGAATCAATAACATTTGCATAATTCAGCACCAGGTTTCTGTTGAAGCACCTGAGATGGTGTGAACAGTCCGGGTGGGGTCACTCTTGGCCAGTGAGCAACGTTCAAGGCTGAGTAATCCAGGTACAAATGAAGTATAGAACAGCTACTCAAGTGCTATTTCCTTATAATTCTTTTGGTCATTTCCTGCCACCAGTGAGAAACAGTTCGCTATTCTGTTAGACATTTGTTTCCCAATATTTTCTGTAAGGCTGATGGCATTATTTATGACCGTTTCTTTATCCATAGGCCTGGTTTACATAGAGAATTAATTGTTCCAATAATAAGTGGTGCTGCCATACTAAGCAATGAAATAAACTATACATTAAATATGTTAAACAATTTATTAGTAGTAAAAGTGACAGACTTAGTCTGAATCATAGAAATAAAAAGAACTTGTGGTCTGAGATCTGTAAACAGAAGTCAGAAGTGCATTTTACTGGAAAAATGCTGGTTTATTTGTTTGCTTTCAAGAATATATTGTCACTTTCTTTCGAAGAACAAGGCTGAATAAATCTCCCACTTCAGAACAACTCCAGAGTGAAATAACTTCTAGATATACCAGTGATATCAACAATGTATGGAGCTGAACTTATATGGAAATAAATAATATTCCTTTAAAACTGTTGCAGGAGATGTATGAAGGAGTGATCCTAACCAGTTCAGGTCAGGACTCTTGGTCTTTCTTAAGTAGTTCTGCAGAAGGAAGTTGTTGTTTCAGCTTTGTATGAGGAAAAAGTACTAGATTCAGTGACTCCTGGGGGATTTCTGGAAAGCTCCTGAGGAATGCAGCAGCAACATGGTAACTGAGTACAGAGTGCTCCTGGCTTCCTACCCAGGGTGGCTCCGTAAAGAACCTGTGGCTTGGCATTACCTTTGTTAGTTGGCTCTCAAGCTGAGGAGAATTGTGAAATGTTCCTTTAACCACTTCCCCCAGCACATCTGTTTTCAAATCTGGGAGGATTTAGACCTTTTTTTACCTAAAATTAAAATGACAGAGGTGAAAAACAACTGAGAGCTGATGTGGGGAGAGAGGTGGTGATCACTTCTGGCTTCATAGCCAGGTCCTGAAGAACTGATGCTTTGGGGTGTGCTTTGGGACAACGTGCTCCTCCACCTTTCCACTGTATGCGTGTTTGTGGGTGTTTCTCACTTAACAGAAGATACCAAATATTCCTTTGTCTGCAAATTCATTGACTTCTGAGTGGGTGTGCTGGTATAACTGAAGGCAGAATTTAAAAAAATAATCACCTATAATTACAGGTTCCATTTGTCAGATGTTCTTCCTGACTTGCAAGGAGTTGAATTTAACAGGTGAAGCAGGGACTAAAAATTGTTAGAATTTTATACTGCCTCCTGTTGCCAGTGTATTTGTTCTTCAAGTAAAGTCAGCAGCAAACACTGTGGAGTGTCTGGCACTTTTCCCTTTATCTTGTGTTCTGTGGTGCTTCATCCTGGGTTTATGATCTGCTCTTGTTCCAGGGAAACACAGCTGCTGGACTAATCAAAAATGGAAATGTGGTTGGAGATGTAGCCCATAACAGATTTGAAACAAATGCTCTGAGCATTGTTTTGCAATCAGCAGTTAGTGTTTGAGTAACAACTGCATTTCTTTGTAGCTGGTTAGAATAAGTGTTTTATTTGTGTGTATGGCCACTTTAAGACAGGCAACAGATTCATCAGAAAGCAAGATTTTCCTTTGGGTTTTTTACAAATAGGTCCCTTCTGCACTTCTGTCTGCGTGGGTTTTGTGAAAGATTTGGTGGAAAATAACCAAGTAATTAGCACAAAAATGGGTCTGAATAAAATGTTTCATTGTCTTGGTTTTGTTTTTGATTTGGACTGTATTATGGCTTTTCTAGCAGCTGTTTTAAAAGCATTAGAATCAAAAGAAAGACTGAAAGTTCCCTGAAATTAATCCTTCAGCAGAAGAAACAGGAAAACCAGAAGCTAATATTTTTACAAGTGGCTAATGCTAGATAACTGAGTTCATGAACCTAGGGAGGTTAAACGTCACTAAAAGGAACCGATTTTTGTCAGTTTTTTCCTCTGTTCCCAGTGATTTGCATTAGGTGACAGGGTTCAGCTGTGCACTGCTCTGCCTTTGACAGATGCTGAGAGGAAGAAAGTGTTGCTTCCATTTTGGAAAGAACACATGTTTTGGTTTGGGCACCTCTATTGTACAAATGAAGCACATGGAAAAGAAATAGCTCTTGGGTAGCAGCCTAACTTGCTCCTTATTGCACTGAGAGCAGGAGCTGTTTCCCTGGGAATTCTTCCATGCATCTCTCTGGTGAGCCCTCTGCAGTGGGTGCCCCATGCTGCACTGCCCTGCTCCTTCCTGCCGCTGAGGATGGGAGACATTCAGGGCTTCAAGGCATTTCCAGGGGGAAACACTCATTTTGTCAAGGTAAGGGAAGTAACACAAAGGCAGACAGTTACAGGTCTTTGACACCGGGGGTTGTCCTGTTAGGCACAGAAACAGGTGAGCACTCAAAGAGAATTCCCTGTCCTTATGACTGCACATCTGGAGTCCTAAAGACCACGCAAGGAAATGTTTGCCTGACTTAGGAATTGGAAGCTTGCTCCTGAAGTCAAACTCCTCAGCTCTCCAGGATAACAGGGCCCTGTAAAACAAATTAACCTTTGGTGAATTCTTTTCTAAAACTTGTCTATAAACCAGTTGATGAAACCTTTGTTCTCAGTTGCTGCTCTGAAATCAAAGAAGTAGTTTTTTTGGGAGGAATTGCTCCCTAATAATTGTTATATATGTGTTAAATACACTGAATGCTTGATTTCACTCTGTTTTAGAAGCCTGTGATGGCAAGCACCAGGTACTACTGAGCAGGAATGTACTGACTCAGAGGCTGTCTGTTGTGCTGTGGGAGAGCTCCTCATCTCCCAGTGTGACACACTTCTGGGAAAACCTGAGCAGCTGCTCTGAGCTTCACTGGTGTGACCTCCAGAGACAGAGGCCATCACTCTATAGCTGGACCTTGCAAATAAACATGTGCTTTGGACCCAAATCTAGTGTAGCTCTAATGTAAACATGAGTCAGCTCTCTGTGAGTTCTCATGTTGTTGGTTGCTGAAGAATATCCTTGGTTTCTGCTTATAGAAACATAAGAATTAATTTTTTATTAAGAAAATTAGCAAAAAGACTGTAAAGAAATGCTGCTCAGGTCACCAAAATAACACTTTAAACACTTTTTTGACCAGCCAGATGACTTGCCTTGTATTTTGTACTGCTAGTTTCAAAGAGGTCCTGTACTCCTGAGTATCCTAATGCAACCAGGAAAGGAAACTTCCCTAGAAGTGACAAACAGAATTATGTAGTAATCATCTAAATGCTTGGTTTTTCTCTGATTTTTTTATATCTATTTTTTCCTAGTGGAAATGCGCTGGACAGTGGAGTATGTTGATTTGCAGAGTTTTATTTTTTCTCTTTGACAAAGTACATTTGATTCACCACTAGATTCATACCCCATGATTTCCTGGAAACATATCCTTCCTCAAACTTCCTTCCAGCCACATATGTGATCTTTGTTATACCTGTGAGCATAGTAGAATTCCTAATGCTTAGAAGCTTGGGATAATGTTGGTAAGGAATTTAATTCATTCTACAGTTACCTTCCTCTCTTTGTTGGGAGTTCTCCAGAATGCATTTTTATTTTAAAAATATGAAGGAAGAAAACAGTAATGGTGGACTGCAGCATTCAGAGTATGTTTTCAGTGCAGGTAAAACCAGATGCACTTAACTTAAATTATGTAGTCTGACTTAGGTAACTCTGTTTAAAGTACCAAAAAAGGCAAGGTAGTGGGAGAAAGAGAGTATTTATAGCTCATCAAAAGGTTCTTTTGAGCTTGCCTTGAGCTCATCTGAGATTCATGCCTTTCCCATGCAGTGCTCTGGTCGATTGTATCCAGACCAGCGTATTTCAAGCCATGAGCCTTGTTGTGCCTCTGTCCTGTGTTATACAGAGCCCAAAGGTCTATCTTCTTTAGGAATATCTTCCTTTGGCTTTGTCCACTCACAGTTCACTCAGTTTGCTGGAAGTGATTTAATCCTAAAATGCTTCATCTGTCTTCTGGAGGTTGTGGGCTGTTAGTTTAATCTGTTTCCAAGGAATACAGAGCAACTCAAGAAGGGTTTTCCTCACCACCTGTTGTGGGAAAGGGCCGTCCCTGCCTCTGGCAGTGCTGCAGCTGCCCATACCCTGGCCCTGCCTTTTCCTCACATGGGAAATGCTCAAAGTGGAGTTAATGACCTTGGTACAGTGATACAGATATTGAAGTGAGTGTCAGATGAGTTTGGCACCATTCAGGCTTCTCTGGAGACCGATTGCCGAGATTGCTTGGCTTTTGAGTTGCATGGAAGTATGAGTTATCTTTCTGTGTATTGATTCTATCAGTTTTGAGTTTCTTTCAGCTTTTCCTGCTGAATCTATTGCTTACACCTAGTGCTGCAGAGCATTTGGTGTAGGAAAAGCTGTCTCAGAAGTGCTTCTGGTGTGAAAAAATAATGTGTTCAGACAGATATTCCCTATGCTGACATGTTGCAGTTGTCTATCAGCCTATATTCCAAAGCAGCTAATATTCCCACAGATACTCTGGATGTTTTTTTAATGCACATACACAGTGGTTATTTGCAAGGAAAAGTTGTAAACATCATTTCTGGCTTCCTTGAAAACAAAACCTATCCTTTTTAAGATTACTAATTTCATGTTTCTTCTTTAGTTATAGAATCAAAAACACTACAGGGAGAAAAGGGAGAGCACAGTTTCAATGCTCCTGGAACATTTGTCATTGAAAATACAACTGTTGAATTTCAGAAGAGTACAGACAGGGAAATCGTAAAGATCCAGGGACCTCTTGGAGCAGATTTCATTATCAAGGTGGGATGTGTGTGTTTACAAAGTTATTGCAGGTATGTGCAGCTGAGTGGGTGGATGTCCATCAGGTTGGTGCAGTACAAGAAAATCTTTCAGCTAGCAAGTAAGGAATCCTAATTACAGTCCAGAGGTCATTTATGCTAAGTAAATCCAAACAATTTAGAATGTTACAAGATTAATGTCTTCCCTGTGGTGGGAAGTACCACAGGCTCTTTAATGGTAAAAATGGCCAGGTTTTTTTTTTAAATATTACTGAAAGAATAGCAGTGTGACCCTGGGCATTGTATTGAGCTAATCCGATTGCAGAGTGCCACCTACTGAACCTGAGTGTTGCTTCCAGCAGTGCTCAACAGTCTCCCTTAGACTTTGCTAATCCAGCCACTGACCATTTCTAATCCTTTTAAATTTCTTTTCTACCCAGAGCACATACCGATGGCTTGCATCACACATTAAGGTCTTTATATGTAGAAACATATCAATATTTGACAGCCAAAGGAAGACATACAGTTTGCCATTGGAAATGACAAATGTTTCAGTATTATCACACCACTTGGCTTTATTTGTCACATTGTAAAAATACAATTTCAGTAGTTTTCCTTCTGCACCTCCAGGATCACATATGCAGTTAGACTTGCCTGACTGTGAATCCGTGGGCTTGGATCACTTACAGACTTCTCTCTGCAGCAAATTTACATATTTTTGCTAACAAAGAGATAGAAGAATACAGTCAGGAACTCTGCTGTTCCAGGATAGATAACTAAATAGTCATAGTAGTACCTTGAATAATTTGGAAAAAACCCCCAAGATTCAAATGTTTGGCTATTGGGAATTTAAATTTAATGATTACTGTAGACTTTCTAGAGGGTTTATGCCTGTTATTATCTTACCCTCTACACTGCTGTTATGTATGAACTATACTTTAAAATATGACCTGTTGAGTACAGTGTACAAATGTGTTTTAAATGAAATTTCTTCAGACTAGGTACTCTGGATCAAAAGAGAGCGTGGTTCAGTTCTTTTTCTATCAACCCATCAGTCATCAATGGAGACAAACGGAGTTCTTCCCCTGCACAGTGACATGTGGAGGAGGTGAGTAATGGCAATTCTTCAGGAGTGATAACAGCTGAAGATTAAAAGTAGCTGATTTACAACCCTTGTTCTGCATTTTTATTGATTAAATGTTTGTGTTTCTTTGCACACTGGTTAATTCTGCAGCAAAAAAATGACAGTAGCAGGTGAGTAGTTTGGTTAAGCTGCCTTAACTCGTGTCAGCGTAGGGTTTTTTATATGTTATGTTACTTGAAGTTGTGTTCTTCCATAAATAATGTTTATTTGAGTAAGAATGTTGACTAAGAAATAAGGATGTGACATTCAAAATGGAAAATTGCAATTCATAAAAGATATTTTGGGAAAACAAACAAATAAATACGATGAGATTTAAAAATAAGAATAATCAAGAAATGGAGGAAAAGGTATTTCTGGTCTCAGCAGACATGAGGGAGAGTTTTAGAATATTTAGTTGAGAAAGCAGTTACACAGCAAGCAGAGTAAGTCAACAGAATTTAAGGAACAGCTGCTATCAATACCTTTGTCTGTCTGATCTTAGGCATTTAGTCCTGATGGTTGTTAGAGCAGCACGTGGTGTGCTGTGGCATCTACCCTGGTTTAAACACTGCAGCTTAGATGAGGTGTAGCTCAGCTCTGCTGCAGCTCATCCAGCCCAGCCCGCTGCTTGTCACGTCTGGTTCTGTGAAAAAAAGCGTGACCTCCTGGTAGGAGGAGTGTGTGACAGGGCAGAGAGCTGTTTCCCCTCAGCCAGCATTACCCAGGTCACCTGGAAAACAGAGCAGGATGCGAGTGATACTTATGGAGGGATTTTCTGGAGAGTGCAAATATGGTTTAAATAGTTACTTGGGACATGAATAAAGAGAGTGAGAGATGCTTAAAGTACAAGCAGAGTCTGGGGATCTTTTGATGGACCATCCGTTTTGGCACTTGCACCTCACTGTAATCTGAAATGCAGACAATATATGTGTATAATATGGAGTCCCACAGGAAACTACTGTATCTTACGAGATACTTGGCCTCATGAAGTGTGATTCTTGCTGGAGCTGTGAGTGGCAATACATGTCCTCTGATGATTCCATCACACTGTGTTTATAATCTTTTTCCTAACCTGTCTGACAAGGGAAGAAGTATAAAGCATCACAGCTACTTTCAAAGACTGCATGTAAACACTGGATAACTCAAGGGACGTATTTACCTTCAAAGGTATTGGCTCCAATCCAGCCTTTTTTCAGACTGGTGTAATGGTTTGAAAATTATAGCTAAAAGTCATCTTTTGGGGACGATTCCCAAATTCATCATCAAAAGTGAAGGTTTTTGCCATGTTTTTCGTTATTGTCACATAATTTGCGAAATATTGAGCCTTTGGGGACGATCCCCATAGTTGTCATAAAAAGTTCAACTTTTGGCAACGAAATTTTAAAAAATGTAACCAAAAGTTTATAT
>JAOXXN010000150.1:11156545-11172126 GCA_026770055.1 Myrmophylax atrothorax | reverse complement strand
ACACGAGGAAGTTGTGGTGAAGTCGTGGCGTGCACCACAAAATCTTGAAAGAGTTCTCCTGTGGCTAGAGTTGTAAATGGCCCACTGAAATATTTTTACAGATGGAGAATTCTTTTGAAATAAATAGAAAAATTTCCCAGGATGAAAATTTTCTTTTAAAGCTCTTGGAATGCCTCCATTTTTTTCAGACTTGTTGGACTGTTGAGGATCCCTTGACAGCTGTGGGTTCTGGAAAGTATCTTCTTGACTTCTTGCCCAAGACCCCCCTTTTCCCCAGTAGCCACGGACCTCACTCCATCTTGAAAATGCTTGTGGGAGTGTGGGATTTGAAGTGTGTTTGGAACTGATGAGATAAAGAAAAACAACTATAAAACTTCACGCTATAAACACTTGCAAGCCTTGTATTATGTATAGCACAGTGAGCCTTACCTATATAAATCCATGAGCTGCTAATTCATTAAATAGTTAATTGCTCTTTAGTTCCTGACTTTTTTAATGAAAATGAGTTAACCCTGGCCATTAATTTAAGTCAAAGAACAGTATAACTGTTGCTCTCCAAATGTGTTTTGTACTTGTGATATGATATCAGTATCTCGGCGTGTAACTTTATTCAGAATTCCTTTTGAATATATACTCTGTGGTTAATGTTCCATGGCTTCCTGTGCATTTCATACTCATTCTTCTGTTGAGCTTAAGCATGATTAATATGTTTTTGTAGGCAGCATAATGAATTGCTTAAAGTAGGAAGTGTCCTTAATTTACCTGCTGCATCATAAAAAGTATTTAGTAATTGCTTAAATTTACCTTTGATTTATAAGCCTTTGCTTCATCAACTTTGATATTATGACTTCCTTTATAATAGCTGAGCTACTCTTGATTGTTTGATTTTGGTGGGATATTGTAGTACTTACTGAGTCCATTGTTCATAATGGATGTAATGATTTTCATTATCATTTCTGAGCCCCTGCAGTTGTAATAGAAATAAGTTTTAACTAACAGAACATTGATGAACCATAAGATGTGCTGCAGGACTCAATCATTTTTCAGGCTTGACTTCGATTTGGGTGTGTGGTGAGAAAAAAGCAAGAGATAAGAGGTGAAGGGTGAGAAAAAATTGCATGTGGGTCATTAGAACCAATAGACAAATGCTGTGAAAGAAGATTGTTATCTCTAAATGTGACAGGGGCAGGATATTATTGAATTTAGGCTTTTTTGAGATGTGATTGCTTAAATGTGCATTTGTGCTAAGGCCTACAGATAAATGAAACTGAGTTTGTACCCTAAAAATCTCCATATAATTCTCACTTCAGATGGTGTGACATTTTCTCTCTTTATTGTAGTTAGGTGTAACATGGTGAATAGATGTTTTAATTGACACTACAGTTTGATTCAGTATTTTGCTCTTCCAATAGAGGTTACTGGGTTTAAAAAAAGCCTTATTTTTAATGTTTCTGAGTTCTTTTTCCAGGTGGGAACATAATCCATGGACTGCATGTTCAGTTTCCTGTGGAGGTGGTATTCAGAGGAGAAGTTTCGTGTGTGTAGAGGAGACCATTCATGGAGAGATACTGCAAGTGGAAGAATGGAAGTGCATGTATGCCCCAAAACCCAAAGTCATTCAGACCTGCAATCTCTTTGACTGTCCCAAGTGGGTGGCAATGGAATGGTCTCAAGTAAGTTGGGAAGTAATTTGGACTTTTATTCTTGTTTTCTGAAGAAAGCCTCTAGTCTTACTTTACCATGTATTTATGAGCACAGGGCTATTAGAAAAGTAGAGCCCTGAAAGATAATTCATAGTACTTCCTAGGAGAAGTTTGCACTAAGCAATTCTGCCTGATAATCAAAATGTTAATGTGTCCATGTGGAGAAAAATGCATGTAGAATTCTTTATGCCTGTTGAATTCCCGCTTTACATGGACGAGAAGTTAAAAAAAGAGGTCAGGTCCCTTTGCAATCAGGTCATTTGTGTCTCAGTTCTTGATTAATGTAGTATCTCACTGAATACAAGAGCTAAAGGCATGTCTGTCTTAGGGGCTGGCAAGCCTGCAAGGGTGATTTTCCAGCATTCTTACCTTTCATTACAGTAACAAGAGCATAAGCCAACTTATCCTGGCTGTGGTTATCTGATATAGCCAGATAGCTCAGCACTCCTATAATTCTTTAGTTCATCCAAATGACATCACTGACACAGAGTGTAGAAACTGTAGCATGTCTGACCCAGCTTTAACTGCAAATGACCACTGTGAGAGGGTGTATTCTCAGTGTACAGCCACCTCTGGCTCACACTGTTGCCAATCAGATAAGCCTTACAGAACCCCAAGAAATCCCTTGCATTCCCAAAACTTAGACATTTTTTCCAGTGCCAACCTTTTCTCTATTTACTTAGCTATGCAGGGACAAATTTGTGCAACTCTATGGAAAAACTCTAGCAAGCACATCATGAGTACTTGTAACTTTCTTTCTAAAAGTATTTTTAAATACAGTGAAGAAGCAGGTTGAGTGTTGTGTTGTGTCATGCAGTGCACAGTGACCTGTGGCCGAGGGCTGCGGTACCGAGTGGTGCTGTGCATCGACCACCGCGGGCAGCACGTCGGGGGCTGCAACCCACAGCTAAAACTACACATAAAAGAGGAGTGCATCGTGCCAGTACCATGTTACAAGCCAAAAGGTAACTGGAATTTTGTCTGGGTCTGTTATTGTCTTACATTTTTGTTCAGAGAATTAAAAGCCCCTGGTAACCTTTTTCAGAAATGCCAGAAGCTGGAATTTACTAGGACTTACTTCAGTCTTGGCAGAAGCAAGCACTTTAATTATTGGTCCTAGGAAAAGTGCCCTGCTGATATTTTTTGCTGATAATGTGGCCAGACTGTCATGTGGTGAACGTGCCAACTAAATCTATACAGTCTGGTCAAATTGGGAAAACCAGAATTAATGAGCTTAACATGGAGAGGAGAAGTTGTTCAATAATACTTAAAATGGGAATGAAACTCCGTGTGTATCACCTGGGATCTTGTTTGTTTACTCTCATTAAATGTATCAACATTCTCAGTGGTCCTCAGCAACTCATTGAGTTATAATCAAGTGGTTTTCCTTTTCTCCATTTCTGCATATTTAAAATGAAGAATGGAGCTCAAACATCATGAAGAAACTCTCTAGTAAATTTTGTTCTGTTATCAGTGGATCTTTATTCAAAAGCACTGATCAATAGGCAACCTTAAGTGATAAGGTGAATAATGCTAACATCTACATACTGCTTTGATTTTGGAGGAATTACTGAATGCTTGGGGTTTTTTTTTCCTCTACCAGAAAAAAGCCCTGTGGAAGCAAAATTGCCGTGGTTTAAACAGGCCCATGAAATGGAAGAGACCATAACGGTCTCAGAAGAGCCAACGTAAGTACATTGTCTTTTACAAGGAAGAAGCATTTCCAGTGTGTTTTGCAGACATCTGTTGCTATGCAGTTGCTTTGACAGTTGGCCCTCCCTGGGAGATGAGCTGTGTTGTGAGCTGTTCCTAATTTTACATCTCAGTAGCTTTGCTTCTGGAGCTCCTGCTCTGGATGACACAGAACTACACAATTACAGTGTCCCGATACCATTCCAGCAATTCACAGAGATCTTAATTTAGCCTAATTAAGCCTTAATTAATGCATGTAGAATCATTTCAGCAGATATAGATGAAACAAATTCAGTTCTATCCCAGTCAGAGCTGTTACCTCAAGAATGTAATGGTTGTATTAAAACTTAAGAGGTACTTTGTAGGGTTGCCAGGATTTCCTTGGGGGGTGAGACCAACGCATAAAGAAAGTGAGAAAAGCCTGCTGATCTCTGAGCTTAGCTTAATCTTTGGGGTAAATTGTGCTGTTTTACATGTCTATGTGTGTGAAATAACATCTGGATTTTCTGAGTTCCCTAAAAACTGATGAGCGAGCCTTTCAAGTCCTGGGGGTGAAAGTATCACTTCAACCCAGCTCCACTTGTTCCTGACACTGGTATGTTAGGGCATCCATACAATGGCTTACATAGCCTGTGAACATTTCATACAGACATACATATGTATATGGATATATGATATATTCAATATGCAAGATTTAAAGTTCTTAAAATGTTAACTTTCTATAAGATTTTCCCTAGATATTTTAACAGTATTTTGTTGTGTTTTGCAGAATTCTGCACTCTGTTGTAATAATGTCAGTTTGAAATAATTTAGATGAGCTTACTGAAGTTACTTTGGATTTGTATTACTCTGAGAGTGGAGTGTGCCCTGTGCTTATTTTTCTGCTTCCATCTAGCTGTTCCTGATTTTTGGCACACATGCAGCAACAGGTGTGATCATGAGTAATAAAATCTTTACACCTGCACTGACTCACAGAAGAAACCTCTTGCCAAACAGGTGTTTATATAGTTACGGTGACTGTACTTTAAAGATTTCAATGCTCTAGCCTCTCAAGTCAAGTGTCAGCCTACTGTGAGCAGTTATTTCACTCTCCAAATTGGTGGCCCTGAAGTCAGGCAGGGTAGTAGCAAAGACATAAAAATAAAGTGTGATTGTCGAAAGGGGTGATGCAATCATATGTGCCTGTTGAATGTCAGCATAGCAGAATGAAGGTGTATGAGGCTACTTCTAAAGAGGGTTCAGCATGAAGCTATAAAGAAAACTATCTCTAGCATTACAAAATCCTGCTGTGGCAACTCTGAGCTAATGCAGTTTCTAGGTTTTTAGGGTCCTTCAGCATCAGTGTGACAAAACAAGCAAGGAGGATGGGCAGACACACAGCGTCTGGTTCAGAGTGTATGTAGGCTATAATAGAGCTGACCTGGAAATTCTGTTGTGGATTTCCTTACACCTTGTCCTGACAAAGAAAGCAGTAATTCGTCACTCCTAGCCATGACAGATGTATTCCACTGCAGCCTCACCGTGTGAATGGAGCCACGTGTTTGAGTTCCCAGTGTATGTCCTGTCACACCTGTGCAGTTTTGCAGTTTCCTGCATCTTTTTTCTTCTTCACTTATTCTGGAGACATAGATGTTTTTCATTTTTCATTTATGATCCTCATCCTGTCCTGAGAACTTCCCTTCACATTTTCCAGAAGCATCTTCACCCAAGTCTGAAAGTTTCCTCCAGCCACTTGTTGTTGATGTCTCCTCTTGGCCGCCCCCTCTCACTGAGGTGTTGCTGAGGTGCTGTGGTCTCCCTGTCTGGGCATTCTGGGCTCTCCTGGGGCCCAGCTCTAATGCTCCAGCCAGATTCCACATTAGTTTCATATTACCTGTCTTCTGCTGCCAACTGCTCTTCTAAGGGAGCTGGCAGGTAAGGGGAAATGAGAAATAACTGATCCCTGACTTCATTCCTTGTTGCAGGTTGTCTGTTGGTCATGTGGACAATGGTTTACAACCAGAGAGTTTCTCCATCAATCCTTCAAGCCTCATGCCCTCACCACTCTGGTCTTTTCCAACTAGAGTCGGATTTTTGGGTCACGGATTAAGTTTTAAAAAGAAACTGTAGCAATAAGTCATTACTTCTCCCAGAATAAATTATAACAAGATTTCCCTCTGGTTTGGATCTGTTTAACTTTGTTTTCTGTAATTTACACATGACACAGTGATAACTCATAGCCCACCTCTGCCTAGCAGGAAACCTGTGATTTCCTTGGTAAAATGCCATCACTTTTAATTTTAGTTATTCTCTTGTCATGCAAACTTAAACCACAATATCAAGTCTCAACTTCTAGTACATCCTTTTATTACAACTGTCTTTCTATGCTTTTGTGTGATATTTTAGTTGATAATGAATAAGAGAATAAATGCAGCTGTGTTTTAGAACCCACAAGTGATGGATATGCCAAAAGTAGCTTGTGGAAGATAAATATTCCTGCCGCTGTGGTCTCCCACGGCTGGTGTCCTGAATTTACATAGAGGGGAACGTTCAAAAGCTGCTTTTTTTTATTATTAGCAAAATAAAAAATGACTGTCCTTAAAGTGAGGCCAAGAAAAATGTAGGTCTGACCTTTTTAGTTTTCAGTTGTGGAATGTGATGACAGTTGATACCAATCATTATTTTAAATGTTCTTCCCTTGAGCCTTCTTAGTTACAGTGAGATTCACAGAGAAGATCCAGCATGTTTTTGCATCCTTTTTATTAGTCCTCAGTTAAAGAAATAGACACCTCAACTGCTTTTCCATGTCACGGCTTAGGACAAAACTAAAATGTATTCAAAAATGGATACATTTTTTCAGTAATATGAGCTAAAAAGTGATCACTATGCTTGTGCAGTTGAACTCACTGGATGTGAAATGCAGTGTCTCTCATAAAGGTTTTCACTCATTGTATTGGAGTAATTGTCACATAAATTTCCTCCTTGTGCCTTTGGTGATAGAGAATTACCAATTTTTCACAGATGCTTCTCTGAACATGTGAGGGGCAGGTTGTCAGCATTGTGGAAGTTCTGCACCAGGAACAGCCAACATTTGAGATAATTCAAACTTTTATCCAGCCCCCTTGGTGCACTAGAACTTGGAATAGTACAAGAGCAGCCTTTTCAGGTTTTTTTTCAAGATTTAGGCATTTCCTGCGCTAACTGAAAGCAAGAACTACAGGTATGAGGAGAATAAAATAAAAAAAAAAATAAAGAAACACTGTGTTTTCCAAGTCTTTAGAAAGCTTCAGAGGGCTGTGCTGAGTTCAGTTTTCAGTTCAGATCAGGTTTGTTTGTGTTGGGCTTGTTCTGTCCCAGTTTTACCATCAGTAGTTTGGGTCACTGCCTCATTTCCCAGGTGACCCTATGCTGGCTTTTACAGCATGTACCAGGTGAATACAATTCCCATTAGTGTTGGACTGACAACACTGCAGCCTGGCCCTGCCTTCCACTGCATCTGTACTGTGTTCATTATTTATACCTGCACAAATGGGTATAGGAGCATTTTAGTTCTGCATTGCACTGGGAAGAATGACTGTACAAAAAGGTTGATTGTGAAAAGTTGAACCTGCTCAGATTTGCGTTTTTCCATGCTTTTCCTCTTCTTTTTTTTTATTTTTTATTTTGTTTTAAGTCAGAAAAGGATCACATCTACAAACTAATTTAAAGATCTCAGAAAATTCTCAGAGTTACCACTGTCCTACCCATTGTAAATTCCTGATGGTCTACAAGGCACTGTAGCACAAGGACTTTAGTGCTTCTTAATCCTGACCTGAGATGACTCTGAGTGTCACAGGCATGAGTGCCTGTTGAAGGCAGGCTGAGTTTACTTCAGGGAATTATTGTGTCCAAAGCATTGCCATATGTGTGCTGTGAATGCCACTGAGTAAACAATATATCTCTTCTGGGATTGATGGATTTTACTTTAGTGACCTGTCGCAGGCATTGGTTTTGTATGTTAAATATAAAGTAAAAATAAAAAAAAGCATCTGCCTGATCTAAAAATTCAGATAGAATTCAGCTCTCTGTCCAGTCAGTTCCTTGCTCTAATTTTGTATTGACAGTCTCCATTGGCTTCTATTAAAGGTACTTAGTGTGACTTCAACATGATCATCCTTGGAGAGGTTCTGTAATTTAGGATTTCAATAGTCATGTGACAGGTTTAGCATATGCCAAGGTAGAATAAAAAGTATTTTGTGTTGCTTTTTCATCTTGCACTTCACTGAAAAAATACCAGAAACTAATATTCAACAGGAAAACCTCAATTACAATATAGGCTTGCTATAAGTAAAAGAAAAAAATATTTAGAATTTTTGGAGTTTCTTTTAAATCAATTGGTTGCTGAATGAAATGATTGCTGTGGTTCAAAGTTTCCTTTAGTTTATACAGGATTTCAAAAGAATGTGTCGTACATTATTTTTGGAATGTTTTAAATGCACTTAACTAACAGAACACAAAAATAACACAAACTTCTGGTGTGCTGCTGTCATACTTTTACCAAAACAAGTTATTGCTTTCAGACTCTAATCTGTTAGGTGTGGTTGGAACACCAGCCAACTCTTTTCAACTATAAATGTCCATCAATTTTATTTTTCCAATTAGGTACGTAAATACAAATGGACTTAAAGTTGAGGGGTTTTTACACAGAAGGAGAAGAAAGTAATCATTCTGTTAAGCCTGTGCACGCTGGCCTTGATCCAATAAAGCACTTAAGTACAAGTTTCCCTCTGAACACATTATGGTCCCATTGACTTCAAAGCACAGCTAATATGCTTAAAGTTAGGCACATGCTTAAGTGTTTCATTGGATGAGGGTGATCTTGCCACGGCCACCTTAGGTAGTTTGCATGTCTGACTTTGAAAAGACTATGAGATCTGATGATGTTTCAAAGTTAAGCTGATTTTATCAGCTGGAGTAAGAGAAAGCCTTCCTTTGCAGCTTCTCCCATGGCTGTTCCATTGGAATTTGTTATCAGAAGCATCTGGACATTGACTCCAGCAGCTGTGCCCTCGGACTCAGTGGGCTGTTTGGTTGTACCAGTAGGGCATTTGCTCGGATTTGTTCACTGTAGGACACAGCCATCCATCATTTCGATAGCACTCTTACAATAAAAATCAATATGGTCATCTATTGGAAGGCAGTCAGACTTGTGAAGGGAAGAGCACTTGCAGTTCTCCTCAGTGCCAACAGGAGCTGGGAGTGGTGAGCCCTGTACTGAGGTCTCTTGGGGACCACTGAGCTCTAATGAAAATCCTGAGACTGTTCAAAGGATCTTTGATGGGCCCTGATATATTTATCCTTGCAGTAGAGTTGTACAGGTATTTCATTAACATCTCCATAGAAAATAACCAGGTAACCTTGTAACCTCTTTTGGAAATGGGAATAGTCTTTTCCCCAGAGAAAGTCTGTCTTGGGGTCTGTCCCAGTCACAGCCTGGGTGACTATCCCAAGGACTGGGGAGTATCCTTACAGGCTGTCCACCCATCTGTTCCCCTTTTTTCCTGTTTAATTCCTCCTCTGTGTGCACTGGCGAGAGGTTATTGGTGCAAGATGATAAACTGTCCACAGAGGCAACCACACTTGACGTTTTTCTGTGCTTACTGTCTGCAGAGTGTAAATACTGATTTTTGTCTTACACAGTTGTTCTTATATTTATAAGGGCAGCTTTCCTGCAGTAAGGGAAAGATAATTCTCAATCCAAGGTAAGGGGAAAATCTTTGAGTACTAATTTTGATCTGTCCTCCCAAATGCATTGGTCAAATATATCCTCCTGTATCTCCTGGTGGTGTTTTGATCATCAGCTGCATTTGAACGCATAATAAAGAAAACTGCAGCCTTTTGAAAAAAAAAAAGTCCTATGAAACTCTGTATTTGATTTCTTATAAAATAAACCCCAGAGCCACCATGGATGACTTTAACAATGAAACTCCAGTGCCATTTTGAAGTGGCCCTCAAAGTCAGACAGTATTATAACGAATTCGTGATCTGTAAAATAAGATTTTGCTGAAGTTCATCAGGAGCATAAATGATGATCTAGTTAGACCTCTTTATTGAAGATGAGAGGCTGCTTACAAGTTTGAATCTGAAGAGCAGCCTGTGGTGGTGGGCACTGCAGAAAGCTGGATTAGAGAAGTGCTCCTCTTCTCGCTGATTGTTGTTTTATTAGGATAACAAAAGGTGAGGGCCTCTCGGGTTTAAGCAGACTGCAGGTATACTTTTGTCACATGCCCAAGTCTGTGTACCTGGAGAGCTGGTTTATATTGTATAGAAATATCTTCGGAAGTTTCTCCTTTTCTAACACTGAAGGAGACGGAGAAAAGACTAGGTGATGTCCTTTTTCCTCAAAAAAGAATACAGCTTTCCTTATTGCTTTTGGTTCTTTCTTCTCTTTTTCTAGATCTTCTTCTGTGAATTTTGGTAAATGGCTTGAGATGGGAAGCAAGTAAGAGGCTTAAGACACTTGACTCTGCATTCTATTTAGGCATCAAATAGTATCATGTATTGTGTGCTGTGAATATAAACACACACCTCTGTGTTTTTAACTTTGCACACACAGTCACAATTGCATGGAATAAAATGACAGTGTTTGCACTGCACTGTGGTTGTTTGCAGGTTTATTCCTGAGCCCTGGTCTCCGTGCAGTGCCACCTGTGGCAGTGGCATCCAGGTGCGGGATGTGAAGTGCCGAATTCTTCTCGCATTCACTCAGACCGAGGTTGAGCTGCCGGAGGAGGAATGTGAAGATGTGAAGCCACCAACAGAACGAGTCTGTCACCAGATGTCCTGTGACAGTGATCCTGTCCCCTACACACCAGAATTTTCACATGCTGAAGATGGCAACGTGATTTACGACTGGGAATACATTGGGTTTACTCCTTGTTCAGCCACATGTCTTGGAGGTACCTTTATTTATTTAATTATCCTGAGTTGTAAGAATTTGGCACTGTTTGATGATGTTGGGTCTTCTGTTAGGGTTACCCTGAAGCAGCTGTGTTGACCTGGAGGAAAACATGCAGCTACAAGCTGTAACATATTTCTGGGTTATCCATAGAGTATTTCAAGCTACTTTGTTTCCTTTGTCAAAAACTGACTTTATTTGGTTAAGTAAGGTGCAAGAAGTTGGTACAGCAACTTGCTTTAGTTGTACAGCTGCATGAGGTTTTGCCATCTGGTCAGTGGTACCAGCACGTTTGATGCATCTGTGCTGGGAATATTTGAATGGCCTGAATATTGAAAGTGTATCATTACAGAATTAAAATTCCCATGTTTATTCCTTACCTTCCAAAATTCTGCCGTTTTCTGCAGTACAGTGGAAATACAAAGTTGTAATTAGGGAGACTTGCTTTCAGCCTGATGAGCATGAAGATCCAGCAGGAGTTTGATCCAGTCTCAGTGCACTGTATCACTCCGTAGGAACTCTGTGCCATACATCTGTCTGCAAGTAGTTAGGCACATTCCTTTTTGCATGTAATCGAATCTCCTTGTCATCCTAAGTACATGTTACTAGACAAGGTTGCTGGTGCTGCTACTACATACTATACTTTGGGACTGAACACAAGTGAGTTATGAGGTGTTAAGTGGAGGCAGTGGAATTGTGAGCACACCTATATATGACAGGACTGCTGACATCAGTGGGAAGTGAAGACAGTTGTACCCACAGAAGAAATAAAAAATGTAGAACAGGGGAGAACAGAAACAATTGGAAGCAGAGAGCCAGATAGAGCTCACAGACAGCAGCCTCCTTTGTGCTGTTCACCAGTTCAAACCTGGAAGACAGAAGCTGGGAGGGATGGACGCCCCAGAATGGGTCAGCAGGATGGTAAGTGACAGATAGTGCCTCCTTTATCACTTAATACTGCTGTTTACTGAGGGGGTTCATCCATAGGAATAACAGCACGTGATCACAAAAGCTGGAACATCCCATTCCCTGCACTCTCTGCAGTGGCCGTTGTGACTAGCAAGGGAGGAGAAACTGTAGTCCAAGTAAGTATGTATAAACACAAGATGGAAGTAGCAGCTATTGTGACTGTCTTTTTTTAAAGGGAGAAATGTTTTTAGAAATAAGGAAATTTTATTGCAAAGCAGAGTCAAGGCTTTCATTACTTCTAAATTTGTAGTTCTCTCATATCTTAACTGTACAATCATTGCCATCTTAAATCCACTTTACTGCTTTTTAGCTAATGTCTTTGCCAGAGGTGTTCTGAAACGCCAAAGTTTTTGTATTTTGAGGACATGATCAGATATCTAGGCTGAAATAATCTCTAGTCTTTGCCTGCTGTTTTACATGTGCATGTTTGCATTTGTCTGCATCTTCATGGGTAAGTTTGTCCACACATAAAACATCCACATAAAAGCTAGCACTTGGTATGTCAGCTGATGGTCATTTAAGGAGCCTGTGCTGGATACAATAGTTTCATCTGAGGGAATTTCAACATTACTTATGAGCAGAATCTCATGTTCAGCTTGATTTTGCTATTGAGGGAGCAGAGTGTGAATTCTGCTGTTGACTTTTGACCCTTTCATGAATTTGGGAGGTTCCTGGACCTAGAATTTTCCTTTAGGTGTTTGTAGTAATCTAAACCATGTTTGATATGCAGTAGAAATCACCCACTTGAAGAAGTTTGAAAGACAATACCTGTTTGTGTTTTTAAGACTTCTGTGGTATCATTGGTACCGTGTCTAGACATTTTCCTTCTGTGATGCTCCTGGGAAATGTGGGAAGTTGTCAGGGTGTTTTATCAATGAACAGCTTCAGAAGCCCCCATGCTGCTATGCTAGTTAGGTACCAGTGATTTTTCCCTTGTATCAGTTCTGGTCTTCTGGCTGCCTTGGCAAAGGCTTTCAAACAGACCCGAAATTACCTGCCGATAAATAGTTTTAGGGGAACCAGACATCTCTTCTGTTTCCAACTTATTGCAATATACTAACTAATGATCTCACTGTCTACTATTTTTCCATTGTGTAGTTCAAAGGAGCTGATCCATTTCTGCTGAGTTTTATGTTCAAATTTCATTTCAATTAGATGAACTCTTTCGTTACAGGAAATAAATGTTGTCTGAGTTTGGAATATCCCAGTGTAATGTAAATTATATTAGGTACTTTACTATGTATGTATCTAGCAGTGGCTGTTAAAAGAAATTCCTGTGGATTTCTGTATCCTTGGAACTCCCTGCCACCCCCATTTCTTGGTGCTTGACTGTCTCTGAATGAGAGAAAGGTCTGCAGGGTCTAAGTAGGCTGGAAGCTTTATAGGCACTATTTGGGCAACATCTGAATCTCTGTTTCAGAGCTTGTCACTTGCACATTTTTTTTTTTTAATCCTTGTATGGACTAGACTTGTAATTCAAAGTCTTCTCTGGTCTCTGAAAAGAAAAGAAAGAAATGCAGGTGGAAACGCTGGGGTTTTTCAGGTATTCGAGTTACAGAGAAAGATCTGCAATGTCAGACATTGTCTTTCCGGCTCTAGGGCAGCAGTAACGCGAGTCTTGGGTTATCTGTGCCTTCTTGCACCAGAGCTGTGTGGGTCATCACACAGCACAAGGAGAGCCATGCAACCTGCAGCTTTTGAGAACAGCTCTGGTGTGTTATGGCTGTTCACGTAATAAATGCCCCTTTCATCAGCCTCCCGTGAGTGCAAATAAAAGTTTTTAAGGCCAGTTTGTCACGAGGCAGATGTCACCTTTGTTATCCACAGGAAGCCCTGTAACCATCCTGAAAGCTAAAGGTCTGGTTTTTCTTCAGTGCCTGAAGAAATCACAAAATGAAAATAAGCCAACTGTGCTTGGGGATCTCAGGATTTGGTTTCATTTTTCCAGAATGTTTCTGGGGGTTTCTTTGGTTTTGTTTTTGTTTTCTTTTAAATCTGCAGAACTTTAGCCCTGATGTGAGAGCCCCCACAATAAGTTTAATTCTCATAATGTCGTCAGTAGAGAATTAATGGTTGTTATCAGAATGAAGAGTATGCCTGAAGAGAAATGTTTGTGTTGTAATCTATAGTATTTCTTTAGTTTTGTCAGTCATTTAACTATTCCACAATATTTTAAAAGGATGTTTTCCATTTAAAAAACTCACTGAATAATTTCTTGTTTAAATATACCTTCAGTTGCAAAAAGCATATTTTGGTAGTTAAAAGCAAATATTATTATTATTTATACTCTATATGCTTCAGAAATTATGATTTTGGCCCCCTAAAGTAATTACACTGGCCTAAAAATAATGGAATTAAACAATAAATAACATAGACACTTCCTGTTATTTCCTCTATAGTCTGTGGCTTTGGAAACTTCAGGGTGCAGTCAAGTTGTGTTTTTGAGCTTTTGTCTGGACCATAAGGGCTAAAAGTTTACAATTTTATTTATGAGAAACCTGAGATTCTTCGAAAATTAATGGATTCTAGCCAAATTTGAGGGCTCTAAGAAAAGCAATGACCTTTCTGAGACTCACATAGCATTTGCTTTCAACTTGTGTTGTAGTCAGTTGGTAACTGTTACTCTATCACCAGTTTCATTACCTGCAGATGCTGTTTACTCTTTCACAGAAGTATAAAACAGATTTACAGGGGCTCAGGGATACTTAGGACTTGGCATTTCTGCTGGGTTATTTTCAGCTGATAGTACATATTTGTAAGCAGCCACCAAACTGGGACTAGCTGTGCTCCCTCTTCCAGCTACAGAGAATAGATCCACCCTCTTACTGTTTGCACAGCAGCTTTCGACCCTTGTTTTCTGTGTTCCCTAAAAGAGACAGAAACAAAATTCTGGGCTTTTTTCAAGCATTTTGATCTTTTAACACAGCTTCATGCACTGTGTATTTCACTGCATGAAAAGATTGTAAAGGAATCTAAATGTATGTGGTTTGAATGCTGGGTTAAAATAAATATTCCATTTCATGGAATAGTAGGGTAATTACTACAATAGTGCATCAGATTACTGTAAAAATACTTAATGCTCCCTGCTGCATACATAATGTTTTAGTTAAATTATCTACTCTGCTTATATTACAAGCCAAGAAAATCATACATATAAAACTTTGTTTGTTTGAATAATAGATTTTTCCGTTTTCCAATCAGTGTAGAGTAAGAAATTTATCAGTGATTGAGTTTCCCAGCTAATGGAAAATTATGGCCTGGGGTGAGAAATCTGATTAATTGTGAAGATATTTAAACAAATCTAACATCAATTAGGTACAATTATTTGTTCAGTAGAGCTGTTGAACTGAGGAACAGGAAGAGAGTGCCTGGAAGGTTTTTAACAACTGTTTAGTATCTCTTTTGTACTTGCAGCATCAAAATAAGGTGTAAGTTTTCTTTCACTAAGGCCCCTGTGGGGAAGAATTGCTACTGCAGTTTGTGCTCTGTGCTTGACTCAAATGAAATACACACCACATATCAACGTTTTCTTCTTGTAATGCAATTAAAGCCTTGCAGGTCGCGCTGCAGGGCAGGAATGGCTTAATGAAGCCGCGGTGGCAATTTGCAGTTGAAAGCCCATCACCTGGGATGATGTGCCTTTTGTTCATTTGGCTGCCCAAATTAGCTTATATAACACTGAGATAAAAAGCTCCCGTGGGATTATCGCCAATTTAGATGGTCTGAAAGGAATCTTGTTTCATGCCCCTCCTTTGTGTGAGGTATTGAGAAGGTGCTGCCTATTGCAGCCTGTTCAGGGCCGCGGCATCACCTTGGAGTGCAGTTTGCCCTCAGGAGCACAGTGAGGTCACTGAAGCTGAAGATTGGTAGCATAGAGTGAAACTTGACTTAAAGTGGAGATTATATGGATGCTTGACATGGTCTTGATTGCTCATCTGGTAATGACATGCCATTTCTGCCAGAACACAATCCTTACTTCTCTCCTGTAGACAGTCAGATGTGCATTTCCTTCGTAAGGGGAAAGAGAAGCTGCTTCTGTTTAAACAAACACATGGGGATTGACTGGACAGAAAACACTTTATTCCCCTGGTTGTCAGTCTGCAATAGAAAAAAATATTTATTTGTTTGTCATTTGAGCATTTTCCTACCTGGATTATAGTAATGGTGTTTGTTGTTCAATATTTATTCTCAGCCTCACTAGTAAAAGTGTTTTCCCACAATGCGTGTGATCTATGTTAACGTAATTATAAACACTTTGATACAAGAGATCTGAATAGGTTGTCAATCATATTTAAGGTCAG
>JAOXXN010000150.1:11131783-11152108 GCA_026770055.1 Myrmophylax atrothorax | reverse complement strand
GCCTTATTTTGGAATATGTCCTCCTTCATTCACATTAAATGCAAGCTTGCTACCATTTCCCAATCAGAAAGATTTAGAGAAGTGAATTTAGAAGCTGCAATTACAGGTAAAGGCAATAAAAGCTAGGAGAGAGGGCTGAGAGACTTGTCAAAGACTGTTTAGGACCTGATGAATTGTTTCTCTCATACTAGGTCTCATTGCTCTGTTCTGCCCGTGGTTGGACATAAAGAAATACTGTTGTATTATTTTAATTCCTTAATTGCGTGCTGGAAAAACTTTCTTTTATTCTTACTGTGTGGAAAAGTGGAAGTAGTTTAATAACTAGATAACACAAGGACTCATATGAAATAGAGTGTGTGCATTCCCTCTCAGAACTAAAAACCCCTCAACAAAACAAGCTAGTTTAAAATTAGCATGTGTGGTGTGGGACACTGAGCTTAGCTTGCCTGAATCCTTCCTTCCACAGTGCTCGGTAAGCTGCGGTGTTGGAATCCAGAGGAGAAAACTTGCCTGCCAAAACCTAACAGCAAAGGGCCAGTATGTCACATTAAATGGATCAATGTGTAGTGGTCTGTCTCCTTCACTGCTTGTAAGGTCTTGTCAGATGAATGCCTGCAACAGTAAGTATGTTATTTTGTCTAGTTTCTTGCTGATCTGGAAGGATCTATTTGTAAAGAAAACTCTATATACACGTGAATTCACTCATCTTGCTATACTTTCACAACATTACTAATCTGGCAGAAACTCAGTGTCATAATTACTAAACCAGTGATAACATGATTTTTTTATCTGCCAATTAGAAACAAAAGTTATGATCTCAACACGCCATTCTGATTATGCGTTCAGGTACATAGCTCTCACCCTCATACTTACCCATATTTGATCCGATTTGTCCTTTATACTATTCCAACTAAAAAAAAATCCATAAATTGACCATAAATTACAAAAGACATTAGAAAAGATAAGAATCCAATTCTGCCTTGTCTTTTCACTGTACATTTGTATTACACTGGACATTTCGCTTAGCATGGTGGAATTCAAAACCTGAAACTGTGCCAGGGATAACTTTAGGTATAATTTCTATCTTTCCTATAGAAACTGGGATCCCAGTCTCATGAGCTCTGCCGGAAGTAATGACAGTACAGGAACTTTTCAAAAAATCCAATATTTTATTGCTGTCTATATAAGAACCTTTTCAGAAAGATAGTCAATAGAAATTGTACAGTTTGGTCACAGTTGGGTTGTGATACTGATGGTAGTTGTACTAATTGCTTGTGTGTAACACCAGTGGAAATACCTCACTGATATATTCAATTGCATACACTAATTTGGAACAGACAGCTCTAAATGCAGGTTCTTTATGTCTTGAACTTGTGTTTGCTTTCCTTTATAAAAGGAGAGTTTGGGTTTGCAGGCTTGGGGAGCAGGGTGCTGAGAAGAAAGGAAGAAAGTAGAGCTTTTATCTTTGAGTTGGGAGAAAACAAAAAGCCTTCATCAATGGCCTGGTTTTGATCACAGATCAGATAGATATGTTTTCATCCAATTCATAGTGCTGTCAAGAAATAGCTACTTTATACATCTTGAAGCTTCACTTTACAAATTATTCACAAAACAAAATAAGAAATAGAATAATTACTGATTCATACATAATATGAAACTTCTTTTCCTGGCCTGCATTTCAGATTAACATGCCAAAATCCTGAGGTTCAAGTCTCCACTTAAATAAAGCCCTGTGGACTTTCAGGAATGTCCTTGGCATAAGGTTTAATAAAATATTTTGAGCTGCATATCTATCTGAATTTAATTAATTGTGGATAGTTGAATGGCAGTGTAGCTGGTTTGCAAATTGCTTAGCTCAGACTGATATTAAAGTTACAATGTCAGCTTCCAGCACAGTGCCAAGGGAGCAGGACAGTGGCCTGCAGAGGGAAGCCACCAGACTGAAAGGGTGCAGATCAAAGTCACAAAGGGAACCACTGTCCTCTCCCAAAGCCTATGGAGCAAGGGAGCCCCCTCAGCTCGGATCTGCCTGGCAATTCTGCTGTGCAGCAGGAGGGCAGGGGATGGTGTGCGGCTTGTCCACGTCTATAGCTGCAGTTTGGGTCTTGCAGAAGGAGCCAGGGCAGGGGCAGCAGCAGGCTTTGCATTCACAGGAACATGCAGGAGGCATCTCCTCCTCCTGCAGCCCTGGGTTCAGGCTGCCTTCAGGTGGCAGTGAGTAAGAAGGCAGGAACACAGTGTGGCTGTAGGATGGGCAGGCAATGAGCTCTATATGGAGGGATGTGGGGGTGGGGGTATTGCGGGTGCTTTTGGGAATTCTTGCCTTTGAGAGCAATTTCTGAATATGCCTTCTCAAGATGATGCTTCTGTGGCTCTGAGTGCTGAGTCATTTCAGACTTAATCTTTTACCCTGAGACTGGTAATTGTAGCTGTTTTCTGACTTAATAGTGCTTATTAAGTAGAAACAGTTCTGACTCCGGGCTCTGTGAAATAGGAAATAACACCAGTCTAGCCCTGAGGTCACTGGGAACTGAAATCCAGCTGAAGCTGTTGCGGGCAGATCATTAGAGGTCACAGATGCAGATGGATTTGTATCAGGTGGTGATTAGGTCCAATGGCTTCAGCGCGATACATTCCTTAAGTAAGATTACCTTTACTCTCACACTCTGTTACCTCAGCAGCTGCAAGATTGGATGACACAAAGGGTCCAGAGAATGCATTATGTGGCCTCATACATTCGTGTGACCTCACATATTTCTATGGCCTGACATCCACAACTCTGAACTTTGTTTCACACCGAGCCTTGTTCACCAGTCACCAGTAAAACTACACACACCCTTTAGTGTTGAACTGCTAATGAGAGTTAGTGGTCTGTCTTTTTTAAAAAAATGAAATGGATGAGACTTGTTAACATATTTATAAGTATGCACTGGGTTTAATTCCATGTTGGAATAACTAGTGTAAACAGACCACAGCCTGAAGTATTTTAATTTGTGTGTTTAAAGTTACACTTACCGTGTCTGTAAGTTGGAGTTTGGAAATGGAAGATTTAATGCTGGAACACTTCCCTGAAAATAAATATTTGGGGCCCAATAACTTATTAAAAACAGGACGCCACTTTAATAATTTTTGTATACTGAGAGCCTAAAACTATTTATTTATTGTACCATGTGAAATGTTTGAGGGAACCATGTATCTGGATAACAAATCCCAATTTAAAACCTGTGTAATTATGAAACCATGATATCCCCACAGGTCTGAACTCATTACCCAAAACATTGAAAATAACCATTTTGTTTTATAAGCATGAGAATGCACTCTAGGGTGTAGTTCCTACAGTGTACACACTTATTGAATGCTTGAAGCATTTAGCTTTTCACCTATTTCTTCACAGCATATTTGAAGCACGTGTATGTCAGAAGTATGCAGTTTTTCACATATCATTTGTGTACCATCAATGTAGTTGTCCATTTATTTAAGTACCTACCACATGGAATAGTAGTACTGATTTCAGATTCAGACATGCTGAGAAGTGATTTGATCTGTGTGTCCATTTCCTGGCTCATCAGCTCGTTCTGCAGGCTCTGAGTTTTCTTCCTGTCACATACCAAAAGGCTGGGTCACCAAACACAATTGGATTGTTTTCTAGCACCAGCAGCAGTGTTTCCTGACTCTTCCCATCTGGCCAGTGTCACCTTGCATGGAAGAACTCAGGGGTTCGTGCCCTTGCTCCACACCTCCTCCTGCAGCGCTTTGTTCCTCCCCTACCCAGTGCTCTCCATCAGATTAGTTCTGCTGATCAAAGCAGGGCACGATGGTTGCCAGCAGTGAGTCAGCACAGTGGTATCCAAAACATTGCAGTCTCCAGTGTGCCTACCCAGGCACTGCTGGGAAAGCCTGGTATTCATCCAGGCAGGTCCCCAGAAACCTTCCAGCATCCAAGTGCCTGCAGTACAGCTATGGAGGAGCTTTGGAATACCCAGAGTCTCCATACTCAGCCTGCACAAAGCTTTATGCTGTTATTGCCTGTTTATGTCAATTCATCTGATTGTTATATTCAGCTTCTCAAACTTTTGCTCTATTTCTCTATTTCCTTGCTTCTCTCCTTCCTTTTTTTTGGCACAGCACTGTAAGCAACTCATCTTTCAACTCAAGAAATTACCTTCAGCCAGTGATTACAGAGTGATTTTGCCTCTTGCATGTACTGTGTCTTCACTGACTGTTTTTTCACCCCCTGTGTCACTTGGCTTGACTCCGGCAACCAGCACAGCCAGCCAACAAGTTAAATAACATTCAAAGGGAACCTTACTTTTTGAATAAGTTCTGGTGTATTTAGGTCATTCTGCAGTTGACAGTGCCCAAAGGTGGGAAAGGTGATAATGTGTTCACTTTTTTTTTTTAATTCAGTTTTTTCATTACCATCATGTCTAGCCTTTCTGAGGCAGCAATAGGAAATATGTAGCAAATATAAACATAATAGGATCATATATGTGGAGTACATACTGCATGTATATATATACATTTTACATATGTGTGCACAATCTACATCCTTCATATAGGTGTACGTTGCCTGTATCCTTTTATTGTTAGGAGCTTTGAGGAAGAAGCAATAGAACTCTTGGCTGGATCAGGGGAAATGTTATGGTTCCATGTTGTTCATATTTTTGCATTTTTGTCACTCAGTTAAAAACTCTGCATGTTGCAGTCTGACCTGAACAAAGTCAGGAAAAGCTCCGTGAAGCATTCAGTGAAAAGCAGATTTTGTAAGCATGACTGCCAATGATTAGATGCTTTTCAACACTTTGTTTTCTTGCAGAGATTAAACCTAAGCTTCCAGAAAAGTTTTCTGCCCAAGGACCTCGGATTGTCAGTATTCACCGAGTCTATATTCAGACAAGACAAGAGAAGCGCATTAATTTTACCATCGGAGGCCGAGCCTACTTACTTCCAAAAACATCCGTTGTAATTAAGTGCCCTGTACGAAGGTTCCAGAAGTCACTTATCCGTTGGGAGAAAGATGGACAACACTTACAAAACTCAAAAAGACTTGGCATCACTAAGTCAGGCTCGCTGAAAATACATTGTCTCGAAGCTGCTGATATCGGTGTGTACCGGTGTATTGCAGGCTCTGTGCATGAAACGTTTGTACTCAAACTCATTGGAACTGACAACAGGCTGATAGAACCACCGGCCCTGAGGAAACACTCCAGTGAGACCAGTAAGGCAGATCACAATGAGGCCAACAGCTTTGGGGCCAAATGGCATAAAATGAGCAAAATGTGGCAAATGTGGAGTAAGAAGAATGAGCTCTATCTGAGTGACAGGCAAGTGAATGATCAGCCATTCCTTCGAAATCTGGAAAGCTTTGGGAGCAATTCAGCAGAGGACTTTGGCTCTCGTGAGTTCAGGAACAAGCGCCTGGAGGCGGCGGTTCTCCAGGGCGCCTACAGCATGGACACGGCGCAGTTCGAGGAGCTCATCAGCAACATGAGTCAGCTCATTGAAACAGGAGAAGTCAGTGATGACTTGGCATCCCAGGTCATTTACCAGCTGATTGCTGAATTATCTAGGCCTCCACAACCAACTACTGAAAAATGGAAGGGAGCCCAGGATGAGAAACTTGCCTCTAAACTCACGGGCAAATCGCCAAATGAATCTGAACGTTTCAACTCAAAACCAGTTGATAAGTTCATGTTTGACCAGAAGGCTCCAGTTATTATGAGGCAAAAGGAAATTCCTCGAGTTTCCCTCAACAAAACAGTAACTGTACGAATTGGAAATACAGTTTTTCTGACCAAGAATACTCATGCTGTCATTCTACTCTGTGAAACAGCTGGTATTGGTGAAGTGAAATATACTTGGACAAAAGATGGCGAGACATTAAAAGCCTCCAAGAAGTAAGTAAATGGCTTCTCTTTTACGTTTGACTGACTTACTATGTCGCCTTTGACTGTAAAAATCCACCCTGCTGTGCAATATTAGAACATACTGTTGTAAAAATTGGATAACTATGACCACTGGGCCTTCCATCCTTTTAGCAAAGTAATTTATTTTTGTTCTTTCAAGTGTTTGTCACGTTGTTTGGCTTTACTAACATCCAGCTGTTGTCCTTTTCCATGGTACTATGTGGGAAGATACTTTTTTACAAGGTGAAGTGTTTTGGATGTTCTGACTGTATTTTTTGATCTGCCTTAATCATTTCATCTGTGGCAGAAAAAGGGCAGATGTATCCTCAAATTAGGAAGCCTATTGGATTCATTCAGATACCAAATACAGTGGGAGCACATTAAAAACATCTGCCATGGTATTGATGAAAATAAGTCTTAGCTCTTAACCATTTTAAGAAAGAAAAATGCCACTGGTACCCCCAACATCCTTCAACACATTAAATATTTAGGTTTAACTGGACCTGCATAACTTGAATTGAAAAAGAAAAAATGAGCTTCCATGTGTTTTTTTCCCAATACTTTAAAATATTTCTGTCAAAGACAAACAGATTTGTGAAATACAAAACAATAAAGAACCTGTATTACCATCACATTTGAGAGCTTTACCTGAAGAAAAGTACATCAAGAGTGTGTTATAGTCAGATATTTGCTCAAGACTGAGCAAATACTTCTCCTTCATTGCTGATAAATGAGAAGCTCACCTGATAACATTAACATTAACTTCGTGTGTGAGCCTCTTGGAGTTATAGCTTGCTCTTGAGTAATGAAAAAACCGATTCTGAAATGATAAAGGCACTTTTGGATATTTCTCAACATACTTAACTGATTAAATGCACTGCCAAGAAAAACACACTTCTGCAGGGCTATCAATTAAAGCAAAGACACCAAAACTAAGCCGTTTTAAAAAGTGAAAATGTTTTTGGAACCGTGTAGCTCCCACCAGTAATGTTTATTTTATGAAATGCGCATAATTTTCCATTAATTTTCTGCAAGTGATCCTTTGATATTTTTGGACATGATGGTGTTTTGTTTATTCACGAGCATGTTTGCTTCCTAATTTTAGCTCAGACTGATATTCTTTCACTTAAGGCATACATTAGCAAAGTAGGTTTATTTCCTATTTTTTCACAGTAAGATTTCTTAGTCATAAATCCACATATGTGTGTGTAGACTCAAAAGCCAGTGATGCCAATAGCATTGCATCTGAAAAAGTGTGTGAGGAGGTAAATGGCTGTTTATCTGTTGGGTTGGTAAAGGGTGATGTACCTGAGCCACTCACAAGGTGGTTTGTTTGGTTGAGACGCCGGTATTTGTGATTTTAGTATTTCATGAATCTATTTTGTAAATGTACTCAGTGTGGGAAGATACCAGATCTACAGGTTTTTTGGGTGCAATGAGTGTAGGGCAATGTGACTTAGTACTGAGAGAGGTAACAAGGGAGAATTGTTTTTCTTTTCAGCCCCTCCCCCAGTTTGTGATGCTGTCTCTAATATTTTGCCCCTCAGAGGGCAGGCAAGGTATTCAAGACACCTGTGAGGTTTTGGTGGGAGATTTTAGCTTCAATGATGATTTAAGAAAAGCCCTAACAATCCCAACCCCACAGTAATTTGAAAGTCCCACCATAGACTTGTGAATTTCCCAATCCTGCTGAAATCCAAGCTTGCTGTAGAGAGACTGATTTTTTTCCAAGCCTAATAATTTTAACTGTGGTATTCTGATTTATTCATGCTTTTGTTCCCAAGGGGTCCTGGTTTGTAGTAGCAAATGCTCTGTCCTTCCAAGGGCTGCAACTAGGCCACGGCTCTGTATAAGGAGGAGATCTGAGGAATCTTCCATGTGTGTATCCACTTCTGTCACCAAAGAGGAGGCAGATCTGTTACTGTGTGTCCTGCTCTTGAACACTGAACTCCTAAAAAGGAGTCTTGCTGCTGTATCTGCAACTCTTGCAAGAAGATTCAGCTGGGTTTGACCCAACGTAGTGACCCTTGATTTCCTTGATTATTCTGCAGGGTGATCCTAGACACCGTTGGAAAAGTGCAGATTCGGAATCCTGCTCCAAAGGAACTTGGCACATACGGATGCCTTGTTGTTAATGACTTCGGTTTCGATATAGAAACATCATTGCTGTTACGTGCAGGTAAGACTGGAGCATCTGCAGAATTGGGCTTTTATATATGTATATACACACATATATATGTGTGTGTGTATAAATATATATATATAAGCACCCATCCCCACTGCAATGTGAAATAGTTTATTTTGTCGTCAATCCATGAAACTCTGCCTGATTTAATGGGCAGCAATAAGATGGTCTTGTTGCACTAAATGCTCTAAAACCACAGCAAGTGTGAGTTCGGTTTGTCCATATCTATCCCACCTGTATTTTCTGGCTGCTGCTTCGCAAACTGAATTCTGTTCCAAACATAATGAATTTAAATACAGGATCTATATTTAAAAGTCAAATAAAGATGTTAAAACTTATTATCCCTTTAATTTCAAAGAGATTCCTGTCATCTTGTCCTCTGTGTTAAATGTGACCAATTTGGAAGCCAGCAGTTTCTCAGCAGTTGTTGGAGATACAATTGTGGCAAGAATCGGAGCAAATGTTATGATTGAATGTCCCGTGAAAGGTAAGCAAGAACTGCACTGACATTCCTTGTAATGTTGGAATCGGAAGTTTACCTTTCATCTTGAAATAAATTACCAGTGAAGGCAGAAAATCATTGATCATTAGTCTTTTTTTATTTGGCATGTCACCCACACCAGTCCTATTTCTTTTCTGCCTGTCACTTCAATTTACACACATATGTTCAGAGTTTCCTTTGAAAGTGCTTTTCTTTCCATGAACCGGCCTAGGGCTCCATTATGGAGCTTAAAGCCCACCAGAGTGCAGGACTATCTTGCAGCAATAGCAGGCATGGCCAGCTGACTTGCTCATCAGAGAACTTTCCTTATCCCTGTTTGAGATGCACGTATGTCTAGACTATTGCTAAAACTGAAAATGAAATCTCCAGCCGTAGCTTAATAAACCTAAAACCTGACAGTGGAGTAAACTTACCTTTTAGAGCCATCAGTCTGCAGCTGCAGCAAGAAAACAAAGAACAGTGCCGAGCTATGAGAGCATAAAGATATTTTTCTAGCTCAACATCTGTGGAGGAGCGTTAATGTTTATCAGAAGTTACATGTATATAGCAGTCCACTGTTTCATTTTATTTTCCAGCCCTTTGTTAGAAAGGTAGATATTTTCTTTTTAATCTTATCATTGCTATCTGTTCAGTTTAAAGTGTAAGACTTAACTCAGTGCGGCAATATTTTGTCAAATATTTATTAAGCTGAGCTCAGCCTTTCGTGGAGATGATGTGTGAAAGTGCTGATAGTCACAAACGTTGCAACTGAGTGCAAAGAGCGACCTCAGAGCAGCCCGAGTGCTGCTCAAGTTTGTGCTGCTGGGAGGTGCATTTCAGAGGGTGTTGATACAGAACCAAGGTAGTGATAGAAATATATATATGCAAATAGCTCTGCACACAATAGTGGCGCCAGGCTGACATATATTAGGACATGTGGCTCTGCTATTCACCGTTGTACCAAGGCTAATTCTTTGATGAAGTAATATTTTCCAGCTATAGTTTGGCAACTCCGTGTATAACTGACCTACATCTCAAATTCAGCAGAGAGTTCATGTCACACTGTTAATATTAATATTGTTAGGATGGGTAAGCAGTTAGCAATTTAAATATAAATTAATATTTTCACATGGGACTGTAGATTTCCAAATGCTTTAGAACTGTGTATATTCGTGAGCCAAACTTTAGTTATGCTGAGACACCAGTGTTGACTTAGAAAATGATTTATCTAATTGCTTTATTTCCTGTCATTGCCAAGGAAGTAAGTATTACTGTTTATGAATAAAATAGAGCTTGCATGACTTAAAATGTCACTAAGTCTAGAAGCAGAGAAACTTTTGCAATGATGTAAGAAGATTTTTCCTGTTTTCCTTCCCTTTAATGAAAAGTAGTAAACCAGAAGATTGAACTTAATAGCACCTTATGCTAATAAGGTTTAATAGATTGTTTAATAGATGGGACCCAAAAATATGTCCATTTGCAGTGTAGAAGGAACTTTGCTGAGAATGCTGATAAAACATATGAATGATCAGACAAAGAAGAGCTTGAATCAGAAGAAAATATTAATATTTTTATGGACTCCAAAAGTTCCTGTCAACAGGCAGCGTGAGTGTGAAACAGCCTTTTATTGTCATCATCATACATGTGAATTTACAGGAATGACCTCTTGCAATCATGGAGTAATGGCCCACAGCAAATCCTTGCAAGTAATTCCTGAAGTAAAAGTGCCATCAGACAGTGATCAAACGTGACTGACTGTCAGCTGAGGATCTCTTAGAGTGACCTGTGAAAGTAATTATAAGAGCCTTTCTTTTAGTGTCAGGGAAACCTTGGCTAGATCTGGAGCACCTCTTTCTCACTGCCCTTCCTCCAGGTTGCTCAGGAATGTGTTTTCCCTGTGGATAAGTTCTCTGCCTGTCCTCAGTGAAGCATAACTAGCTAAGTCCCTGTGTTCTCCATGCTGTACTCAGTGCTTGTTCAGGATCCTTCAACACAGCCATTGCTCGTGCAGATTCCTCAGTGGTGCCGAGCAGATACATCTGATCTCTGGGACTCTCGCTAGCCCACGACATAGTTCTGCACAAGAGGAACCATCTAATGAATAAGATGTCTGTGTGTGAAGAGTGTTAGTGCCATGCCAGTAGCAGAATTACTTTTAAATTTCTTGGCTGCAATGACTTCTGAAGATTTTTTTTGTCTGTAGGATGAATAACATAAAGTACTTTCTAGAGTTGTTCAATCCATAGTTTCCTCTGGGAATAAATCTACATATTGAAGATGTAAAGCTTAATATTCTGTGCAGTGTTGGCCTGTTGGGTAAAGGGTTTTCTTCTTTTTCATTGTTGCTGATTTCGTTCCTTTGTCCTTTTGAAAGCTTTTCTTGCACACTCCAAAAATCACACTGAGATTGAAAAAAGCCTTTGAAATGCTGAAGAGCAGTGTATCCTAATAAACAGAAGAGCATCAAAGGGACAGACTAAGAAAGTTAGCTGAACTGCTGAAGCTGATGGTATTGCTTTCTTTTTGTCTCTTTTCAATTTATAACAAAACTATTTTTCCACTAATTATAATAAACTCACTTTTATAGCTCCCACACGAGCATACACTAGGAGATATTCATAGCAGTCTGGATAGATTCATATTCCATTCTTACAGCCAAGAGCTTTTCAATCAACACACAACACATGGTATAAATATCAATAATGATTGCTCCAAATTGCTCTTGGATAACATTTATTGTATTTGCAGAAAAGATCGTCTTTTGATTATTGCTAAAATAAACTAAAACTGTCAGACTCCATTTATTGTAAAACCTTTGAAAGTTCTAAATTGAAGTAAAATAGGGGGAAACCGTGGAAATACGTATAAAATGTGCGTTGTCTGCCACTTGCTGGTGAGAGTGTGGAAGTGACACCCACGGGGCTGAGGTTGTTTATACTTGACATTGCAGTTCTGAAGTGTCTTGGCACAGAGGCCTTGAAAAGTAGAAACGCCATCTTCATCCAAATTCTGCATTCCTATGAATACATTTTGGCTCTCTAATAATAACATACTGATAAAAAATTGTGAGAAATACAGAAAACCTGTTGTATCTTTTTGCGCAGAAGTTTCACAAAGGTGGACCAGCTATTTGGTGTCAGTATTGGAGCTTGAAACAGGTCCAGAAAAATCAAGATTTTGATTTTCCATCTGTTCCTTCATTTACCCACACTATTCCAAATGTAACTTTGATGCTGTTCTTTGTCTTATATGCTTAACCCCTTAGAAGACACCAGTGAAGAAATATAGCAGTTTAATAGATAGGATTCTGGCTCTTCATTTCCTTCAGGTTTTTTGTATGTTCTAAAAGATATTAATTACAGATTTCAAAAGTTCGAAGGAGTGAGTACAGATATATTTTATGAGGAAGGAATGAGTGTATTTATAATTATTATAGTAGAAGAAAAGTCTATTGCTCTAATGTTTTTACAGTAAGAGCATCGACATTAGAGGTTTTGTTTGGATCAGTCATAATCAGGAAGGACTGAAAGGGGTACTTCTAAAGCTTAATTGTGCTTTGCTATGTGTTTTTCCACAGTCTTGGAAGTTAAAAACTGGATCCCTTTGGATATATCTGAACTGAAAGGTGTGCCTGGAGACTCTGCCTCTCCCTTTCCCAGCGCTGATGGGCAGTATGTCCAAGGGTCAGGCAAGATTCACCAAGTGGTCCAAAGCAATGCTCATCCCACCACTCACTGGGTGTGGAGTATCGAGTAGGACGTTGGCACTGCTACGTTTCTTCAAAAGCACATTCCTGAGGCCCTCCACTATTTTCTGATGTAGACACAATGTACAGAGTTCAGGGAGGGAGGGGAAAAACATACATTGAAATGGTTTATAGCATTTCTTTTTTTTTTCTTTCCTCTTAACAGCTTTGCTAATTTGAGGAATTTCCTTTAAATTCTTAATTCATGGGGGGTTTAAGGTGGATTGTGTGAAAGAAAAGTAAAATTTCAAATACTTCCTACTTCAAACACAAAAAAACTGTCAAGAAGTTCCCTAGGCAAGGTTTAACACATTCTAATAGTGTAAAGGAAGAGGTGAGCTCGCTGGTTAGCACTTGATTGAATGACTGAGAGGAACAAGGGGGCAAATTTACAGTGGAGAGAGGGTAGGGAACCCCAAAGACAGTTTTGGCATTTGTGATGCTCAACATTTTTATAGAAGTTCTCAAAAAGAATGTGAGCAGTTAGTTGACTACAACTGTGAAGAATGAAGATTTGTAAAGTCTAGTTGGATGTTAAGCTTTGAAAAGAGTTGCCTGATACATGAGTCACATTTAATAGATAAATGAGGGCAAAGGATGTTCAGAATTGATATTTGCAGAATAAATGTACATATAGAACAAATAATCCTAAAGATAGACATACAGACCTGGCTGTACCTGAAGACTGCCACTCAGAGAAAGATCTGTGAAGTCATGGGGGTTAGTTCCACGGGAACACCAGCAAACTTGCTTGCTGCTGGCCATAAGGGCGAATCAAAACTAATGGCAGAGGAATTGATGAAAGAATAGAAAATATAAATTGGCCATTGCTTGAAGCTGTGCTGAATCCTGTTTGCAACTTGCTAATCTCATCTGAAAAACTATAGTAGTGCCAGAAGAGGTAGAGAGAAGAGCAGTATTAGAGGAAATAGGTTGATGATCTAAGCGCTACTTCTGGTCCTGGAGCACAGGAGGGTATTTTGAGGAAGGTTCATTCAGTAAGTGCTGTGATGTTTGTGCTCTGCCTGCACAACCCCAAGTGCCCATCACTGGACAGCAAGGGCTGTTAGCTGGACTTCAGGTCTAACTAAGGATAGCAATTCCTGTGTGCTTTTATTTCTGATGAAATTATATTTTCCAAGTCCCTGCATATGTATTTACTTTATAAGGATAAATGTCTGGGTCCTTGGTGATAGAGCACAGTTATTCAGTAAAGTGAAAGTATAATTACCACAGCTGGGCACAACAGTCTGTGCTAACAGTGCTGAATTGTGGAAGTGCCCTAATGAACACCAACCAAATCTTTGTTGGGGGTCGACTACAGAATTCAGCCTAGCAATCATGAGTTGCCTAAATATAGTTGCCATGCTTTAAATGCCTGATTTTGAAAAATATTAGGCTTAAACTTCTGCAGCTGGAAGAAAGATCAAGTTCTTTTTCAGATGACAGCCCCCGAGCAGAACCCGACAGAGCTGTAGCAAGAGTGGGATGGGAAGGGGTCTTGTTTGGAAACCCCTTTAAGGAGGTCACCAGATGTCAGTAAGAATATCTAAATCCTGCCAGATGCTGCTACCACCTAGGAAGAGGGGCTGGGAGGAAGCAGGAGTGGTAATAGCTCTGGAAGACTGTGAGAGAAGGGGCAGTATCAGAGGGCAAGTTGGGGGACCACACCAAGTGCCAGAATGTCCCACGCTGGTGCTCTATCCCAGGCTGTCAGGCCTGGTGAGGTGGCCAAGGTTCCTACAGGTAATTACAGCAGCAACAGGGTTTGGGCTTCTTAGGGTTCACTACAGGTTGATTGCCCAAGCAGAGTTCAGATGAATACAAAGGCAGTTTGTGAGAGGAAATATGAAGGTTTACCAATCAAAGCAGTTGCTTTGTAAGTTATGCTAAATGCACTGGAGGTGTTAGTGAGTTCAACAAAAATAATAATCAGATGACATTCATTGTGTATAATGCTGACCCAGAAGTGTTTCCTCTGAAATTTGGTGTGCAAATTTAGCCTATGAAGTTGGGTAGACTTTTAGGGAAGTGCACCAAAATGTGCTTTGTGCCAGCACAGTTCTGCCTTGCTCTTGAATGGGAAATACAGAATACTTTATGAGATTCTGCATAGCTGGGGGAAAATTTTCTGGAGACATATCCAATGTTTTAGAGCAACTAGTTAGTAGGCCAAGATTTTTATGGTGTGTAATATTTCACAGGGCTTTCAAGGTTGGAGGAAATTTGTTTTTGAACACTGAATATTTTAAGGGCACCCTATAGTGCAGATTCCTTTTTTTTTTCTTTTTTAAAACACATGTTTTGCAGTCCTATCCGGAGCTGGAGGTTTTTTCCATAACATTTGCTGTCCCAGGGCCACTCACGGATTCTTTCATGGAACATTGAGTATTGTAGATCTGCTCCAGTGCTAGTGGAAAATAACCTGTGTTTGAGGTCAGAAAAATAGATTAAACTAATTTTAAAGTTTTATAGCCACTTAGGTCTATAGCAGAAATTTTTAAGAGGATTTAGATCCATTGCAAGAGTCAGATTTGCATTTTAGGGTTTTTCTAAGACTAAGAAGGCCCAGGTTCAGGAATGCATCTTTGTTCATGAAGGACAATTACAGCCATCTTTGATTTTAAGTATGCATTTAATTGCATTCCCTGATAGGAATGGGTTTAGTCATATGCCTAAGTGCTTTCCTGACTTGGAGCTGTAGAATATGATTGTTTGATTCTGCTGTTGTCTGAATTAAGTGATAGATCTCCTATTTGAATCACTGAGATCTGTGTTGCACTCAGGGATTCTGAACCTTTGGCATTTTGCAGGGGGTGGTGCCTTTGGGCTCATCCTCAGCTGCATCAGTGTGGAGAGGGAAGCTGCAGGTTATGTCTTTCCTCTTCCCCTTTGCATACTGTCTGGGGATCAAACCAGGAATTCTTCAGCTTGAAAGTCTTGCTACAATTCTGTAATGGAAATGCTCTCAAAGACAGTGTGAAAGTTATTTTTGTTTGTTTAAAGTCCCTGGGAAATGAACCTGTATGTAAAGGAGAGTTAAGTATCTGCAGTAAAATTCAACCTTGTGCACAGGACAAAACCTCTGTGAAGTCCTACAACTATGTCCTAAAGCTAAAATATAATTTCAGCTCATTTAAGAAAATAAAAGAAAGCAAAACTTAGTTTTAACTTATTTTTGCTTAGTTTAGTTTCTACTTGGATAAGAAAACAGCACTTAAATCTCTTAAGGTTTTATTTACATGAGTGCTAAAGGGTAAAGAAGGGGTTTCAGGCCTTAACTACTTGCCTAAAAAAGAGAGAGCTTTTGATGTATTTTGGTGGTGTGCTTGAACTCTGTCCTGCAGTTTCTGTGCAGGAAAATTAGTGTTTTTCACAGTGCTACTGTAAGAGTCTTGTTACAAGAGGAATGTGAGAATTGTGTGCTTTGCCTGCTTTTTCACAAGAGCTGATAGATGAGACTTAGCTCAGTGTGCAGTGCTGCATTCCAGCAGGGAAGGAAAAATCTTATCTCGGGAGCAGTAAATATGGAGTCTAATTTCTAAAGGAGCAGCTCTGAAAATCTGCCTGCTGGAAACTTCCTCACCTTAAATGTGCTAGTGGTGACTGGGCTGGGGTTGTGCTCTGGGACGGGTTACAAGGTGCAGTTTTGTGCAAAGCACTGTTAAGCAAAAAGGTAAATGCAAACCTAAAAATAGGTTTTTTAAGTGTCCTCCAACAGTAAGAGTTTCTCCTGATAGGAATTCCAGAAATGAGAGTATAAACAAGAACTCTGTCTTTCTTGAGAGTTATGGCTCAGAAGCATTTTTCACTGGCCATATGAACACACAGATAAACTGAAGCTGTCCAGAGGACCCTGACATGCATGTGCTGCTTTGCTGAGGAATGCAAAGGAGTTGGACTGTAGGGGCGTCTCTGCTCCTCCATCTTTATGTCTTTAATCCATTTCTAGGCTGTCTATCAGGAGATGTGATAGCACCAGACCATCAGTCATTTTCCTGACGGTTTTCTCTGCTGTATCTCTGTGGGTGCACAACTCTGAAAGCTTCGTATCGCATTTGTGCCCTCCAGTTTGGGTTCCCTGAAAGGTTAGAGGCCCCTTATTTCTAACATACAGCTGTGTCCTGAGTGCAGAGCATGCAGAATCCTGTCCTCCTCTCATCCTTTCACACTCTGCTCCAGCCTGTAATAGGTCCCTGAGCTCTTCTCTGAAAGGAATCTTCTTTTTTTCCTTAGCTCAGGGCTAAAGCTGGGGATTTGCCTTAATACTCTTAAAGACAACCTGACCAAAAAACTGTGAAAAGGTCACAGAAGGAACTTGATTGCAAATACCAGTTGTTCTTAAGCAGATAATCCAATATCTCCCAGTCTCACTTTCAGATAGTGAATTGGTTATCACATAATAAAAAGGATGGAGGAAAGAAATGGAACCATGAAATGCAGAATCTTGAAGGCCCCTCAAAATCATGAAAAGGTCAGCTCAGAGGGGTCCAGCACACAGTTCACATAACAATTATTAACTCCTAGATAAAAATCTTCATGGTGGTTTTGGGTAAAATACATTGCAGGAGTGTTGTGATTATCCCCACTACAATTTTCAGCTCAAACAACTCACCTTTATGGATGTACCTTGAAGGCATCCAGGTAATATCAACTCCACTTCAAAATGACAGTGTGTGATAACTGTGTGTAATGCATTAGTGTTGTATGTCCTGTGATGTATTTAACTGACCATTTTCCATGGGTTCCCCCCACACACGCTCTTTACCTGTAAGTGCCAGCACCCCCAGGATCACCTGGGTGGGTTCACTGTGCCTGACAGATGGGCTGGCTGCTGGGCTGTCATGTGGGGCTCTGTCTGCACTTCTGCTCCTCAGACCTCGGATTTATGTTGGTGTGCTCACATTATTCACTTGAGTAATGGTCTGATTTACTTGTGTGTGTGGTATTACTCACTTGTTTCCCCTAAAGAGAAATATATACAGCTCTTTGGAGAAAGAAAGAGGAATCATTGGCTATAACTTGTGTTTAAGGTGTATGACAGATATGCTATTTTGAACTTAAAATGAGTGACAAAGCTGTTCTGCAGATTTCTGCAAACTGAACTCCAGTCCAGGTTTTAAAAGGCTCTACATGTCTCTGAATGGGATATGGGTAGAAGAATAGAGACAGGGCAATTTTTCCAGGATAAACTCTAGGATAGAAACCAAGTTTGGAAGAAAAATATGTTACTTTAGTTGAATCCCAGGAATGAGCTGCATTTCTAAATGCTGTTGTGATTGTAGAGTGAGGACTGTGTCCTGGGGTGATAGTAGGCTGATGTTTGATAGAGGCTCAGGTTAAAAGTTTAAATTTGAACCATTCCAAATGTCTTTGTGTTTTGTGGAATTTGACTTTACACTTTTATAATTTAGTCCCATCTCAACTGTGCTGCTTCTGGCTTCTTTTTGGCTCTGATTGGTGTGCTGGGTTTTGGTGCCAGTGAGGGTTATGTGTCTGCAAACTCTCTGCCTTAGATTTAAACAGCTCAGCATCCTCACACCACCTCCCAGCCCATCTGCATAGTAACTAAATACTCCTGAATGGCCGTGGAAAATACACTGTAAAGGAAAAATATGCCTGAGAATGATACACTTTAGCCAGAAAGCTGGGGGAAAATGGAAAAAAGACCCTTAAAAAAAGACCTCTTCCTAATTCCTAAAAGGTTTTTCAAAGTGGCATAAAGCTGCTTCTGGAAACTTGAAAAACAGCCTGGGGTTTGGGCCCTTGTGCACTCTGCAGATCTGTACTTGGTTTTATGCATGTCCATTATGTAAGATACAAACGTACATGGGTTTAAAAGCACCAAACAGCTTCTAAATTGTCTAGAATAAAATCTGTGATTATGCAGACGAGTTTTTCTCTCTGCTGCCTTTCAAGACAAAATGGCAGGGGGAGCCTATTCTTTCAGTGAAATAGCAAGTTCCAAAAAATATATCTGGTTCCTATTACAGCAAAGGAAAAACTTGAGGTGTGTGTTGGAAGTGCTAAGCCAGTGATTGAAATGCTAAAGTTGTTCCTAAAGGCCACTGCACATCATGAAGACATCATCTGTAAAGTAATACTGCCCAATGATCTGTGAGGAGAGGAGGCTGAATGAGCATTGGGTATGTCCTGCCTGTGGGTCAGCTGCTGGGGCAGAACTGGCTTTGGTCAGTGAGCTTTCACCAATGTATTTAGCAAGAAAGAGTTCAGGTGAAAACCAGTTTACCTGCTCTGACTTGTCTCTGCCCTGCACCTTTGTGTGCCTCTGTGCCACATACCCAGTGGCATCCCAAGGATTCTGGAACTTGGAAAGAGCATTTCTGCTGCAGCAGCTCAACCAGAGCACAAGCAGTGAGGCGCCTGATTTGCCAACTAGCAAAATGTCTTTTTAAAGGCAAATGTTTGAGGAATATAAAACAGTAGAAGTCCTCCCACTGGTACTGTGCCAGTGGAAAAATCATCTCATTATAAATAAATGTCTGAAGTAATATATTGATTAAAATTTAAAATGACAAGTTATCTGCAAATGCTGAGGCTCTCACAGTTCGAGAATTACAGCAGGAATGATGATAGACCTGTGGTTTTCTACACCGTGGTACCTGAGATTGCTCAACAACTGAGCCCCTCTTTCTGTTCCTTTCCCTTCACACTGTGTTGTTAGAAGTTGTAACATTTGCAACTTGGACAAGTTTTCAGGAGTTTTTTGGCATCAATTGGCCACATGTGTTTTCTAATACAATTGATAAATATATCCCTTTTTTCTTCTTCAAGAGAAGCATTTTCCCTGTTTATTTTTTCTGTACTTTTGATCAGAAATTGAATATTCATTCCCTCCTTCATGTATTCTGAGAGACAATTTGGATGTAAAGGATCTGTGCAGATCTTTATGTCGGTTGGTCCTGACTGGGTTTAATGGCCTCACATCTCTTTCAGCAGCAAGCACATTGTGTTAGTAGGACTGGTAGCAGTTTTTAAAGCTGCCATGAGCTTGGCTTACAGTACTTAACCTTTAATTTAGTGAGATGCTGAATTATTAATCAGGCTCACAGCTGAGAAGTTTTCTTGTGAGTGTGAAAAGGTGCTTGTTTTGCTGCAATGATGTTTCTTTTGTTTTCCCTCTCTGTGAAATGACAAAGAACTTGGGATTCTTGGATGTTACAGCAGCAGTTATGTACCTATGGTAAATATAAGCGCTGTGGCTTATCTCTGACAATAAATGTTGTAATTACTTGCATTTTAAAGGTGTTCCCCAGCCAAACATAACATGGTTGAAGAAGAAAGATGTTCTACAAATCAATTCTTTCTTGGTTTTGAATGGCTCTTTATTTCTGAGGAATGTTTCCTATGAAGATGCAGGGACATACACCTGCAGAGCAACTAATGCTCTAGGAAAAGCCGAAGCTGCATCTGTTCTCCACATAACTGGTAAGTGCTAAATGAGAATTCCTTACTGTTAACAACAGTGAGACACTTTATAATCAAAATTGAACAATAAAATAGTTGGGGGGATACTTAACACTTTATTAGGAATTTGGAATTTTTGATTGCATCTGACTCCCTGCGATCTGTTCTCCATTTTGTGTTTCCTGTAATGTGGATCCATGTACAGATGGTTTGACTGGTGACTTCAAGGTTGTTCCATCATCTTCCTTCCAGGCAACAAATATCAGCCCTTAAACTGGCTGACACATTAGAAACTAAATCCACTGTCACATTACATTGCGCCCAGTGCCTTTATCTAGGGAAACATGGCAGGCTTGAGTATTAAGAAAAGTCTGCAGGAAAATGAAAGCAAAGACTGGTTTTGGGATTTGGTTTTTTTTTGTTTGTTGTATTTGGTCTTTTTAATTATATAGAAGAGTAAAATGTTGGAACGTGGGAAAAAAATCTGAACGTGAACTGCTAACTCTCAGAATAGAAAATATAAAGAAAATCTCCATGAAAATGACCCTATTGTAAGTAGATTAATTATGTAATACTGGAT
>JAOXXN010000150.1:11107409-11124007 GCA_026770055.1 Myrmophylax atrothorax | reverse complement strand
GTTTTGTTTGTTTTGTTGGTGGTGGGTTTGGGTTTTTGTTGGGTTTTTTGTGTTTATTTTGGTTTGGGTTTTTTTATTTTATGATACCTGAGCAAGTTTTATTTGTTGAAGACCTGACCCAAAACCAGAGTATCAGCTTCAATATATTTTATATGCTAAGCCATTACGATGTATTCCATTTTCCAAGCTGGAATATTGCTTTTATTGCAGTCTTAAAAGAACGCAGTTCGCACAACTGTACTTGTGAAGTCCCCAAAAAAGACATATGAATGTGCTTCGACAGCTGTTGCCATATTTAGTGCATAGAACTGTTTCCTATATTTTCTGTTTCTTCCTTCATGCAGTAAACTTGTGTTCCCATTGATGTAATTTTTATAATTATTAACATTAACTGGCAATAATATTTATTATTCAAAGGGCAAAGTAATGGATTAGAATTACTGTTGCCACATTTCTGATACAGATTTTTAGTAAGGCAAGTTTGTGATTGTCAGAGCTACAAAAAGTGTCGTAGCAGTTGGGGTGTGACTTATGAGAGCAGACACTGGACTGAGCTTTAGGAATAGCAGATAAGTCAGTGTCTTGGTGAAATTGTACACAGAGAATCCAGAATACCTAGACCTTATACAAACTGAGGTGTGGTAGGACTGAAGAAGAAGTGAGAATTATGGCTGGGCTGTGTAACTGGTAACTGCCTAGAAGGGTAATTCTGTTGTTGTTAACTTGGTTGTTTCTTTTCTCTCTCCTCATCCTTTCTCTCCATTTTCAGTGCTCTGGTCGCTGTGTAGGCCGCCCTGTGGGTTTACAGCATCGTCATTTTATATGTCGACTTCGTAATGGATCTTTGGTGCCGAACTCTTCTTGTGATGAAATAAAGAGGTAAACAGTTTAAAGAAATTACAAGTCAGATTCTTTAGATGATCAAATTAAAGGTACAGGACTGTCAGTGCAATATAAATACGCAAATTCTTTTGTATCAAACACAAGGAAGGGAGGTAATAACAACCATCCCTGGTAGACACTGGATGAATTCAGGAACCCAAGAGAGGTTATGCACGAAGAACCCGGAGCAGTGTTTCAGGGTCAATTAAGTTTTCCTAAAAGTAAAACACTTCTATTCCAGGATTAAGAAACTGGTTTAAAGAAACAGGGCCTTGTCCTTTGTTCCCTTATGAGTGAGAAGGTGTAATGAATAAGCACAAAAGGAAATACAGGAAATTCAACTTATATATTAAAAAAAAAAAGGCAAATTGGAACAGGTTACCCAGAAAGGTTGTGTAGTCTCTATTCTTGGAGATATTCAAAACACAGAGCTGATCTTGAGGCACCTGGTCTAGCTGGCCATGCTATGAGCAGGGGGTGTGGGCTAATCAGTTCCAGATGCCCCTTCCAACAGGGGCTATATCATTCTGTGAATAAGGGTGTAGCACAGAGGAAAAGATTTAACTGCCACTTATTTCCCTCCACAGGCCTCCTGTCAGAAGAAACTGTTCTTCAGAGGCATGTGATGTCTACTGGTGGACAGGCCCTTGGAGGCCTTGCAGTGTGGACTGTGGGAGTGGATTTCAGTCAAGACGAGTGTACTGCGTACACAGACAGAACAGCAGACCTGTGGCTGATCAGTACTGTGCATGGAGGAAGAGACCAGTGACCTGGCAACACTGCAATGTCACATCCTGTGACAGTACGTAAATGTTTATTTAAATATGAGCATAGTTATAGTTTTTAGCAGTTATATTAGAAAGTGACTCACAGTTGTACACTAATGATTCTGCAAGCATTTGATTATACATCAAAGGTAAAACTATCCTCTCCAAGGAGCACTTCATAGGCCTGGGGTTACTTTTCTCTAAGTAGGCCAGTTTGATATTAAAGCCTCAAAAGCACTTTTAGAAACAGGATATTTAGGAAGTTGTTTTTTGCAAACTTCCCTACATGACTGTTGCAGTTGTGACTCACAAGTCTGTGTGCAAGCTGTTAATTCCTCCAAGATGGGGTAGTGTTCTGAAGCAGACAATAAGTAAATGAATGCAGTGAGGTCACAGATTGTGACCTTGTTTAGCTTTGAATCCACTGTTGTCAGGAATGCACAGTAAAATCATTAGAAAGCTACCAGGAATCCATCAGTTGTTTACAATGACAATGACAAATTCTACTATTTCTCTTCTGTTCATTATAAAGCCTTGTAATGTTTAAATGTATTTTTCAGAAGGCGAATGCAAGGATACAACTCACTACTGTACATTTGTAAAGCAACTAAAGTTGTGCTTGATAGACACCTACAAACAAAGATGTTGTCAATCATGTCGAGAAATGTAAGTCCTCTCTGGCAAGTCCATGATGCTGCAGTGAAGAGATGAGAAGAGAGGTTCATTAAACTAATGTGCTCCAAGTATATACCTGTAAATGAGATATAACAGTTAAATGGAAACATGGGGCTAATGAAAAAACAGTATTGCAGATGGATGGGCTGGACAGGGTATTTTTTCTGGGAACTTTTATTATTCACTCTTTGAAATGGAACTTTTAATGTTTTAAACATTTTCGTGTCTGGATTAGCAAGATAATATCATGGCTTATGATCTGTAAAATTTTACAGGCCATCACATTATAATTTTATCTGGGGAAAAAAGCATTACTGAAAAGCACCAGATAGTGCTCACTGTCCTTAATTTATGAGCAAAAGTCACAAAAATGCTTTGAAAAATTTTGAAATGCAGCAACTATTGACCCCTAGATTTTTTTATTATATTTATCACATAAATTTATAGAAGCTGTGGCTTGTAGCTGTATAATTTTTGGCAGCAACCTCATTTTCATGGACAGCTTGAGCTGAAGGGTTGATCTCACAGGATATATTTTACTGATATGAGTTGTGTGATGGATACACAGAAGTAGATTCAATTTTTCATGCTTGTATTTCTGTGTATGCAGCAAAAGACACTGTAGATGCCAGTACAATTTTCAGAGTCATTTTGAATAAATGAGGTGTCATTTTTATTGTTTCTGTTCTATTTGCAGGCTCTGAAGTACAATCAAAGTTCTGTCATGATTAGACTTTTGTACTGATATTAAATTAGACAGAAAGCTTCCTTGTCAGAGCCATGAATGAAACGTTTGTGATCACTGTTCTCTTGCACATCAAGCCAAATGCAGAGCCAATAACTGTCCAAACACGGCTGTCAGATTTCCTGTCTTGATAATCATTTTTCTCACTTAAAGAGGAAAAATGTCCAAGGAGGAATTATTAATTATGAAGGTAAACAAGTGAAAGAAAGATATTTTGACCAGTTTTCCATCAAGATGACTTACCATCATGATCATGAACCACCTGAGTATTTTTCAAGTTGATAAATTCTTATTCTGATAATCCTGGGTAAATTATTTTCCCTATTGCAGATTGTCTGATTTGGGCTGTAAGCAGAGGGAACCTCACAGGAGCTAGAAAAGAGATGGTTTTTTTCTTTTGTAGTTTCCAAACTACTGCTCCTGTTGGAGGCCTGAATGCTTGCATGGCCTTGGCTCTTGTGTTCCATCCCTGAGCTGTTACAGGCTGGTGAGTGGCTGTGCTGTTAGAGCAGGTCACACACAGCCTTCCTGCAGAGGGTTTGCATCACTGAAAATTAGGGTAGCACTACTGTATAGAAAATGTTTAAGGAGGACTCTTTTGTCCAAGGCTGACTGCAAGGAGAGGAGATTCCTGATCATTACCTTCAAAATCAGCAATGGGTCTTGATTGTTTAAGCCGTTTTTTTAAATTAAAATAAAACATTTGTAAGATACTTTTGTAGATATTTATTGTCTGATTTAAAAGTGCAATATTTTGTTTTGTACAGTGTTTAATAAAGATTTTTGGACATATATTTTTTCTTATTACCAAAATTTCTTATTCATGCTTTCCCTTTATATTTAAGGTTTTCAAATGTTAGCACACAGCATTTTTTGTTGCATTAACTGTGTCTTTGGTTAAGTATGCATGCTTTACAGAGCAGTGCTGTAAATGTTTCTTACTGCAATTGGCATGACATTCCTCTCTAGATTATTTTATTCCTTCTCCAGTAACTGAAGATTTTAGCTTTCTTGAACGTAGTTTTGGTATTTCTGAAATAAAGTATAATTTGATTATTCAACACTGTGATTACCCAGAGATTGTTTATTACTATGATTTCCATGGTAACCATGCTTTCATTCTTCGTTATTTTATCAATTTACTATGCCCATAGTTCTGAGATTTTTTCAAAGCCTCAGATTAGTTGTTATTTTTAACAGTTTATCAGATTCTCAGCTTCACTACAGTCTGGTTTGCACTGCTATTAAGAGTCAACAGAGATGTAACCTGACAGAAAAAGTAGGAAGAGAATTCACCAAAATTTAAATAAGTCAGCTCTGATTCACTAAAATCTAGTATCAAGATTCTTTAAAAGGTGGAATAAAGTTACATTTCTTTGCTGAGCCTTCATGTACTGCACCAAGCAGAGTTCATTTAGATCCAACAGAACAGTCCATGTTTTATATTTAGTGAGTGATGGGAATAGCTCCATGAAAAAGTTGTTTCAGAATATCCAAGGTGGGTAATAGTCTTTAGAAAGAAGAGTCTCATAAATATTATGAAAAATAAAAGCCTTAAAAAATTTTATTAAATAGAACATACAGGTCTAGCAATGGAATGGTGGTGTTCCAGAGCTACCCTAGATGGTAATATTGGCAAAGGTGCATGAGTCTGTTTAATTTTCCTTTTGCTTCAGCAGTGCTTTCCTTCTGTGCAGTCTTTAAAACAAAGTACAGATTCTATACAGCCTGCTGCTGTATGGCAGAGTGCATGGAAAGCTCTTCTAGAATAGCGACTCAATCCATGAATAACTGTTCTGCATATACATCTTGGTTTAGCATGACATCATAAAATGCTTTTTTAACAGCTGTTATTTTAAAAAAATATTAGTTTTCCAGCCTGCTCCTCATTTGGTCTGCATTTCAGTAATACGTTGTTTATGAAAAAGTTGACGTCAAGTATAGAATTCTGTCTGAAGCTTTATGGTATCATTTGATGCTGTTCCTGGAAGCACCATCAATATGTTGTGGCTCTTGCAACTGTAAAGTAATAAAGGCTTCTCTCTTTCACTATTAAACTGAGGAGAAAACATTAAGGACAAAATGAAATGGAATATGCCCCTCCACCCTGAAAGTCTTCAAACACATCTGCAGAGGAACTGTTAAATGTATCTGAATATGCCCTCCACTTTGTCTCAAAAGTTCTGTACCATGCTGGTAGGTGACAGCAAATGACTTTCCATTACTTAGTGGAGGGAGATGACTTCAGAACTGAAAAAACAGCTGTGAAAATTAAAAAAAAGCATCTGGGCTCACTCACAGACTTAGAGGAAGAGCCATTTTGAGCAGAACATGCAGGCACACATAACTTCACGGATTCAGATTGCATTTCTCCCTCCATAGAAAAGAGAGCTGGAAGGCATTAGGAGCTTCTGTAAACTACTCAAGTGGCACCAGGATATGGATCTGAGTAGATGTGATTGTGCAAAGGTTTGACCTTCTTTTTTCCTCAGTTGTGGCCAGAGAATGATTAAAAAGGGTGTTTGTACTTTTTCTTCTGTGGTACAGAAAGATGACAATGTATTGGACTTTTTCCTGTCCTGCTTTTAGGAGCTCACAGATTTACATTGTCTGTGTTCATTCACATTCTGAGGCACATGAACAATCTTCAGAGAGAAAAGTATAACAATTGCTGTTTCATTAACACAGTAAGTCATATTACAAAAACACAGTATGAAGAAAAAAATTACCTAGCAGTGACTAATGCTCTCCCTAGTGACCGGATTTCTCTCATGCAATGCTTTTGTGCACAGCTGACATGCTCACTCCAGCTTTCTTGCTTTCATATGACCAATTCCAGCTTCAAAAATATTTCCATAATTGATCTTAGCCCTGTTATTACTGATTTTGTTTGTGAAGTATAGGCACATAATTCTAGAGAACCCAAATGGCTGTCCTACACCAATAGGTATAAGATGTGCAATACTGAGGAAAAAATCGTACTAGAGTACTGTGATAGAGCATGATAATACAGTTAATCATAGAATTATTATTGGGATTTGCTTAAATCATCAATGTAATAGAACTGAAATTGGTTCATCTAGATTTCTCAAAAGCAGCCATAGATATATAAAAGAAACAGTAAGTATCTCGTACAGAAACATAATCATTTCATATAAAATGTCTGTAAACCATCTGGTTTCTGTGTATTTGGAACAAGCAATTCTTTGAGGAGCAGACAGACTGAAGCTGGGCTGTCTACAGATTTCTGCATCTCAGCTGATACTTCTTCTTCTAACTGAGTTTACGCTGTTTTCTCTTATCTCTACTTACACCTGTACAGTATTTTCTGCCATTTTTCCCTTCAGTGCCTCTGCAGTGAACTCTGGCAGTGATAACTGGCTGTTCAGCTTTAAAAATCAGATAGCAGGATCAAACTACGGTGGATGTTAACCTTTTGAGCCTGATCCTCTCTGCCTCCCCACCATCTGTCTTAGAAACTCAAAATGAATCTGCAATGTCATTGTCAACTTTGATTGAATTTGTTCCCTGGGTTTAAAAATTACTCATCTGATGAGGACACATGCACTTTGGTGTGCCAGCGTGGCCAAAGCTTTGCATCAGTTTTGTTTCCTTAGGAAGTAAGGCTGAAAGAGCACCATCAGGGAAATAAGGAAACAGAGTCTAATGCCCTGCTTTTGGTTTGAATGGTTTCAACTATGTGTACAGAAAAAGAGCAAGGTTATTACTTCTTAATTGCTACCAGAAATTACAGTGTGATCTTCATTTCAGAACTGAATGAAGGAAAAGTAATGATGACTAAAGCTAAATCCAGGTTTTTAGAAATGCCTAGGTGTCATGGCATGCCATCTTCTTTTATGGGCAGCAAAATGTAAAGAAAAAAACTTACTAGATTACTGAGATTGTTACTGATTGGATTGTTACAGATAGAATTATTTGTTTACTGTGTAAAAGATGTTACCATCAAAAGACACTTGCTGTTTCACAAATACAATCATTTGGTTGCAGAAAATCTGAAAGAATTAAATGTGCAACAAATATGCTTGGGATGGAGGGTAATGAAGTCTGGGAAGTCAAGGAAATCAGAATGCACAATCAAAAAAAGGCAGATATCATGTAAGGTGTAGTATTCCTACAGCATTTGGCACATCTTTATTGGTCTTGTAGTAAACTTCTGGTTTTGCTTTGGTTTTCTTCAAACTTCTAAAAGCAAAATTTGCATTATTTAATTTGCTTTCAGTGTTATTTAAAGAAAAAATGAACAAGTTGGATTCTGATTATTTCACCAGGGTGCTTGAAATATTGCACTTCAGTATTATGTCACAACAGCTACTTCCTTTGGAATAGGATTACAGTTTGACTCGGAGGGTTCCGGGCTCAGTTGGCGGAAGAACTGGTGCCCCTGAGAATCTGTGTTCACATAGACGTACCCCAGCGTGGATGGATGATGTGCTGGGCACACCTCTTTTTTCTTTGGAGTATATTCTGTGCGATACAGAGTTTCATCTTTGAAAGGAACTGGGTTAAGACCTACAACATGTACGGGTTTGCAACTTTGAGCTGGAGTGCCCTGATGTGGTATGTAATGGGACCTGAATGTAGTTAAATCAGCAAATTTTCCCTTGGGTTTTTGAATTTCTGATTCTCTCTTGATAAGCCCTCGCTGACAGATGCCCCAAGGTTTAAAGTCTTCTCTTGTGGTAGTGTTCCCTTGAAAAGGGCCACTGATTTTCCTTCCATGAGGTGGTCTTATGGGGGCAGCAGGAGAAATCTTATGTGTAACGTAATCAATACGGTTCATGGAGTTAAGATCCATCTTGTCTGTGGGCGGAATGTACTCTCTTGGTTTGCGGAACTCAGGCAAGGAAACCAGCCATGGCTGGTAACGCTCCTGGAATTCACTGATTCCATCAAAAGGAGCATCGGATCCAACTTTTCTATGTTCAGGCTTGCAGCTTTTTGCTTGTTGTCCAGGTATCCCTTTAAAGTCTCTCTGGTGGGTTGTGAGATCTTCAAAGGGTTGTTCACATGGCTTGTACTCTTCTCTTGGTCTTACGAATCTTGGTTCCAGCTCATGAACTACATAAGCACTGCGATGGATGGTGGTGCCATGGAAAGGGCCACCTGGAAGCTTGGCTGCAGAAGGTTTACAGCTTTGGGGGGGATTAAATGCCTTAGGAATGTAGTCATCTTGAAACGTAGAAGGATTTCCAAACTTCTCTGTAGGTGGCTGGTATGTTTGCTCAACCTTACAAGATTCTGTTCTTTGAGCATCCCATAACCTATAGTCATCTGTAAGGCAAAACCAGAATTCCTCCATACAGGTGTTATTACTTGAGACCATTCCTTTAAAATTAAGACAAATTATTCTGGTATTAAATCTTGCAAAACAAACAAAATGGATGTAAGTGAGAGTGATGGTTTTATCAGCATGTCTGTGATATGGCAAAACTGTCCTTGATTATAGTGTGTGACTAAAACAGACAAAAACCATTGTATATGATGTCTATTTTGACAGTTTTCTCAGGGAAAAAGAAAATGTTGCAGGTGCTCATTTAGTGTGTGTTTTATATAGAAAATAGCCCTATACAATATACAATATCTTCTATTTTATTTAGAAGATTATGCAAGTATACAAGACTGAAAGGAACTTTATAGGTCAATGGGTCATGTTCACTAATGCTTGGTAGAATCATCTCTTAATTTCTATATCAACATTATACCCTTTTAAAGCTTGTTGGGATCTTTGTTGTCTTTGCCAGACTGTTCTGCTATAGTTACAAAACTTACTGTGCAGTCTAAACTTCTTCACAGGCACTTGAAATCAATTTTTTGGTTTGCAATCCCTGTTCTTATTTCAGTCTCAGTGTTTTTTCACTCCCTTGTCGTTATTCCCTCTTGAATGTTGCTAACATGCATTTTAAATGAAACAATTGCATGCTGTCTTAGTTGTATGCTGAGACAAGGCTAATTTATTTATTATTTGCTAACTTACTACTTAGATGCAGGCTAAATAGAAATATTTAAACTTCATTGTAACCTATTTGAAATTAATAAATATAAGTAGAATGTATTTATATAGATGCATTTCTGTCTAGCTTAGGGCTAACCTTGAAGAAGCCAGTGAAGTATAACTGATTTGAAAGAGCCTGTTTTCCCACATTTTATCCTTCCAACTCTTCTGTCACTGCACTCTCTCCTCTGCTCATTTCACACCAAGAATTCTAACTTCCTGTTTTAATACCCATATATGATTCTTGTTTTTTCAGCTATCTCTTTGATACCACTGGTATCTGGAACATCTTGATTTTCATCACTCTAGTAGATCATATCTCGTAATTTATTTCTACTTACTGTTAACTGGCTAAAATGCACTACACATAACAAATTCAGTAACATATGTATAAAATTCTCTAGTGGTGTAAAGTATGTCAAGGTCACTTACCAGATTGACATAAAAGGAGATTTATTGCCTTTGTGCTGACTGATCTAACTGAACAATTTGTGTCAAGACAGATCCTTACTAGGACGATATATATGTAAGCTATACTGTACACAAGCAGAAATCCAAAATCCACTTTTGACCTACTCTGTGGCAAAACATGTCACATGAACTAAAAGTACCTGAAAGTTATATTGCACTTTAATTACAACCCACTTTTGCCTGATAGCCTAACCAAGCATATGATAGAATTTCCTTGTAGCCAAGAAAACCTCAGAGAGGGCTTTTCATTTAGAACCAATAAATGTCACCTCTGAACAAGTGGAGTGCTGAACATTTTAAGGCATTATCACCTGCTTTCTCTTCTGTCTTATTCTGTCCCAAACTAGCAAATCCAGTTTCTAACACAGATTGTCCAGAATACCCCCTTCATCTCAGTTATTTCTCTCTCTATAGGTGGCTGTATTGTTACCTCGATAGGTTGGGATGGTATCCAGTTTTGCCCCTGTGGTGTGTTTTCTCTCTCGAGGTCTTGCCAATGTCACTGGTCCTACTTTATGAGCATTATAATCTTTCCGGTATATGGTCCCCAGGTCAATCTTTCCCGACCTTGGTCTATATTCTTCTGGTGCCCGATAAGGTCTCTTCACAATATCATATGGTAAATAATCAGTTCTGAATTGGGAAAAAGAAAAGACTGGTTAAAAAACTTCCTTTTTTCTTGAAGAGGTCACTGTTTTTTTCATTATGTGGAAAAAAATAAAAAATGTTTACTCTGAAAAAATCAACCTGATGCCATATGTTGTCAGAGGGGTAGCACAGAGGGAGGAAACTACGGGACCTAAATCCAGGGTTTCTGATGCATTACAGAGCCTTTTTTCAAAGGTAGGTGGTGAAGCAACTTTTTCAACACTTTGAGTCTCATATACAGTTTTAAAATATTATTTAATATATCTGAAAGGAGTTATATAACTTAAAAAGTTGCAGTAATTTTGCAAAGAAATGATCCAGAAAGTAGAAGCAGAGCAAAGCTCAAACTGCTACAAGAGGAGCATTTACGAATGGCATGAGGAGACTGGAATATAATCAGAAACATCATTCCACTGTTTTTATATGAGCTCTTTACATTCAAAGGGTGTGTATCACATATGTAGGTGTTTAAACAGTTCATACAGCACATGACCAATCTGGCAGAATGGCATTTGGGCCATATGTCTCTTCTTTTAAAAACCAAAGAAGTTTCATCAGTTGCCCTCATAGATTAAAAGAAAAACAATAATGGAAAAAGTAAACGTTGATGTCCCTGTCAGGTCACTAACAATGATGCATTTTTTTCTTTGAAGGATGGTCTTTAATTTTGTAAACTTAAGTCAGTCTGTGCAGTGACAGGACAGATCTACTGAACCCCTTGACAGTTTGCTTTCTTGAAACTATTGATTTAGAACTGTGAATTTAAAAAAAAAATAAAATCCCTGTTCCTTTTTCTTAAGATTTCATTTTCCCACTATCTCAGATTCCACCTGTGTATCACAGAAAGTTCCCCAGCTTGCCAGTTCTTCAGGGTCCATAAGACCTAGATTTTCTAAATAGGCTGAAAATGAAACAAAAATTTTACATTACAGGTTAAAGGATGCTGTAAAGAATGCAAGTCTTGCTGTGTGTGTGCTTTGCTGTTTTTCATGACCTTTTTGTGGGAGCTGTATTTCTATACAAAATTTACACTTTACATATGCAAAAAGTGTAAGGATGCAATGACTGCATTTTGAGAAGATTGCAATGCAATGTTTAGTCCCCCTTAACAACCAAAGAATGAAAAACTTCCTGGAGTAATTGCAAACCACATTGCTTCAGAATATTTACTTGAATATTGAGGTTCCATCCATTTTGCCACGGTGCCCTTGGAGCTCATGTTTGGGTTTGCAGCTGCTGGGCGGGCAGATGTTGCCGTAGCCGGGGTAGTTGTCCACGTACTCCGTGGTGCGCTGAGGCTGCGGCCCCTCGTCGTAAATCCTGGTGCGCTCGTGGCAGCAGCGATGGCGCCTGGGCAAACAGCACGGGACATCACTGGGACAGTTTCATCTAAGAGGAGAACCCTTATCCTGCCTACTGGCAGCGAATAACAAATGGGGGAGTCTGAATGATGTCAGTGGTTTTTGGTTAAAATCTTTTCTGAGTGATAAACCCACAAAGTATTGGTGGCTGATGGCACAGGTCCCAGAGCACAGAACACCAGTACGTTAATAAACACAGCATCAGATGTGACTCAGTCCTTGGTACAGAGTACAAGGGGTGGATAGAGTTGATCTTGGTCCTCTCAATGATGCTGCCACCGAGATGCACCTTCCTCTCTTTTCTTTAATCTTTATCAATATTATTAGTTTTATTTGTAAAAGTAACTAACTATACTTCATTTCTTGTCTCTCATTGCCTTTTTTACTGTATTCTTTTATCACTTGTCTTTTTATTTCTGTACATCTCACCTATTTTCGCCACTATTGATTAACAGTTTGTGATTAAAATTTTAGTGGTGTGAAATCTCTAGTTCTCTGCAGGCCATTTCTGACTTTTCAGCCCTTTTTTTTTCTCTTCAAGGACTGACTAAATTCTCTATCCAAACCCCATGTTTATTTAGAAGTAATGATATCTCTTTTTCTTAATAGGTTTTATTTCAATTACACCTGCTTGTCATTGATACCCACATCAATGACACCATTCTGCTAAAAGGTGCTGCAGGTATATCATGGCAACTTTTTATTTATACCTTGTTGTTTTGCATAACTGATCCATGAAATTAAAATTTACATGTTATTATTGTTTTGTAAATCTTGTTATATTCATTCTAATTTGCATAACACATCTCTGGCTGATGTGATTGTTATTTGCTCTCTCCCTCAAGGAAATATGTAATGAAAGATCATCTTCCTCATGGCTGACAACTTGAAATACTGGTTCAGATATAAGCAAAGGGGAAAAACAGTAAATAATTTTTCAAATAAAAAGTATTGTGAAAGTTGTACATGAAAAGCAAAAATATCTAAAAACTCAGAAAGGTAGAAGTGTACAGCTCTGACTGAGTACAAATAAACTCAAGTTTCAAAAAGGTAGATATCCAAAGGATAGCTCAAAGGTCTCAAGACAAATTTAGCTAGCCCTGAATACCAAAAAGAAAAACAATAAATTAAAGCAAGGTAAAATAGAATACAGAAACAGAAGCTAAGGATTCCTGTTGGGAGAATGAGAAAATGAAAACGAAAAATCCACTAAAAGAAGTTATCTGAAACTGGGGATCCTAAAGCTGGTATTAGTTCGTGCTGAGTTTCCCAGCTCATTAGTTCAAAAAATGAGAAATTAAGTAGCCCTGTCTAAGAACTCAGATCCTTTCAAAGCTTAAGGTTCTTACTCCTCTTCAATCAAGTCAAGTAACAACTGAGAGACCTATTCAGAACACAGAAGGGAAAGGGAAAAGGAAGAAGAGGGAAGGAACAGGAAAGGTAGGAAAACAAGGAGGTAAGTGTGTGCTGTTTCTCAGCATAGTGTGTGCTTGTAACTGCATTTGTCCTGAAACTCAGTTGTGCTGTGTCACGGAGCATCTGAAAGTAACAGCTATGCAGAAACAACACCTGGTGAATGGATGTTTTGAAAGCTAGTTGAAATACGAGTTATCAAATGATAATGTTCTTCACATATTTTTTTGGTATGCAATTCAAATCCCATGTGTTGCTGAAGGGACAAGCTACAAACAGAAACAGATATTAGAAAAATAATTGTTTGCAGACTGAGCCTGTAGTTCTTGGCAGATTCAGCACAGAGGTGAAAGCAATCTATCTCTCCGAGGAAAGAGGTTTTGCAACTTCATTAAATTCATTGCTGAGCTAAAAATGTTCTTCATCCCAGTCATTTCTATAATATGAAATAACTCTGAACAGGCTCTAACTGTGCACAAAATTAGTTGGAATCAGATGAGACTGTTCAGGAAGATCCTGCATCCTACTCTGTCTTGTCAAAGCACTTTCAGTGGGCCTAAAAGGCAACGTAAAATTACCTTAACGTGAGTTTGACTTGGGGAAGAGATTAGGGTATTTTTGGTTAACCATTACATCTACTTTAGGATGTTCTCTAATGGCTAAACTCAAAGTTTTCATTTAGATAATGACTTTATATAGGCCATCACAGTGCTAGAAAATCATCAGAGAAGGCAGATTGCAGCTCTGATAAATGAAATATGTTGCTTACAGTTTGGCCAGAACTCCTTGAGACAGTGATTATTTTTAACTTGTTCCTCATCTTTATCTTAATTTCAACCCCAGAGTTACTGATAATTCAAATGAATTTGGTGAGAATATGCCTTTTCCCATGACTGACCGGTGCCTGCTTTGAGGGATTATTATTCTTTCCCTTCACTGAGGGAGACGAACCATCTTGTGGCTTGCACAGGGTCTGAATAGAGTCTCAGCTAAATGGAAGTGACAGCATATGGGCTCTCCAGTGCCAAATGCTGATGTTCTGGTTATTTTAATAGAATGCTGCTGCATTTCACTTATTTAGGGCCTGGCATACATACATTTGGGTTTTATGCAGTGCTAGAAAGACCCTTGAAATTTTCCCACAAAGCATTTTCCTCCCAGAGAACTGGACTAATAATAAGAAAAGTTTAACATTTATCATAATAAAAAACTGATTAACTCCCCCACCCCTCCCAAATTAAGTTTTTATTTTTTAATAAAATTTTTTAATATCTTTCAGACCAGTGCCCACGCTATGGTCTGAAAGATAGAAATGATGGATGGACACTATTTTTGTGAGTCATCTACTTTCCTAGTATTGACAGAGATCTGGTAGTTTTTGTTGGGTTTGTGTGTTATTTCCATGTGGTCAGTATGATGGCTGAAGTAACTCACTTTTTAGAGAAATTTTCCTCTTTGCTTCTAACTTACATTTATTCTGGAATCTAGACTTTTATGATCGTGATAACAACAGAGCAATAAATGGAGGGAGGCTGACAGATTGAGAAGATATAGCAGTAGTTTATTTTTGTATCTCAAAACTAAACTTTTATACTTTTGTATGTATCTTTTATGCTTTTCTATGCATCTTATGTGTCTTTTATAGCAGAAAAATACTCTTCTTGAATACAGAGTTCATCTACCACAGAGGCTTTATTCTTCTTTGGAAGCCAGATTTAACATCCTGTATTAGAGAAAGCAGAATAAAGTTCTGTCTTACTGGCTCTTCTCCCTGGAAGTTTTTCCAGTGTTTTTTTTAATTCTGTGAAAAGTTAGGAAAGAGTGTTTCCTTCTCTTTTATTATTTAGCGTTAAGCAGTAATTATATCTTCACAATTTTTTCTGCAAACAGCTAAATGATAACTTGTTCAAAACATTAGATCTTTATATTTGCTTTGAAATCTCTTCTAGGATGTGTATGAATTCCAATCTCCAGGTAACACTGCCAAGCGACCAGCCTTCCCCTAAAAACAGAAACACTATACACTGAAGCAAACACAATGTGCTGCCTAAACCAATAATGGATTAATGTTCTATTGACTATCATAACTTCAGTGATGTTTATTTTAAACCACAAGCTTTCTGCATGTTTAATTCAATTATTTGTATTATTAAACTGGGGTTTTGGATTGAGAATTTTCGGTTGAGTTGAACCTTATTTTGTGCTGTCTCATTGTGTTATCTCACCATCTTTATACTTGTGCCTGAGCCAGATTTGTTATCTCATCATGAAAACAATGCTTTCCAACCCTTCATTGATCTAGGACTTTTGAAACAAATCTATGGGGCAAAATTCACCACAGTCTAGGCCAAAAAGAATGTGAGGAGCTTTACTCACTGCCTGCCTCTGATCTCTGACTACAGATCAACAAAAAGGCGGTTCATGGACAGACAGACTTCCCCAACACAAACATATAAAGGGTGTGTCTGCTCTACAGACCTTGATATGAAAGCTGTACTTCATGGTGCACTTTGCAGCCATAGGATTGGCCTTGCACTTCATGATATTGCTTATAGACACATAATTGCAATTTTAGTCAAAAAACTTCTTACTGTGCCCTCTTGTGCCAGCCCCTCTGGGCCAAAGAGGCTTTAGGACAATGTGAACTCTTTGGCTTTATATGGGATCATTGACTGTAAAGAAACAGTGGTATTTCCCTTGACATGGGACTCCATGTAACCCCGGGTGTGTGAGGGGGTAAGATCAAGGGTGACTCTGTGGGGGCTGGCCTGGAGTGCTGAGGGGCCCCCCACCATCTCCTGAGGGGGGATCCCCACCCTCCTGGGGCCCTGAGGTCCCTGACACCCTCCCCACTCCCCAGCACCCTGGGGCACTGCTCACAAAACCAGTTAGGTTGGGAAAGTCCTCTCAGATCATCGAGTCCAACCTATGACTCAACATCACCTTGTCAACGAGACCATGGCATGAGTCTTAAACACCTCCAGGGATGCTGCCTTCACTGCCTTCCTGGGCAGTCCATTCCAATGTCTAATTATCATTTCTGTGAAGAAATTCTTCCTGATGTCCAACCTAACTCTCCCCTGGTGCAGCTTGTCCTGTGTCCTCTTGTCCTATCACTTGTTACCTGAAAGAAGAGCCCGACTCCCACCTGGCCACAACCTCCTGTCAGGGAGTTGTAAAGAGTGATAAACTCACCCTGACCCTCTTCCCCAGGATAAACACCCCCAGCTCCCTCAGCCACTCCTCACAAGACTTGTGCTCCAGACCCTTCACCAGTTCCACTGCCCTTCTCTGGACCTGCTCCAGCCCCTCAGAGACCTTCTGGAACTGAGGGGCCCAGAACTGGACACAATTTGAGGTGTGGCCTCACCAGTCCCTGCCCTGGTCCTGCTGGCCACAGTATCTGATATGGGCCAGGATGACATTTGGCTTCTTGACCACCTGGGCATGGGCGGGCTCATGTTCAGCCACTGTTGCTGAACACCCTCAGGTCCTTTTCCACTGGGCCACTCTCCAGCCACTCTGCCCTCAGCCTTTAGCGCTGCAGGGGGTTGCTGTGACCCAAGGACGAGACCCAGCCTTGCTGAACCTCACACCGTTGGTGTCGGCCCATCGATCCAGCC
>JAOXXN010000150.1:11068197-11089533 GCA_026770055.1 Myrmophylax atrothorax | reverse complement strand
ACAACTCTATATAAGGATTTATTTGACAACATTATCTTTTTTTGTTTCTAATGATACTACCAGGAGTGACTAATTTTGTAGAAATTGATGCTGACAGAAACCAGGATGGAAGTTTAGGTTGTACCTACTAGCTCAAGTCCCACCTACACTCAATCTGCTTTTTTATCAAATTGAGAATCTAATTAACTGTATTTATATGTACTGCAACTTACACCAGTGCATTCTGAATTTTAAGGAACCTTTAGTATTTGTGGTTAGGGTTATCTGACACCTAAATATACTGATACTTCCAAATATACCCTGTAAAGGGGAAAAAAGTGAACAAATGTTTTTTTACTGTCAGTATTATTAACACAAATGAGAAGTATTTTTGGGAGATCAAATGTGTTGGAATGCATATGTGTGTCCTCATGTGTATACTATGCCATCATGTAATGACTGCATTTATGACACCCTTGGCTGTCTCATCTGTACTTCCCCTATCAATCTCTCTCCTCTGGGAATTTTTCTGACATTCCAAACCCTTAAATAACTTTGAACAGCTGCCTTCAGGAAAAAAAATAATAAAAAAGTTTTCATCTCCACCATCTGCTTTGCATTTTGTATTGTTAAGCCTTGCTCTCTTTTGCAATAAAATAAACAGGCCAGACAATAATATCACAGTATCTGAAATTTCAGAGACACATATTCTTAATTCTGTCACAATGATTATTTGAGACAATTTAAAAATCTAAAAAAGAAAGGAAATTCTCCAAGTTGCTAACAAGTTTGAAGTGGTGATTTTGTCTTGCTTTCTCTGTTTCTATGACATGTAATGTGTCTGTCCCAGGTTCTGAGTTCTAAAAGTCTGTGCTTCAGATTCTTATATTTTACCCTGGCAGCCTCTCTTAGGTAGTTTTCAGAGAGATTTTTAACTTCTGTATAATTTTCTTATTCTTTTGAATTGGGCATTTGGATTCAAGATAATTGTTCAAAGTGATTTCCTCGAGTTCTAAGAAGAATTTTGGTAAAATGGAGGGTCTCATTTTTTACATTAAGTCTCTTGCAGAATGTGTCATGTGCAGAACAGCATCCTGATTATGATCTTAAAAAAAAAAAAATCTTACTGGCAGTGAGTTGGTCTAAGCCACATAATCTGTTCAGGGCTTCCTGCCTGTAATTGGTCCACTTAAGAGCAGAATAAGTGTCCAGTGACTATTTCTACTGACTACACATAAAACCTTTGACCTGTGAGTAATGGGTCATTTCCCTATTTTAGAGTGTATATGGCAAAATGAGTCAATCTTTTTGTGCTTTTTTTAGTAGAGATCGTATTTACATGGCTGTTCTGCAAACAAGAGTTACTTTCCTGCTGTAGTGCTTCCTGTGGTTTTCTTCCTCTTACCATTCATTACTACTGGTATTCAGGAGACCTTGACCTGTTTCTGTAAGTGTCGGAATTAAAGAGGGGGAGTGACTTGTCCAAGGCTGCTAAACAAGCTAAAACTAGTAATAGGAAAATCCTAAACCATCTTAACACTAAAAACTGTTATTCTTCCCCTCCATCACGTGAGCAAATGCAGGACACATCTCATAGGTGGGTCTTACTCTGGGATTATATTCTATTTCTTGAGTTGAAGTCAAGATCTAAGACTTGGTGGCTAGTTTGTCCAGTTGTGTTGTAGAAATGCATGTTTTAGGATAGAAAGACTTCTCTTTCCTCTCTTGAGTTAGAATTCCATTAAGAATATTCATATAATATAAGAAATTATATTAGTTATTCTTTTGGAAAGAAATATGTTAGTGCTGGAAAGCAATACGTGTGTCCATTGCTCTCAGTGCAAAAAACCTCAAGCCAACATTGAAAGCCTTCTAGTTCCATTAAAAAATTACACCCACATAACAATTATTTTTTCCCACTTTTAAGCCACATAAATATTGTTTTTTAATGCAGGCACATAAAAGCATATTGCGTGAGAGATTGTTGATACTGAAATTAGCAAACAGAGTAGATTACCCCTTAAGAGTGTCTGTAATAGTCATAGCAGGAGCACAGGTTCCCCTCTTTTACATGGGAAATTCATAGAAACAGAAGAATAACTGGAAGAAGGAGATGACTCTTATGAGAAATCAATTTCCTTCTCTGGAATTCATTAAATTAGAAGATAACCTTATATCACAGATTTTTATTTAGGGCCAGATGTAAAAATTAATGGACAACTTCAGGCAGTGCTGTTATATTTCAAGTATGTGTAATGAATATTGCTTTGCTGCTTAAAATGTTTTTATTTAACAACAAGTCTCTTTATATTGCCTTATGTAAGAATGATAAAATAATTCATTATCTTTTATTATTTATTACTCTAGATCTCATAAAGCTCTTTGCTTCAAGTCAGGATGTACCACTGAGTAGATAGAAGCCTCAGAATGTTAAGATTACTTTTTGCTGTTGTCTGGTTTAAGTCTTCTGTGCTTAATGAAGTCATTCACTTTATAGAAGGTAGCTTTAGTAAATGAAGACTTTTCCCTGCATTTGAGCACTTGCCTTAAAATAATAAGGATACCACAAGTAATTAAAAATAGAAGTATTTGATCTCATTGGTAGAAAAGTAAAAGTCTGGTGTTTTTGTCTGACTACCTTGGTAGAGATAAGCTGAGATCAGTACACTGTATTTGTAGTCTGAGCAGTCATTCTAGTTCAGGGTAACCTACTGGACATGGTCTAAAAGCAATTTTGAAAATTGTCTTGGATTTTTCCTGAAAAAGTGAGAATTCACATGGTGAAGGAAACTGGACTTCCTTTAACAAAATTAACAGAAGTTTGATATAGTGGCCTCTTTCTAAATATGGCAGAGGAAGAGTATGCTAATTTTAGCTGACTTAAAATCTGTGGTATCATGGGGACAAGAGGCGTTCTGCCTGAGGTTTTACTTTAGCCAAATATGGTATTCTAATTATTGTTATTTATTTTACAATAACTGACATTTCCAAATACTGTTTTCAAACGCAATGTAGGCCATTAACTCAAGAAGAAATTGCTCATCGGCGTGAACTGGCGAAACAAAGGCGTGCAGAAAAGCTGGCAGCAAGTCAAGGAAAGGAGCTGCCAGAGGAGCCCCCAAGTGAAAATTCATCTGAAGGAACTGGGAAGACTGATGATACAAAAGGTGTGTGGTGCCTTGATACTTATTTTCCCAGGAAGGTATTTAATAGCACTCTCAGTGTTGCCAAGGGGCTGTGTATCATCCACGTTGTGAGTCAGCCACCTGCTTATCCAGAGTTCAGTCCATGGAACTGAACCAAGAGTGAGGAAGGATTGTAGGAAGGCTGATACTCCATGAATGGTGTAATGGTGCCATGGATAGACGTGCCCATAGCCTAAGGATGTGCTTGGACCGGGTACTTTGAGTCACTGAGGAGAGATGATGCTTGAAGGAGATGTTGAGCTGAAAGTTAAATTATTTAGAACCCCAAACTAACAGCCTAATAATAAATTGGTACAAAAGCAGTGTATGAGCAACAGGACTGGATTATGAGTTATAGTGGTGGGTTCTGGTCTTGTATCCCAAGTAACAAGTGATAGGACAAGAGGAAATGACCTCAAGTTGTGCCAGGGAGGGTTTGAAGCAAACATACATTGACCAAATTTGTTGTAAAGCATTTGAACAGGATGCCCAGAGAAGTGATTAAGATACCATCCATGGGGATAGTTAAAAGATGTGGCACTTAGGGACATGGTTTAGTGCAGGGCAGTGCTGGGTTAAGGGTTAGAGTCCATGATCTTAAAGGTCTATTTAAACATAAACCATTTTATGATTTGCCAAATGTGATACTATAATATGTAACTGATTTTTTTTTCTTCAGATGATGAGACAGAAACTGGTTTTATACTTAATATATTTTTCTGACTTTGGTTAGGTGAAGAGCAACAGCTCACTGGTCAAGGAGACAGCATGACCTCCAAGGCAGTGAAACAGGACGCAGAAAACAAGGAGTCTTTTATTGCATTTGCCAGAGTGTTCAGTGGTGTGGCAAAAAGAGGGCAAAAAATCTTTGTGTTAGGACCAAAATATGATCCTGCTGAGTCCTTGCATAAGGTAAGAGCTGACACTGAACGGTTACAATAGCTTGGGATTCTTTTGAAACATTGATTACTGAACTTCTTACATGTTCCTCACTCAAAAAATGAAAGAAAGTTCAAGTAAAAAATTCTAAAAAGTACTGAAGGTAGTTCAGGTAATTGTGCAAGAAGGTTCTGTGGAAGAAGTTTTTATCCGTACTAAGTGACAAACTCTGGTTGTTCTCTGTAGCTGTCAGCCCAGTGTTGTGCTACTGATGATCTGCCAGTGGTACCTCATATGACTTGCTGTACATTGGAGAATCTCTACTTACTTATGGGAAGAGAACTTGAAGACCTTGAAGAAGTACCTGCAGGAAATGTTCTGGGTAAGATGCAACTAGTGTTTAATTTCCTGGAGCTTGAATCCTTGTATCAGCCAAAATACACTGAAATTTGTTAGATGTGATTAATAAATGAGAAACCTAAAAATATTCATAAGATTTAAGTTACGTTGTGTGTGCGAAAAAGGAAGGCACTTTAATTAAGGTGGGATTTCTGTGAACTTTGAGTAGGAGAAAACTAGAGATTACATCAGCATGTTACATTTGGGTTGGATTATTGCCAGGTAAGCACTGCTGCCAGGAACTGCCAAAGGCAGTAGTAAGTTCTCATATTTTATAAATCTCAAAGATTATTTATATTTTCCCAATTGTGAAAATTCTGTAATGTGGCTGATTTAATGTTTCTTGATGGGTCTGCTTGAACTGTAGTGCTAAAAATTACTTCTTTTATGACTGTGGCAAATTTTTCACTTTCTCCATGGACAAGGTTCTAAGTGATGTCATCCTAATCATTGAGTTATGCTCTTTTGTGCCACATTCTGAGCTGCTTTGCTGTAGAGTATGAATAGAATTCTTTGCTGGTTCTGTCTATTTGTCTTCTTTTTTTAAATTGAAAGTAGCGCTCGGAATTTCGAAGGTGCAAACTCCGAAAATTATTCTTTGGTTTTTTTCATTGTGTGAATGAAAATGTTTGAACTACAGCAAAATATGAAATGATTTTCATTGTCTGATTTTTAGAAATGTATGATAAATATACAGTAAATGAGAAGTAGGTGTGCTTTGTCAGGGTTGGATTTTTAATTCAGGCAGATAATCATGTTCGTCACTTTTGTCATGGGCCTTACGTTCAGAACATCAGCAGCTGGTGAATTGGTTTTATTTGGAAGCTTAACATTTTAAAACTCTGAACTATACTTTACTGTAGCTGATTGTAGTTGACCATTTGCAGTATCAAGATGTACTAAGTATATGGTCTCTCTACTTCAAAAAATGATTAAGGCTTGGGAAAAAAAAGTAACCCACCCCAAAACACTGGGCAGTAAAAGTGAAAGGGTTTGGTTTTCACGCTTACCAGACAATAAATATTCCTGGAGCTGCTGCCTGCAGAGAAAAATACATTTTGATAATTTTATTATGTCTTTAGTGTTAAGAGTTAGACCAAGTTTCAAGAACCTGTTTTGTACCCATCTGATTCTGCCAGAAAGTTGTGAGTAGTCTTTAGTGCTGAAGGCTCCTCTTCAGTGGCATCTAACATTTCTGTAAACAAAAGCATATTACTTGAGGGATGTGAGTTCTAAATGGTCATATTTGGAAGAATTCATTAGAATTTTAAGATAGGAGTTCACAGTCTGAGCTCTTAGCCAGACACAAAACAGGTTTTCATTTTTGCCTGAAACATTCAAGTTCAGGTATATATGTTGGTGTTTTTCAAGTCTGATGTAATGTTAAAAGATTTTTTTTTACACTAGAAGTCCTAAATACCTTTCCTTTGTTTCTCCAATTCCTTGTTAAGGTGCATTGTTAATTTACATAAATTCAATAAACACCTTACTGATTTGATGATAATTTAACCACACTCAGGAGAAAATGCAGTACATTTATATGGAAGGACTTTGTAACAAAGGTGATGTGCAAGACTTATTATTCCAGTTAGTAACAATGATTTCTGTTTCAAAGGCCATTTATCTTCCAGCTTTAAAGCATACAGCAGTGATTTCTCTCCAGCCATATAAGGAAATTGCTGGTGGATTATCTAGTAAATTAAAGAAGCTTTGCTGAAAGCTCTGTGGTTTTACTGTGTATAATTAAATTATTGCCATAAGGAATACACAGTTAGTCATGACTGCCTGTTTCCGCTTTAAGGCTCATGGTATAGGGTTTCTTTCAGGGTTTTTTTCTTCAGGGTTTGGGGTTTTTCTTTGCTATTATTTCTAGATTGTTACTTAGAAGGGAGAATCTGCTTGGTCCTAGTGAGCAGCCTTTTTGTCTTTTATGCTGATTTGTGCAAAGGTTTAATGATCAAAGACATGGCTTGATACAGAGGGTGTTTTACTGAAGATGGAAGGATTTCATCCCTTGTTCCTTCTGTTCAATTAATATTTCCTTAAAACACTACTCTCCTTATAATTGATAAAAATGTGAGATTACAAAACATTATAAGAGGAAAAGGTAATGGAGCAAGTTGTGTTTGAACTGCAAAGCTGTGACACAAAGAGAATTCAAGAATATCCAGCTGAAAGTGATACTATGTCCCTGTCTAACAGGTGTAGCCGCTCTGGAAAGCTTTGGGAAGGTTTTTTCTGGTATTATTCTGAATTCCTGGAAGTTGGGAGAGACAGTCTGCTGTGCATTAGTTAATTTGTATTGAAAGTTTGCTGCACAACTCTTTTGTCAAAAGTATTTGTCAAAAAGCTTTAAGCAGTAATGTCATTTTCAAGTAATATGGCAAGTACAAAATATTGCCTCCTTCCACATAGCTGTTTGTAATTCAGAATTTTTCTTTACAATCTTGTGACTACTGTGCATTTTTTCTAGGCCTTGAGTAGGAGGTGAAATATGATTTAAAGCAAATGAAAAAGTTCTTGGGGACCAAAGATAATAAAGTCGCTGTAATAAATCTTTTTAAAATTATTTGTCAGAATATTCTATGAAAAGAGTAAAATTCTCATCTCAGACAAAAAACACTTGGTGTGTAGAATTTGTAATTTAGAAGGACTATTGATTTTTTTGAGAACTAAGAAAGAGTATGTGAATGAAGTGCTGTCTGAGGAGAGAGTACTCTCTCATTTTTCACCTTTTTTTCCCTCTGCACATCTGTTAGAGGTCCTGTGCCAGCAGAAGGATATTATACTTATTAACTGGCACTGTTAGGCTCTGCTTGGTACTGCTTTGAATGAGCAGAGACTGTGCAGGAGGAGAATCTGGTTACTGGAGCAGCAGATAATGTTGTATGAGATCAGGTATGTGCCCTCAGGTTCCAAGTGGCACTTGCATTCAGTTGAAACTGGTGGATGGAAACAGGATACTCATTGGAATGGGCCATGGGGGTATCTTGAGGTTTAATCTGGAAAAATGTTTAAGTGCTGATCCAAAACTAAGTCCTGTGTGTTGGTGCACTGTTTCAGGAACAGTTTGTTTCCTCTGTCGTGTCACAGGCCTTTCCAAGGTGTGCAGCTGCTGAATTGGAACCTCCCTGTGGACATGAGCTTGGAGAGTTCTGGGAGTGAGAGCCTGGCCTTGCAAATGGTCCACCTGCTTGTCCTGATGGCAGTGCTGGCTGCTCTTGTGTCACCCTGTCCTAAGGGCCGTATCAGTGGCTTCACTTAGGCTGAGGCCTTACCATCTGAACAGAAACAGTGAATTCTAACTAGGTATACTAAAATCATGCTTAAATTCCAAATACAGAAGTACTTGGTACTTGCCAACATTAAACGTGACAATTATGTATGCCACCTAAATCCCTATCTCAAAATCAATTGATTTTTGATACCAAGACATCTGGGCACAGTTTGTGCTCCCCTTTTGAAAACTGACTGAGTGCCCACTGGAAGGAAAGTCCTTTATCGCAGACCTTGGACACAAATCTGTGTGTTGTTTTGACAGTGTTGCCCTTCTGTGACTTTAAGGAGCGAAACTACTTAAATATTAAATTCCAAAAACTGTTTGACTGATGTATCATTGCATGTTCTCAGTGACACTGTAATTAACACTGACCTGTGTTTGCATGATCTGGTCTCTGCAAATAGCAAGCTACTCAATCTGCCCCTCTCTCATTAGAGGCTTCTCCTTCTTTCCTATGGCAGAACTATAACAGAGCAAGGAGCTTGATACGGACAATAATATGGCTATCCAGACATGTTTAGCTTCTTGAGTTTATTGAGTATTTCAGAAGCTTCTTGCTGGGACACACCCCTTGTGCTGCAGGGCATGTCTGTGGCACTGAGGCAGCTGTGCAAGCACCATCTCCAGAGGTGCATTTGACAGGAGGTGAACCCTGGCTGAAGTGGCAAATCCATTGTTCTCTACTTTAATTATCATAGCTCTTCTTACTAAAGCTTAGTCTCTTATAAAGGAAAACTATAAATAGTCCACTCACAATGTGTTAATTGATTTAATTTGGATGCTGTATTTAAGTTCTTCTATTTGCCAAGTATTGTTAGACATTGATTAACAAGTGGTAGAGACTGATAATGTAGGTACACAAATAGAAAAATTAACATAAACTATTTTTCTTTTAAATTTTTTTTTTGTTATGATTGCCATGGGGAAACAACATTTCTTCTGTCTTTGAAAAGTGTTACTTCTTTACCAGGAGGGAAAACAGTAACTTGAATTGTAACAGTGTTGAAAGTTCCACCAAGGAGATTATTACATTCACGTTTTAAATTATTTCAATTATGTTTCTATGCTCAGATTATTTAGTCTCAATTAAGATTGTCTCAAACGGAGACAGTTTTGAAGTGTTAGTGAATCTGCATTATGGGGAATTCAAGAGAAAGTAGGGATGGTTCATTTGCTTATTCCCATGGAACAGTCTCTCCTTTTATACACATAAATACATTTATTTGTTTACTTGAACCAGTCAAAGAAAAAGTACAATTACAGGAAAAGCATCACTTTGTAACAATTGTGAAATTTTTGTGGTTGAAGACTATAAAAAGAACTAAGTGGGTGATCCCCAAAGTAACAAAGGAAAAATCATAAGGCAGTATGTGAGGAAAATGTAATCTGGGCTCGTAAGTAAAGACTGAACAAGTGCATGCTCTTGAGATGCACAGAGTAGCTTCCTTCTTTTTTCTCCCTCCCTTTTGGTTACTGTCTTGATGCTGTCCTATTATTGAAGAAAAAATGCCTTTTTTGTTCTGGACAAAAAAGGGGAGATTTAGCAATGAAACATTTGTTAAAGGTAGTGTCAAAATGTATTTTTAGTAGAGGAAAAAGAGGCAGTGGGTTTTTGTGATAACATGCATAGATGAAAGGCTTAGAATTCCCATACTGGTGTTGATTCTTATTTCTAAGTAATTTAAGCAAATATTGATGTAAAAACAATGGCATGTGTTTTTGAAAACACTGGTTTAGGTACTCATGTAAGTACAAGTGTGTGTAGGGACTTTTATAAGTGAGTAATTTTGTGGGGTTTTTTAAAAGTTAGTTCAGTGTCATGGATTTCCTTTGAGGGAATTGAAGGAGCACTCAGTGATACAATTTTGTTAATTGGAATAAAGTTTATCTCAAGGCCTGTTGTGCTTGCACTCATGCCTGTGCACACACGTGAGTTCAGAATGACATGCATCTTAAAATTACTGATCTGTATACTGCTTTTTATCCACAAGTACCACAATAGCAGACTTATGTTTGCTAGTGTACAAAACCTAGATTTTTCTTAGAGATTCCCATTTGACTTTTTAAGTGCTTTTTTGTTTTGTTGAATACTGTTACAAGCAAAGCTTTTCCCTTCCCACTAGATCTGTACTGCTTTAGTGCAATGCTCATAGGAGGGCTCAATGATTTCCTGAATGTTTTCAAATGCAGTTAGCTATGTGAATATCAAGTGTTCTAACAAATTAAGAGCATTTGTTTCTTTAATTTACCAAATTACATTGGTAAAAGCAGGAATCTAGAAGTCACTCCTGTTGCCAGCTCACTGTCTGACTTCCCACAGGACAGACTGCTGTGTAGCTTGGTTTTTCAAGTGTTCTTTCAGTTATTTATAAAGCCCTTACAGGATTCTTGTCATGGGAGCAATATGACATAGGAAATGTGGGTGATTATGGATTCACACTTGTGGATTTTTTGGTACCTTTCTGCTGATAGGTGCCATAGAGCTGCAGTAGCATGAAGAGCTGGTCTGAAGTATAGCTAACCTCATTACAAGGTGTCTGACAAGCATTTTATTCCTTTAGGACTTCATCAAGCAATTTAGGAGCTTTTAATAAGCAGCCCCTGTTAGGAACAAAGAGCAGCTGGGAGCGGCACTGCCATTTGAAAGGCCAGAATGGCTCTCCAGGCCTGATGCCAAGCAGAGAGCATTACCACCTTCTGTAGGCACCAGGAGCAGGCCTGCTGGGCACCAGTCCTGTAGTTCTGTGCAAACATTTGGAGGGCTGATTCCACTCTCTGAATCAGTGGTGTGATTATTTAAAAAAAATAAATTAAAAAATAAAATAAACCAACCAGGCAGCCTGAAGCATTGCAGCTGCAGGGACCGCCCCTCCGAGCCGTGGCAGTGGACGCAGGAGGGCAGCCTTCCCCCAGAGTGGGGCTGCAACTGGCCACTCACAGGGAATGAAACAAAGGAAACTCAGACCTTTGTCTTCAGTTTTGGAGTACTTACAGTTTTTATCGCTGACTGCCATCCTATAATGCCAATAAAATGCCTTGCCTTTTTAGCTATCTTGTAGTAATCCAGCACTGTTGAAAAAAAGTGCATAATTGAATGGATTTTGTTGTTGAATGACATTTTATCTCTGTGGTCTGTTGCATTTACCTGACATCACTGTGTCTATATTAAATTTCTGTCCAATTAATGTTTTATAACTAGTTAAATTGTTGAAAAAATTAAATGTTCAAGCTGTTACTTTGATCTAAAGGCGTAATAGTTAATCTGTTGTTTGGCCTCTTTCAGTGCTGGAAACTGAAACCATTTTTTTAACTCTGTATTTGCTGTAGTGAATTTAGTCCCTTTGCAGTTCTGCTCTTTCCTGTGTGTGCTTCCAACAAGCAGACTGAGTAATTTGTGTTGCTTAGTGGGCAACATAATAGAATGTGGTGCACATCTAAGGAACTAGTATCACCTGAAATTAGAGGTAATATATTGATGACCATCTGATGTGTTTCCTTTGCCCTGTTTGCCTTACCATTTCATGTGATTTATTTCAGGGGATTTGAGTAGACCAACTTTATTGCACAAGAAATAAATTATTCATTACCTTGTTTTCAAATCAATGTCAATGTATCACCAGGGAGGCAAAAATATGCCATGTCTTAGGTCAGAGTTTTAGCACTGACATGTGTCTTTATTTGCTCAGCTAAGTTTTTTGGGGGGGAAGGATACTTTCAGTGGTTAATAGTTTCCTTATAAAGCCTTTTTTGTTTTGTGTTTTTCTTTGTTTTTTTTTTTAATTGGAGAATTTAAATTGTGTTTTGAGTAGCTGGATTTTTTTCTGGTTTTCTGACTGTAGCTTATTAAGGCTATAAAAGGAAATCAGGAGTGTAGTAATTCTTTCTGAAGAAAACCACTTCTAAATTCTCTAGTGCTTCTGGAATGTTCTCTGCTCTAATTTTCAGGAGTTGATTTTGAGGTCTTAAAAATGTGTTTAGTCTTGCCACTGGAATACAAGGGGTTTTCTTTTATCATATTTAAATAATTGAACTGTATAAGACTATTTAAACTAAAGTCATAATACATTCATCTCCCCAAAAATGTAAGTTTGCTCTTGACCCCTGTGGGGATTATGTCAAAAAACTCAAATCATTAAGTTCTTGATGAAAGGAGAGAATGCAATGAAACATTGTGTCAGTTTTAAAGTAACTTTTAGTTATTATAGCTGTAAAAACTGAGCTTTCCTGTAAATGGAAATTACATTTCTAAATAATCTCTCAAATATGAGGCAAGCCCTTCTCATTCTGTGAGGTTTGTACACACACAGCTACTTGCTGGTGCCTGAGGTTTCCCAAATAGTACCAGAAGGAAAACTGCCCAGACTTGTCGGTGTTTGCTGCTGCCACTTCAGTGCCTGTGGGCAGCAGTGGGACTAACAAGAATCAAGACAATTTCATACCATTGCTGCTGGAAGGAACTCCCAGCACAGCACCTGCTGGGCAGCCACTTCATATAAACCAGCCAGAAATAGACTGGCAGGAGGGTCTGAGGTGTGGGCAGTCGCCTCTCTTTGTCACCTCAGTGTTTACTTTAGAAAGAAGTGGTTCTTGGCCTTGAGACTTCAAATTTATTTGATGCCTATTATTACACTGCCACTCATTGATCAGAATTCAGGGCCAGCATTTGAGGAGACTGACTCCTTTCTTGTGTCAGAGTGGAGAATTGAGTTCTGTAGTCATTGCCCCTGGGTAGGTGTTACTCAGCCTTTCAGTAGCTGACTGTGGGTTTAGGCTCGAGATACTACCTGGCTTATCTCCAAATCTTCTGGGAGAGTCGGTTGGGTGCAATTCTGCAAGTCTCTTTAAAATAAAAAGATGGGGATTTTCCCCAGTATTTCACACTTACTGCCTTTAGCAAGCATCAGTCTATTATTTTTAATCTCTCCCTCTATGAAAGTGACTATGTGCCTATACAAATAAAGGGAAAACAGTTATCTACAGAAATAGCAATATTTACTACTTGGCTAATGAACTTCTTATTTTTTCCAGTACTGTAAGATGAGAAGTTAAAGTAGTTAATATCATCGATGTCAAATGGTAAGAGAAGTCTTAAGGTGAAGTTTTAAGATGATTGGCTGAGTTCACATCTGTAATGTTGCATTTGGGATTTTTTGCAGCATACTGAGATACATCTCTAATGGTCTGAGGAAATTACCTCATGTTTTCATTTGAAGAGCCTGAATGTTATACCCTCCCTTAGTCTGCTTATAAAAATTACTTGGAGCATGCTTTTTCTTTGGTGTATTGTATTTTTTTAAAACCAGTATCCTCTTTAAAACTGGAATGTCAGCATTGTTCAGTAGGTGTCTGTAGTGAGCTGTGTGCTCCCTCCTTTCTTATGATGTGGCTCTAAGTGAAACCATCTAACTCAGCTTGGTTGGTGGGAAATCTTTGAAGAGACTTAGATATCCATTACTAAATGAGGATCTGTAGTAGATGAACCAAAGTGACTTCAGTTCTGCACTCAAAGTTTTTAGAATTGCATTTCTAAGAAAATCCTGCTGGTTAGTGCAGCTCAGAAATGCTGTATGCAGGAATGGGAAACATCAGTGCAGGGATGGACTTGGGACGCCAGGGCACTGGAGTAAATGTCAGAGATTCAGCAAACAAGCCTCATTTGAGAAATTAGTGTTTGAGGCTCAATTTTCAGCAGAGGTGTAAATTACCTGATTTAACAAGGATCTGTATTTAGACTATGTAATTGAACCTTTTATTCCTCTGTACAAAATGGCATTAGATTTGTTTTCTTGCTTCTAAAGATGTTAGAGAATTCCCTTTGCAGAAGTAGTTGCTGCAGAACTCAAACTTTCAGAAACCTTTTCTAAAGGAGTATTTCCTTTGTTTAATGTGACTGTGGCTTTTCTAAAATTCAGTCTGAGAACATGCAGTGTCATTTCAGAAATAGGTGCAAAATAATTGCTTTAAGCACAAATGAGTTTGAAAATATATGCCTTGCTACATGTAAATTCATGTGTAGCAATTCAGACATAAAAAAGACACCATAAATGAAATCCATTCAGGAATTTGTGCAATTACCAATGCAGAAAAGAATTTCTATTCTAAAAGGATTTTGGTTTTTGCAGTGTTATTTATGGACAATACATCTGTCTTGCTACTGTGATGGTGTACATGAATCAGATCGTGATGTCTTTGAAAAGATGTGTGTACTTTTAATCAGCTGGCTGTTCCTTTAGCTCTTTTTGTCAGATAAAGTTCCATTTCTATCACATGAATTAAGCTGCAGCTTCATTGCAGAGGTTGTCAATTCATGTACTAAAAGGTAGTTGTGAAATACAGATATTTTTCAGACTATGAAGTTATAGTTTACTATGGGGCAAATAACTAAATAAAAATGTAACTGAAATACTGTCTCATAGGTATCTTTTAGGCTAGACTTTTACTCAAGTGTAGAATTGCAAAGACACTGAAGGTTGTAAAAAAATTACATTAAATCGTGAAATTATCCATTTGGATAATCATTGTTTTCCGTATCACAGAGATATATTCCACATGTGTGTGCAGCTCCATTCCTAACATAGTTCCTCTTGCCAGGCCTTGTACACACAGTGCTGCTTCTTTATCCTTTTGCAGTCTCAAACAGGTCAATGTGCTTTTGCCAACACAACCTTAAATAACACAAACAATCCTGTTCATGGTACAAAATATTTTCATTCCTGATGTTTATCAGAGCTGAAATACACCATGTGTTACTTGGGGTGGGAGAAGAAACTTGGATTTAGAAAGTAGGTCTAGAAATAGTTTAGTTGTCTCAAAATGTCATCCCCTCCATGCCCTGACAGAGGCAGTGGATGAGTGGTGGATAAACATTGTTTTTGTAGGCAGCGTAGGCTTGGTTGGTTGAAGTCTGGTTTGTCACTACTTTTCCATAGTTCTTGACTACTGAGTATTTCCTTTTAAATCTTTCCTTTTTCAGCTTTTGCACACCAGGAAGTTGTTCTCTGTATATGTGGTTTTTAGCAAGAAAAAATTTATAATTCTCTTTAATTTCTAATCTTCTTTATTTCTGTATAATCTCTTTGCTAAGGTTCTGCAAAACTGAAACTCCTTTACATGGCTTTGACTGAATAAGGCTTTTTCCCATCTTTGTACTTTAAACAAATATCCTGTGAACAAAACAGTTCTAAAGAACAAATTTAGTGGTTTTCTTTGTTTTTCGCTGAGTTTCAGTTTCTAATGACCTATGCACAACTCTCTGATAAGGATTATATTTTAAATTGAATATCAAATGATCTCAATATTCAGAGCATCTGAATTAGGATGATGATTCCTTGACGAATTAGGGTCGTTAGAGACTTGTCATGTAATTTTCTGTATGTTTCTTTACCAGAACTCTCTACAGGAACCAGTGTTTTCCTTTAAACTGTTTTCTTATTCCCATTTTATGTGAAGCCAGAGGGCACTGTTTTTCATACAGTACAAAAACGTGTAGCTGTTTCAGCTTTGGATTCACAGCATTGTCAGTGTAGTGAAAACTTTGGATTATGGTATTTAATGTGAATTTCTTCAAGCAGAAAATCTACAAATGTTTTGACTTTAAATTAAATTAATCTCATGGAGTAGTCTGAAAGCCAAAAATTTGCAATCAGCGTGGTTCCTACTTATTAGTTCAACTTGGGAATTTACAGGTTTCAGAGGCAGCGCAGTGTTAAGTGAAACCACTGCCATGAAAACATCTTGTTTAGCTTTATTTTTTCTTTGACACTTTGTCCTGAAAAAGCTACTGTTTTGTATGAAAAAGAGCTCCTCTCTGAGTGTTTCTTAAACTTTCATGGCTACACTAATTGCCTTCTGCTCAGAGTAATAGCCAGACTGTGGAAATTAGGCTGGTACTCCCCTAGTTGTCTTTGGAGTGTTAACATGGCTCTGAAGTCGACCCTTTGGCCTCTAAGCTCCCCAGCCCAAGTCTCATGTTAACCTCTTTTTTTCCCTTGGTATCCACCTTTCTCTCTGTCATTCCAGCAGGTATTTTACCTTTGCTTTTTATTTTGACTACCTTAGTTACCCTGTGTCAATAAAGAAAGACTACATGAGAATATTTTAGTTAACTACAACCTAAGCAAACGCAGAACCTGTCGCCGTTTATGCAATATAAACCAAACCACTGATTTGTGAGGGCAGTTTATTTGAATGTGTTCTGAATTCCTACTGGAGCACTCCCTAGCCTGGCCTCCAGTGTAAGGGGGAGAGGAGCAGGGTACCTGTTTTCACACCTGCATGTGGGGAAGTGTTTGTGTATAGCAGACCTAGTGCCTGTAATACACAGCATCCTTGCAGTCCTCACCGTCTGTGGCTGTGGATTGCCTCTACCTCTACATTTGAACTAGCCACAAAGGCCTTCATTACTTTGGATGTTTCTCCTTTGCTTCCACTGTCTGTTGTTACCAAAATTTCTTCAACTTCTGAAAAAAGCAGGGAGGGGGTTGCAGTGAGGGCGTGGGAGTCTGGGCGAAGAACACCAGTTTGGAATCAATTCCCACTGAAGGAACAAAAGGAACACAGTCCTAGAGAATCACAGTCCTGTGTAACAAACGGGAAGGTTGCAAAGTCACGAGACTGTTAATAAAAGCTGTGTTTTACTGACTTACTTTCTAAATATTTTCCCGAAATTTTGATGTTGTTTCATGTTTCCCGTTAAATTGCCAAAGTGTTGTGCGGGTTGTTTGGCCTGATGGGGCTGTGAGTCACTGAGCTCTGTCCGGGCTGGGAGCTGTGGGGGGAGTTCAGGCAGAGCTATATTTAGGAGTATCAACTGATGTCAAACTGTGGAGCACAGCTAAACAACACAGTTAAAGGGGCAGCACCGGGTAGTTCAGGCTCAAAGTTCAGATTGTTTGTAGTGGCTTTTCATTTAGTAAATAATTGGAAAAGTTGGTATTTACTGGAAGTATTCTGCAGAGTTTGCAAGCCAAGCAGTGTGAGTCTCAACTCCACTTGAACTTACCTAGTAATAGAACTATTCTAATATAATTGTCCAAATGGTATGATTTGAAAATAGAAAGCCTAGATAAAACTTGCAGTTTCACCTCACATGTTTAAGAATATGAATTAGTGAGAGTGTTATTTGTAAAGAATTGTTTAATTCCAGTCATAGATAGGTAAGGGTAATGTTTGAAGGGCTGTTATCATTGAATTTTTGGCTTAAGGTACAGAACAGCTGCTGACTTCACTTGACTGTATTTGAAATTTTGGCATTAATGTCTGAAACTAAATCCAGATAACTTTTTGCATCTAATTAAGACTTCTTTATACTCTCTAATTCTCTCCAGTGAGGTCTGTTATGTATATGGGCAAAATTCAAGACAGTGATTTTTAAAAATGGAAATCTCCATTTTCCAAGGTTGCCCCTCTGTCATGACCTCTTGGTCTGTAGCTAGTGGGTTTTTGTGGGGTGTTGCATTTCGTAACCTTCCTTTGTGCATGCATATTTTGGTAGATAAGTCACCTAATTTGGTAGTGAGAATTTTATATTGCCATCTTTGCTTCTGGTCCTGTCTGTTTGAAAACAGTGAGATCTCAGTAGGAAAACTGCAATGAGTTTAAGGACCCCAGCTGAGATGTGAGTCAAAGCTTTTCCTTACAGAATAGAGGTAAATTTAGTCATCCCAGTAAATTTGAAGTGGGTAGGTTTTTCTAAGGCACTTGGTGTTGGTTTAAGCACACTATTGTTTTGAATGTAGGCAGACCTGCACAAAGACCGTGTGCTGGTGGGGAAATACAGAAACCACACTAAGTATGTATAAATTACACAGATGTATAAGTTAATATATGGGGCTTAAGTCAGTCTATCTGTTACTGTCATTTTAAGCTTCATTGGCTAAAGTGTCGTCACTGCCAGCTCTGATACAAGTCTGTTTCAGTGACTAATAGGATTTCTGAAACATAATATTGAGCAACAAATACTCGTCTAAAGACTTGATGTTTTCCAAGTGTCATATGGTAAGATTTGTACAAGTCATGCTTTATGCAGCATTGAAGTATTGGGTCAATCGGTGTGAGTTGCATGACTGTGAACCCGTTAATCCCAACGAAAATGCAGCCTGCTGGGAGTTTGTTCCATCAGTTACTGCACTCACACATCACACAGACATCCACCCCCCCTGCCCCGTGTATTCTGCTGGAGCTGGTGAGGTTGAGGAAGTTGAAAGCACACAGTGATTAGTTGTAAAGAAAGCCCACACGGTTCATTGATGCAAAGGTGTGTGTTGAGAAGCTTTCCAAACGAGATATAAAATGTTTGGAATCCTGATGGTTATATTTTTCTGAGGTTATCCACAAAAGACTTAATTGTTCTGTGATGTCCAAAGAGAAAGTTCTCTGAGCAGTGTTACTAACAAAGCCTGGATTCCTGTGGACTGGTGTCCTTAAAGTCCTCACTTCCCTCTGTGCTGTGCCTGCCCTGTAGCTGCGCGATCCCCTTGGCCAGCCAGAGGATGTGCCTGCCGGTCCCGGGCAGCTGCTTCCAAGCGGGATATGTAATGACCGTGTTTTGCCTGCCCGTTTTTTTTACAGTGAGCTCACCACTTTTGGTCTCCCTTCAGTACTTTAGCCATTGATTTTACATAACTTGTGGAAACTTTAATTACACCTGAACCCTCTCCTCTCTCTCACTGGTAAAGTTGGTGAAAGTTGACAACATGTTTAAAAGTTGTTGAGGGGAGCCTGTGTGATTACAGGAATTGCGTTTACTTTGGAAATGGGACTAAAAACATACTCCATTTTTAACAGATACTTTTGCGTCCACAATCCCATCAGGAAGTATGACATACTGTGTTGAAAGCCTTGCCTCTCAACCAGAGTCATTTCAGTGCTCAGGCATTCTTAGCAAAAATGCTTTTCATTTTAGTAGAAATGGTACTACCTGGGAAAAAGCATCTACCTGGAACTCTTCCAAAGAGTTTAAAGCTGATACCAAGCAGTGGCAAATGGCCACGTTTCTTCTGTTCAGAAAAACAGCTGACTTTTTTGTAGTGTGTGTGTGTGTTTTAAGGTTTTGCTTTGTCTTGAAGCAGCAGCCACTGCTGTTGCTTGTGGGTGACACACGATATGCTGTGGGCTCTTCTGCTTAGGCAGCACAACCTCAGCCAGCCTGGTCTGATCTGAGAGGGCACCAAGGCGGGGCATGGAGACAAATCAGCTGGTTTCAGGACCTAGAGGTGTTAGCTGTACTCTCTACATGGATGGGAGGGGAAAAAACGTCTCTTAACTAGTTTTGCAAGATGCTGATTGATAAACCTGTACTTCTGGTTGGTCATTGTGCCGTAGGGGTTTCACTGGGATTCATTTGTGTTTGCCTCTTCTGGGATAACGTGACAGAAGCAGTGTCTCTTAATGCACTGTTAGGAGGGAGTGAAAGTTGGGTGAGAGGGGAAATTGTTTTGTATTAGATTAGTTTTGCTCTGTTAATTTAGTATCCTGAATTGTCTCACTCAGAATCTGACAAAAGCTAATGCTGGTGCCAGGAAGCCAAAAATGGGGACAAGCTCTTCTTGAGGGCAACTGGCTGCTGGATCATCCCAGCTATGTTTGAGAAGTTCTCAGACTGCCTTTTGGGGTGGGGTCACTTTTCCTTTTGTCCTCTAATGCAAATGAAGCACTCAGTGACTGGTGTTACTGCTGTCAAAAAGGGAATTAAACACTAAGCATTTTCGAGATGTGGACATGTTAAAGCTCCAAGTTCCTTCTCTGGAATCTTTTGCCAGTGAGAGGCTCATGCCAGTTTGTAGCAGCTGAGAGCAGTGTTAGGGGTGTTCTCAATGCATGTAGACTCATGTGATGTAAATAAAATTAAATCTTATTATAACGTGGGGGTTTTCTTGCAATGGGGCATTAAAAATCAAGATTAGGTCTATTTCATTTCTTTTCTCCATTTTGAAATAGAGGAATATTATAAGGGCCAATTCAATTATGTGGTCTTCTGCACTAGTCTTAAGAATTCTCCTATCTTAGAAATGATCTGTATATTTTTCCATTTTTTTCTTGACCTAGAGCTCATGAAAGTTAATATGTTGCAGTATTTTAGGAAGTCAAAGTAATGTGGACTGCAAATTACAGTAATAACTCTCAATGATACATTAACTGAAGTAATCAGGAATTAGGGGGGAAATGACAGTCTTCTTTCCCCTGGGGAAAGAGATTTCAGGGGATAAGGAGGATAAGTAGCAGTCCTAATTTTTGATTTTTTCATTTTAAATACACATGAATTTGATAAGCTTAGTTTACACAGAGACTGACTGGCAGAAATACTTAATGTGAATCTGACTTGTAAAGTGTGTGATTAAATATAGTTTTAATTTTGTGGGAAAATAGGGATTTTTTTATCACTTTGGCCTGTTATAGCCAGAATAATGAAGGGCTAACAGAACATTTTCTCTAGAATTTGTGATTTTACATTTCTTAGATAGTTTTGTCAACAATTAATTTGTGTGTTTTGAAACTTTCTGGAATTTCATCTTTTCACTAAAAACTTGTCCCTATTTTAACTAGATTTTATTTGATGTGTTTGGAGCACATCTCCACCTTCCAACCTGAAATGAGTATTAATGGCCCAGTCATAGGTTCTCATGTGGCAGCAACATCTTTGGTTTTGTTTGGGTTTTTTTTAATTTGAATAAATTTTCTGTTTCTTTTTGAATTAATTCTGCTATTAAACTGGAGTGCATGATAAATAACTCATTATCAGTAACTTCCTAGGCTGCTGATATAACAAGTGTGTTTAAGACATCCCCTCTTCCTCTCATGCCATCTGTTTGTATACCCATTATGTCAAATAGCCCTAATCAGAGGCATTGGAAAGGTGCTTTATTTGGTTAGAATCCTTTAATTATTCCCCAAAATATTATTGCTTTCTAACTACAAGTGAGCTACGTAAGGGTTTCTTTTAGCTTGAAGTCAAATTTTATGTTCTTCTTTTTGCATATTATTGTATTTAAGATAAATGTCAAGTTCTGCACGATGCCGACTGGAGCAGTCCATCATTCACGGTGCTTTGGAACACTCCAAGCCATATTCCTGAAGGCAACAAAATCAGCAGGCATAAATCACTTACAGGCAGATGTGTTGGGGGTGGGGAGGTTGCCTTTAAGGGAGAGCATTAGGCATTGGGTCAGGCCTTGGAAAATTGAATTTTAATTAGTTACTTGCATGTCTTACAAGTTAACAGGATAAATGGTCAATGACTCAGGCATTTCCCACAGGAAGTTGTACACATTTGGTGATCAGTGTGCTGCTTCTGCTCCTGATGTCTGAAATGTCCTCCTAACTGATTAGTCTGCATTTGCATTTACCTGATGTGTTGATTGATAAAGGCCTCATATTCTTCTTTTAAGTGCTGAAAAATAAATCAGGTATGTTGGGATTCTACAGCTAAATTCTACAATCAGCACAAGGATGGACAAAATTTAATGAGCTTTTCAACTCACTGCCATTGTCTTTTGTAATTGACACTTCTGGCTGTAGACTCTCAATTCCCAATGTACCTGGGATATGTAATGCAGAACTTGGAGCAATATGTTCGTGTAGTTTTTTCTGGGCAAACATGACAAAACCTCCAAGAGT
>JAOXXN010000150.1:11046002-11067065 GCA_026770055.1 Myrmophylax atrothorax | reverse complement strand
TTATGTGCAGAACAGCTTTATGAGGGGTCAGTGGCCCTTCAGCGAGTCAGGTGGCAGCAGCATAGCTGAAGTTCTGGAGAATTTCAATACGGAAACTACAAACAAAAGAACTCTTGTTTTGTTTTGTCTTTTTACATATTTTTCTTGTTTTGCCTGTAAGAATTGACAGTAGATGACCAGCATGTATCTGTGGAGCAATGTAGGGAGGCTTCTAGAGCTACACCTGGGAAACGTTTCTCATCTTCACAACCAGTGTATTTATATATACACTTTTTAGAGCATAGTTAATGCTGTTGTCTGGAAGGCTTTCCTTTTCTTTACAGGATTGCTGGGCAAATCTTTTCCTTGCCTAGGATTCTCCATAAAAATTGATTTGAGCTGTTTTCCAATACAATATGCAATTTCATTGTTTGATTTATAAAACACATTTACTGTCATTAAATTAAAAGAAAACATAATAACAACAAATCAATGTTTCAAAGGACTTGTAGATTATCAAAGTAAATATGTTGAAACAACTATACCTAAATTCCATTTGTTTGGAACAACAACCATTCTGAACTGTCCCTGAAGTTCTGGTAGTAATTTTTTAAAAAATTAAGTAAATTCAGATGTGTTGCTGTCAGGTCAAATTAAAATAATTTATTCAAAGTAATTATAAATCTAAAATTTGGTTTGTGCTTCAGAAACCCTTGAAGAGTTTTGTATGGTGCTGAATGCTTTCCACATGCAGTAATGGAAGCATTAATTTGCTGTACAGGCTGACTGAAGTGAGTTGCAGTGCCCGTGTGCTCACCCTGTGCAAAGATCTGGCCACATATTTACTGCTCTTCAGTGTCTCTGCTTTAGAGTGATGTTGAGTTGGGTTGGGGTGTGGAAAGGAATTATGTCTAATCTGTGGGCTCAGGCCAAATTTATTACATGGATACTGCTGAGGACTTTTACTAACTGTTTTATAAGATCACAAAAGGTACTGCTCAGTGCCTTTACCAAGAATGCTTTCCAGTTAAAAGATTAAAGAAGCTTTAATTGGAGTAAAGATTTTTTCCTTTTTTTTTTTTATTTGGATCTACAAATGCATTGGTTTCATAATATGTAATGAGAAATGGGGGCATGTTACAGATCTAAGTATGAAATTTCTACGTTTCTGTGCTAAAATGAAGCTTAAACATGAATATTTAAAAATCAGGATCATTTCTTTAGTCTTAAGCTCCAAAAATTAGTTTATGACAAATGAAATAATTTTGTAGCATAAGAAAAACATGATTATTTGAATTACTTTCATCTTCTGTATTTATTTGTCTCATTAAGCAGCTTAAGGAAATCAATATTTCATCTTGACTACAACAATTTGTAAATTCAGAGGCCAGATTTGGAATGTTAGCTGATTTTGGTTTAACTCTGTTTACTTTAAGTTAAATTTGTATTTTAGCAAGCCAATTTCTGACTCAGCTTTGGTGTCAGCTTTTTCACACAGTGACTGGATATTGATCTCTAGCCATTCACTGTAACATTTTAAAGATGTTACTGTTCAATGTAAAGGTTTTTTTTATATTGTTTCCTTGAAATCACTCATAATCTGAGAAAAGAATAGGAATGTTCATAATTAGAATTGTCAGCTCAATTAACAGTTGGAAATATGTATTATCATGCAGCCTAAGTGCCTAATGTAATATATGGGATTTTTTTCCCAAAGACACTCAGCAGAAGATAAATGATGCTTCTTTACTCATTTTATGTGTTTGTAGTCCTTTGAACTATAATGATAGAATATTTTGGTGGAACATACTATTAGAGCATATTCCTGCTTGCCTTGTAGTTCTCAAAGCAGACAGCTTTGTTCTTCCTCCTGAAAGAACTCAGTGGGGTGCTCTAGCACTTTTTCATCTGTTACAGCCTGGACATCCGGGAGTAAAGCAATGAGTTGCTTCATGTCAGAAGTCACTTACTGCATTTAGTGTCTTATTGCACGATGGTTCCCCTCAGGGAGAGGGAATTTTGTAGTCATATTATTAATTGTATGCTGAGTTTACTCTCATCTGATCAGAAAATTATGCTCAATTTCCCCTCAAACTGCTGTGAACCAAAAAGTAAAGTTTTACAATTAAATTACAACTTAGCACCTTTTTTTTGAGGAACTGAATTCATGTTGATCTCTGGCATGTACTCAGGTAGAACATGTTCCTTTGAATTGAAACTCATGTGGAATCTGGGACACAGTTTTACACTCTATTGGACAATGGTGATTTTTAGAGATTCATCTCAAAAAAAAAAAAAGCACCTTGGGGAAGTGAAATACAAAAAGTGTTGAACTAACTTTTTCTATAAAATGAATGGAAAGTACTGAGAGCAGCTGAAACCCTGCACATACCTTACAAAACTCTGTTTTTCACACAAGCAACTTCACTTGCCCCAGAAGCAAGTAAGAACAATTGAGGGGGAAGTGCACAATTAGAGATGAGGAGGCTCACTGGCAATCTGTGCTAACATGTGATGTGTATTATGGAAAAAGCTGATGAAATCTCGTCCAGAATGTGGTCTGTGTCTTGATTTACATTCCCTTCCCTTCTAGAAACAGTTTCTAATATAGAAGGGTCAAGTTCTGCCCTCAGATGTCTCTCTGCAGTGCCCACGAGACTCAAGAGAAACATGCCCAAAATCTGAGGTGATAAATGTATAATACAAGGTATTCTTAAGCCACAGTAGCTACTTGTCTGAAATCCCTACAGGTACCGTCATTTAATTCCAGTGATTATTAAAACATTTTAAGATTCCTCAAGTATGAAAGGCATACTATTGTAACTGAGTTTAATCCTACCAAATGCCAGTTTTCCCTTGCAAGATCCCTCATCTTTTTATTTCTTGGGGTTTTTTTGGTTTTGTTTTTTTTTTAATTAGGGATAGTAATGCAAGGATGGAGGCTGATGCTTAAAGTGTACGTGGCTACAGTGAACCAACGTTAGTCACCCCAATAGGTAACAGTGTCCTAATGGTATAATCTTTCCTAGTCTGATGATGCCACATATTGGGAAAAGGAAAATTATTTGGATGGATTTGAAGGAGAATGATGATTGATACAGAGGTGTTTTCCTTGATTTTTTTATTCTTATTATTTTGCAAATATATTTTATGCTTCTCTTTGTCTTAGTTGGCTTCTAGCCTATTTACTTTACAGAGAAACTGGAAACATCTAAGAGCCAATCATACTTTTGAGATGGATTTGTGAATTTATTTTATCATACATGTTTTTTAAAGCACCTTTAAAAAATATTTCTTTTTAAATGTCTCTCACTAGGGAGGAATAAAAGTATTTGTGTTACTGCTCAAAGAAAATTATAGAGATCTTAGTCTGTTTGTACAGTCCCTTTGAAACAAAAGGTACATTCTTGCTTTCACATTTCAAATTGTGTCCTTTTACCAAAGTTTGCATCACACCTCCTTTGACATGAATTATGGAGGAACTTACATCCTCTTTCTTCACTGATCCCAGTGAAGTGCATGGAGCATTTAAACCAGGAGGCTTTACATATTGTAAGGTCTTAATCTTTCTAAACAGATATCATTGATAAGAAATGATAGATTTCAGTGGCGACAGAGCCTTACTGTGAAGATTAACGTTGGCTTTTTGCTTTACTTACTTGTTGCTGTGTTAGTCCAAAGCTTGACATGTCTCCATTCCAGAGCAGCCAAGGATTCTTAAGTGGTGATATCATCAGTGAGAGAAGATAAAGATCGACTGAACTAATGTGCTGAGGCTGGTAACAATGTGGCAGAAGTTAAAATTTAAACAGCTTTCATTCTTCTTTGTTTGATTTTTCACACTGCAAACTAAATTATTCCCTTATCTGATTGAAAACCTTAAGCATGGTGGTGGTGTCAGCTTCATTTTTTTGCAACTTGAAAGAACATTAAATGCTAAATCTTTCTACATCAAGGGACACTAATTACATATACCTTGAAATCGATCTGTTCTGTGTTCAGATCATTATAGCCAAATTCAGCTGGAAAAGCATACTTGTCTTTATAGGAAGCAAAATTACTGTCTAATATGTGGTGGTTACCAGCAAGACATAGAAGTGAAAAGTAAATTGAGACTTGTCTTAAGACTCCTACTCTTTTCGAAAATTTCAGTCATGATGTTCTAATCTCTTTTTACCATTTAGTTTCTATCATGTGGTAATATCTGGTGATACAAGTAGGTGTATACTTGAGTTAGTGTTCTTATCTTCTTGAGCAAGTAAGAGAAGGGATTCAACAAAAGAAGGACCCTGGTAAATCTCATATTTCACCACTTGTGTAGTAATTCTTCCTGAACCATAATTTTGGTCTGCTTTTAAAGGACAAACCACAGAACTCAGAAGGTCTTGCTTGACATTATCTCACAGGCTTTTAATAAGTTCCTAGTCTGTTAAGAGGAAGTCTTATTTTCAACCTACAGCTCAACAGTTACTGTTGAAATAATCACTTTAATACTTTGAAAGATGTTTATGGCAAGTCACTATGAATGATATGTCAGAGTAATTTAAGTATAGTCTGTGTAAAATGTGAATGTAGTATGTGTAAAATGTAAGCAACTAGTTGCATTTCTGTAAATGTGGACAGAACTCTCATTTTATGCTAGCAAAAATCAGTTTGATAAACAGTATGTGTGGGGTTGGCTCCTTTAGGAGAGGAGAGTTAATTTGTAATCTTTCTTAAATTATATCTCTGCATAATATTTGAAGTCTTGCCAGTAAAGCTTTTAAAATTACCTTGCTTTCAGTGAAGCCCAGGGCACAGTCAGAGCCTGCAGAGTGGGATTTTTCAGTGCCTGTTATTATTGAAGTCCAGTTGGGTTCAGGCCCTGTGTTTCTTTGACCAGCAGTATGTGGGAATGCTTTTTCAAAACAAAAATGTTATTCTGCAGTGGGAGCAAATGACGAATTTAAGAAAAAATAATCTGGTCTCTCATACTTACTATCAAACCTCATACAGTGTCCCTTGGTAGGCCTGACTTTTCAGCCTGGGGAGCTTGGTTTGTGGGTTTCTGTGCTGTAATCTCCTTAATTGCAACAGGACTATGCACAAGAAAAAAACACAGTAGTAACTCTTTAGTGGCTGTGGCTCTTTGCCTTATGTTATGAAATCTGCACAGGTGATTTGACTGCTGATTGAGAAGGAAAGGTTTTGCTACCACGAGCAGTGTTGGAGGGTGACACGGGATACACAAAGCATGGGATATTTCTAATAATAAGGGGCTTTTAATAAACTCTCCTGTGTTTGAAGCTTACACACTTCCAACAAACACTCAGAATTCAACATTTTCTTCTGTATAGAAATGAGATGACACACCACAGGCAGAGTTAATAAAAAGAAGTGATTTCCTGATCAAGTTCATATTCACATTTAAAAATTCCTATAGACACTTCTGACTCCAGCTTTTCTTAAAAGTAAATAAAAGCAGTGTTCTTTAAGCTAACCTAAAATAAAAGCAGTAGTTTGTCTCACCTTGCTTAAGCAGTTTTTCCTTACTTTCGGTTCCTTTATTTTTGAAAATTATTGTACTACAAAAGTAAATGTGTAGTCAAATGTGTGTATTATAATGATGAACAGGACAAAAACAGTCTTAAAAGGTGAGTCATATTTATAAGCTTAATTTTGGAGTAACTTTTCTAAGACATTTCAAGTAACATTAATACACATTTGAGGTCTGTGATCTCAAGTAATGTGTAAATTTCAGGGGGCTGGAGAGTAAATAAGTTTATGATTTAGGTATCAGCATAATTAGTAGAATTCTTCCATTGATATGTCACATGGTACTTCGGAATTAGTTTTGTTACAGCTTGCTCTAATATTCAGAACACATATTAACAGTTACTTAGTAATCACATTATGCAACAAAGTGTCCAAGAACATTTATGGACTGTTTCCAACACTTGTTACTAAGAACTTGTAAATTAAATAGATTCATCAGGGCTGGGTACTGCTCTGTGCTGGCTCACATAGTTCAGCAATTAAAACACTCAGGTTGTAAGCCTAACAGATTTTCATGAAAGCTGTCAGGTATTTTTATTTTTAATGTGTTGTTGGTGCTAGACACTACTATATTTCATGTGTTTATACCTTCAAATGTGAGACAAAAGAGCAAAAAGGTTTAAGTTTTCTTCATGGCAGTAATAGTACAGTAACATGTTAAGAAAAAAGGGAATCTATCTGAAGGAAGATTTGGTAACTTTATTTCTCTGGTTCACATTTCACTGAAAAGAAGCTGTTCATGATTCTAAATCATTTTCCTTTTACCAGCTGGAGAAGATCAGAATAAAATGGACCCATCCCTTTTCTCAGTCCCTGGTGGTGATGATGATCCAGCATTTGTTTTTCATTCAAACCACATGTTGAATAAGTGAAAAAGAGGAAATACATGCTGGTCATAGGTCAGGTGCAACACAGAGTTTATACAGATTTATTTTCTTTGTAGCATCTGCAATCCTGCATTTAAAGCCGTTGAATGTTGTTCTGCTTCCAGTTATTTTGAGGCAGGTTTTCTTATATAATGACATTTTGGGTTTTGGCACCGCTGCTGGCCAGGCACACGGAGCCAGAGGAACTGAGCAGCAACTGGCTCTTCAGAACTCCAACTCCCTCATGATCTCATAGGGTGGAAGCTGACCCTCTTTGTTTCTGGCATCAAGTAAAGAAAGCTAAGCCAAAAAAGAGGAACCTGGAAGAGTATTAGGGTGATAATGGGGAGCTGGGGTTAAGAACTTCTCTGCTTATCAGTGCTTGGGCCTGTAGGAGAAAATGAGGAGAAAGGAGCACAAATGCACTGCAGTCTACAATGTGAATTTAAGCAGGGACAGATTCTGAACGGAAGGTTTCAGTTTTCTCATAATATTACAAGTTACATTTAATTTGTACTATGTTAGAAGTACTGTAACTCTCATTGTTTATGATTGAAGGAGCATCAGGAAAAGTGACTGTATATATCAATATCAGCTTTATTTGTTGTGTTTATTACTCAAACACTTCTAGTTGTGTTTTTATAGCTTTGACTAAATAATGAATGATGTCCTGTTGATCACAAATTTGAAGGCAATAATTTCAAATTCTCTTAAATGTGCCAACCAACCAAGACTAAATATGCATTTACAGCAGCTATTTTGCAGATTTATGGCTAATATTTTTTCTATGCTTTTTCTTATGAATACATTTTAGCTCACTTTTCTTCAACTTGCCAGCATTATAAAATGTATTAGGATGAGAATTAATAGCTTACTATGTGATAAATTAAATTTTACAGGAATCAAGTTGGGAAAAAAGGGAATCCCAAGTGGGCATGTGGGGGTGGAAAGGAAAAAAACCACATTCTTCACAATAGAATAATTAAGCCCTGGAGGAGCTTGGCAACAGAGACTGTGCAGTCTCCATCATTAAAATTTTTAATACTGGAATGGCTAAGTGTCTGAGCACCTTGATCTGACTGTGAAGTTAGTCCTACTTTGGACTGGAAGATGGACTAGATGACCATTGCAGGGCTCTTGCAGTCTAAATTTTTCTAAACTTAAACCACCAAAATTATGTCTGAGCTGTCCAAAGGCTTGGACGTGCTGGAAGGGAAGAAAGTCCTCATGTCCTTTCTGTTCGTCAGAGCTGTAAACACGCCCTTTTAAAATACTGAGGGACTGCAGTCAGAACTGAGAGACTCAATTCCAACTGGCACACCAGAGACTTGAGAACCCAGTTTATGCACAGATATTTTAACAGACACTTTATATGAACAGGAGGAGGTTTTGGACCTTATTTTTGTAATGAGAATAATTTCAGCTTTTTTTTAATGGGATGATCATGTCTCGGGTCTCATTTTAGTATGACAGTGATTGATTTTTTTGTTGTGCTTTTTCCCCCCCCCCTCCAATCACCATTAGGAATAGGAGGCCTGCAAGATTTTGTGCTCAAGTCTGCAACACTGTCAACATCTCCTGCTTGTCCCCCATTTACACCTCTCAACTTCGAAGCGACCCCGATTGTGCGGGTGGCTGTGGAACCAAAGCACCCAAGTAAGTTTAAAGGAGAGTGGGGATAGTTACACAGATTGAGTGTGGTAGTAATGCAGCTTCCCACCCTTAGTGATTTGTTTAGTTATGATTGAGCCACTGAATCAGAGATTAGCCAAGTATAAACTGAATGTCTGTGTTGTCTAGAGGGCCATATGTGAGTTGTTCCAGCTGGCTCACTCATGTCTCAGTAGGTGAGGAGCTACAGGAGACCTTGTTGTGCCCTTTTGTGGTCAAACATAGCTGTTCCACAGGTAGGACACCACATAGTGGGTTTTCCCTTTCTGCTGTCATTCTTGTGTACTATATCATTAAGCTCGTGGTACAGATTTGCAGTACTGCTTCCCATTGATCTCTTCCTCCCAACCGGAGAGTGGTGTATCTCTGGCTTTATTTGAATTTCAGCCCAATTTCCATTTGTTTTTGTGGTGTTAGTAAAACCAAAATAACTGGCTTTATATTCAGTTGCAAAATACTCTTACACTAAGATTCTAAGATTTTTTAGAAAGTGATTTGACAACTTAGCAGTTATTTGTTTTCTGTGTTTGGATAACAGCTAATCATGTATTTTACATCCTGCATTTGTTAAAGCAGTTTTGTTGGAAATTACTGGTTCTGCTGAGTGCAGTATTAAGGTAAATGTTAAAATGTCAAGTTAAACGTTAGAGGAATGTAGTTGTAGAACTACTGACCAGTTTGGGGGCCCTAGCACATTGTCACATTGGATTGCCAGATCAAACCTACTCCAAAACTGCATCTGCTCATTTGGAAAAATGGCTCAAATGAATAGGAATTATTTCCCTTTATACATTTTATGCAATGACAGCATTCACGTCAAAATCTTTCTGTATGGCTACTGTGAGCTCTAAAAGGGAAAAAAAAAGTCTTCATCACTCTGAGAGCTTAAATGCAGAAGGCAGAGTTCAAAGCCTTTGTTCAACTCTATTGGCCATGTGAACTGACACTGTATTTTTTCCTGTTTTGTTTATTTTTATGTTTATTTTTCAGGGATACTTTTTTATTGCACTCTTAACTTAGCAGTAAATATACAATATCATATTTCTTTTAATAGCCTCCAAGTGAATGACAAGTTTAATGTCACTCTTCCTTCTGAATATGAATATGCATTCCTAGAAAGCCTGGGGGTATTCTTTAACACTCATGTGAAATGAATAAAAGGATTCATAATTAATTTTTTTTAAATTGTATTCATTATGAAAGGCTGCTGACATGAGGTGTTTATGCATAGCTTTGATGTAATCTAGACAAATTTGACTCAGCTGTGGCTGTTCATTCTCCATTAACTTTAAGGCAACTCTTTTTAAACACCTTAATTTTAGGGACAGCTGTGATTTGTTTCACCAAAAAAGCTCTCACATTCCTGATTTTACCCCTTTTCAGGTTTTAATTGCTTTAAAGCTTTTCAGTGGCTTCCAGCTAATTTAAAATCCTTCCTGTGCTTCATTTGCTCTTATGCCTTCTAAGTAATCCATATGGAATGCTTTTTAGTTTTATTTTAGTAAAGCTACTATGTCATTATTTATGTATTTGGAACATTTTAAGCATTAGCAATCTAGAGATTGCTACACTTAGTCATGAAAGATTGCAAGGAAATACAGTAATTTACTGAAAGAAACATTAAACAGTTGTAATAAATAAGAAAGGTTATAATTTGATAATTTGTGAAAATGATGAGTGAAGTCCTGATTTTTTTCATCACTTCATATCAATAAAATTCTTATTTTTTTATTTGGTTGTGAGCTGTTTATGAGCTGCATCTGAAATTAATTGTATATAGGAAGCAGCATAGCACAGTCACAGTCAATAGCTGGCTCATTACACTAAACCTATTGTAAAGCTGTGTAAACAAAAAATGTGCAATCCATTGAAGTGTGTACTGTGGTTGTGATTGCATGATGTGAATTTTATCATCACTACATAAATTGTTGGTGACAAATTCAGAGTACAGCTTATGTTTTCAGTTGCTGCTCTTAAACCCTACCGCTCTCTGTGACTCATAAGCAGAAATTTGCCCCCTGAAAGTTTTTGAGTATTCCTAAAGTAAGTATTTATGTTTAGACTTCCATAAAAGTGAGTGTTACTGTTTCTCAGCTTAAGTTTGCCCCATTTCAAGTATTCCTTTTCCAGTATTACTTTGTTAATAATATTTTATTTTGCCAGGTGAGATGCCTCAGCTGGTCAGAGGGATGAAGCTTTTAAACCAAGCTGATCCGTGTGTGCAGGTTTTAATCCAGGAGACAGGAGAACATGTGCTGGTGACAGCAGGAGAAGTTCATCTTCAGCGTTGCTTGGATGACCTGAAAGAAAGGTTAGAGGGCAAGTAGGAAGAAATATTTTTAGTTCAGTAGGTGTCTGTTGTATTTCTCTGTCAGATGGATATCTTTGATTTATATTCTGGTAAAACAGAGCTTTATCCACTAACAGTTTTTACCATAGTGTCATAAATGTACCTTTTTTGTGGCTGTAAAATTATCTGCAGTTGGGCAGAAGCCACTAGCTTATCAATTCTATACATTTTATCAATCTTTTGGGCACTTTCTAGAAATGATAAATTGCAGTAGGTTTAGGAGTCCAGTTAAGAACGTAATGTAGTGTTTGTACAAAGTAGAAACTGAGGGGAATCATGTCTCATAAATGAACTCTCAAAAGTTAGAATTCACCAAGACCAAAATTGTCTGTGCACACTCTATCCCCTTGCTTTTCTCTTTTTTTTTCCAAATGTTAGTCTGTTCTCATTCATGAGCAGTACTTTTTGCAAGCATACATACATATATTTAATATCTTCTAATGTTCCTTCAGATAGTAGAAGAACAGTTGTCTGAAACAATACTTTCCTATAACTTCATTTACTAAAAGATTTCTGGTATCCCTGCCTCATACATTTACTATCATTTTCTTTCTAAACCAAGAGGCAAACCTCATGATGTATTGTTGGGGGTTGGTGTTAGTGTACCCATACTCATTTCAAGTTAATATTGGAGAACAGTCATTTCTTAGGGAAGTCAGACTGGATCAGATGTAAAATCAGATGTATGTTTTAATGGTTATCCTTGTTACAACGTGACACATTTTTACTGCTTCTAAAAACATAGGATTATTTATTAATGTGTTAAAGCAAAACTGGTCCTGCTTGTCTTTAGCTGCAGTTTGTGTAGCAAGATTGTATAAGTGTCTTTCTTATTGGTAATGGTCCAAATCTGAAAAAAAAAATCACAAAACAGTAGATCCATAGGGAAATAGGAGCAGCTAGTAACAGTCCCTATATTTGCATTACTAACCTTTAGTTTTGTGTACATCATTTTGGGGTTTTTTATGAGTTGTCATCTAATTTGGCTTTTTAAGAGAATGATAAACTGTCAAAAGTGACCCTTTTGTGTCCCTTATTTGTATTCCTCAAGGGAATGTTGTCAGTGTTCCAAACTACCAAAGTCCATTCTGTGCTTGAGGCATCGTCAGCCAAAGCAAGAAACACCTGCAGACACAAACTAGCAGGGCCCCCACCACTGTCCTGCTTGGCATGTTGTTCTCACTTGGGTACATCTCCCAGAAGGAGGTTGGAGCGAGGGTGTTTCCTGGCTCGTGCTTCAAGTCATCCCTGAGGATTTGGCACATCTCAGCTGCCACCCCTCACGCACTGGCTTGTGCCACAAGAATTGTCCTTTCCTTCTCTCCCCATTTTCTAAAAGGAAAAGTCCGGAATGGTATTCCCTGTATTGCTCCATTCCTCATGGATTCTGTGTAAATTATGACAGTGGTAAACTTGCACTGTTGATTGTTAAAGTCTGAAGAGAAGTTGTGCCCTGGCATGTGAGCTGTGTTAGCTCTCCGTGTTTCTGTACAAACGTTTCGATTCTAAGTGTGCATAATTTGGAGTAGCCAATTGGGACAGCATCGAATAACTTTAAAATGTGACCCACAAGATTTTACCCCAAAATACTGGGAAATCTTACTCAGAATGGTTAAGTCATGCTTGTAGTGGTGCAGAATTCTGATGTTAGCATCTACCACAATTGCATCAACTGGGTTTTGCAAAGTTGATGTTTTTGGACTAATTACGACAGCTGAGGAGGTTCTGCTGAATTCAAACTACATTGTGTATTGTCTTTGTCAAGATTTTAATCAGACCTTTTCAAAGGCACATATTTAATTTTAGCTTTCCCAGTGTGTATTTAGAAAATTATGTTCAAGTGATACTTATTGTCAAAGATGTGGAGAGACATGGAAACAACTAAAAGATCAATCAGCTATGTTTATCTAAATGATTAAATATGTATGTTCTGCTTAATTTTGCTAAATTTGTTTTTCTTTTTTCTTCCAAATTAGCTCTTTTTGAATAGAGTAAGAAATTAGACGTTGTAACTTTGAACATTTTATTTTCTGCTTTTTACAATAGAAATTTTTAGAATTTTCTGACCAAAGAACATTGCAAGTACTAAGCACAAGGGGATTAAATTACCCTGTTCAGAATGAGAAAAAGAATTAAGGTAGTGGTGGCATGTGGGGGAGGTTGTGTTTGTTTTTTGGGTATAATGCAAGTGCTTGGGAGAACTGCAGAAAGGACAGATCTCCTGATTTTGATTCCCGTGGGTAATAAAGCTTACAATAGTATTTGCTTTTCCTTTTTTATCACTCTACCAAAATTTACCAGAACACAGTCCTTTGATTAGTCATTTAACGAACCTGCTTAGAACTTAGGAGGGGTTAAGGAGGACACACAACTCTGAGTCTGTCAGATAAATGTAATAAGTAATTCTTCTTTTTTGTTTTTGCCGTATTTCACAACATTTGACATGCCTAAAATGTTTGACCTGACTTAAAGCATCACTTTTTATCATGAGACTTTTATAATAGTGGTTATCAGACCAAAAAGAGAAAATTATTTCTGTTGACTTTGTGCTTGTTGCTGTGCCAGGAGTGTGGAGAAAATGGGAGTATCAGCTCTTCAAGTGCTTCTGGCTGAAGGGAGTACCTTTTCTGGGTTATCAGATCTGGGTTACCTGACCTGTGTTCAGCTTACCCAGTGCTTCATCTTCTCAGGGCATCTCACTGAGCAGATGTGCTGGTTGAAATCAAATGTCCATCTTGCTCAGTAGCATGTCTGCACCTGTGGCCCACACCTGTCTGGGAAGAGTAAAATCAGAGTGACTGTGATGCTTTCCCAGCCCCTGTCAGTGTCAGCTGAGGCTCTTCAGTGATGTGGCTGTCAGTTAATCATAATGAGCCTGCCCCGTGCTCCTCATGATTTTGTACTCTCTCTTGTACCCTTGGAACATCTGAGAGCTGCTGGTGCTGTTGTTCCTTTGATCATCTTTATTCTCAGTTTCTGTCTAGTTCTGTTGTATTTTGTTTGAGGGCAGAGAACAGCAGCACATAGTTTCTAAGATGTGGGTGAGCCAGTGATTTATGGAGAGGCAGAGCAATGCTTTTGGTTTTATTTTCTTCAGTTCCTTTCCAAATATTCTGAAGACGAAAGAGGCAATGCTTCCTTTTTGAAGTACATAGAATTCGAGTTTGAAATGCATTACTTAGTGATCTGTGTTGCAGTCAGATTTATTCATGAACGTGTCTTCCATGTTAAGTCCATTGTCCTACCTTCCATCCACAGGTTTAAAAGTATTTTCAGAATTTTAAACTGATTTTTGAACTTCATTTTACAGATTTGCAAAGGTAGAGATTAGTGTATCGGCACCGATTATACCGTTCCGAGAAACAATCACAAGACCTCCAAAAGTTGATATGGTGAATGAGGAAATAGGAAAACAGCAGAAAGTTGCTGTCATACACCAAACAAAAGAGGACCAAAATAAAATTCCTGAAGGAGTTCAGGTTGATTCAGATGGGCTTGTTACAATATCTACTCCAAATAAACAAGCTACTCTCAGTGTGAGGGCAATGCCACTGCCGGAGGAGGTAACTCGACTTCTTGAAGAAAACAGTGACTTAATTCGAACTATGGAGCAACTCAACACATCTCTGAATGAAGATAAAAAGACCCATGAGATAAATCAGAAAACTCTCGATAGAATCAAAGAATTCAAACAAAAATTGGAGAAAAATCTGCAGGGAAGAAGGTGGAGAAATGCTGTTGATCAGATTTGGTCATTCGGACCACGGAAGTGTGGACCTAATATTTTGTTATACAATTTTGAGGGTTACAAAAAATCTGTGTGGCAGTGCCTTGGGAACACTGTGAAAGAAGTGAGTAAGTACAGAGACTTTGACAACAGCATAGTGAGTGGGTTTCAGCTGGCTACACTTTCAGGTCCCATGTGTGAAGAACCCCTCATGGGTGTTTGTTTTACAGTGGAAAAATGGGAAATAAATAAGAGTGGAGATACGCTGTCAAGTAGCAGGCAGGATTCAAGGGAACGTGATGGCACAGAACATCAACAAAATGAAGATAATACTCTAGCAAGCAGTTGCACTGATGAAGGTCACAGTGTGAATGAACACCAGGAGAGGAATCAAAGCACTACAGAATCACCTGACAAAATCAGTAAACAAAAGGGAGAATTGTTAATTGCGGATTGTTACGGTCCCTTCTCTGGCCAGCTGATTGCCACCATGAAGGAAGCCTGTCGTTATGCTCTGCAAGTGAAGCCTCAGAGGCTCATGGCAGCGATGTACACCTGTGAGATCATGGCTACTGCAGAAGTTTTAGGTGAGACTGAGAAAATAAACCTTTTGTCAAAAATTTGCTTTCTGAGTTCCAAGCTGAGGTTTTATAAATGGGACTAAATCTAAAAGTGTAACTTGATTAAAAGTTTTTTTCGAAGTATGCTGCACCTTTTTGAAAGTGTAAGATACAAAATGTTGCCTTTTCATGCAGTTTGTGTAGTACCAACTTCAGTAAACATGAATATCAATATTGCCCTTCTGTTTAAGCATTGGTTCCACTGAGTGCAGAACCTTAGTTTATGCCATGTAAAGATGTTTTAAGTTAATATAATAAAGAATATAGAAATAAAATCAGGGAAGAGAACATTAAATTATTGCTGCAGTCCAGTTGATAATTTTGGGTCTTCTTAAGTAGCATCTGTGTTCTTCTGGTATGCAAGTAGATCACTTTGCAAACCCAGTGCATACCAAATTGTGTCACTTATATTACCTTACCACTTAACACCTACTTAAACTTGGTTTTATGACCTACTTAATACACCACCTAACTTACCCTAACATTTGTTCTTGGAGTTTTCCATGGGAGTTGCTTGCATGCTGAATCCAATCCAATGCACCAAGATTTTAACTTCCCCTGCATTTATGCTATTGGCTAATTTACTTTCATCATACTAATCATGACAGAAATTATGGTATATCCCACATACAATAATTAAATATTTGGTTACTTGTTGTAAAAACTCTTGGCATAACACAAGCATAATGATAGCAGTCCAAAGAGCAAAATTTGAAATTGTATGTAGTGGAAAGAAATGGCCTTGAGTGAGCAATTGTTCGAAATGATCCTGCTCTTTTCTGGAGTACTGTGTAGCAGGCCTGGTAAAAGGTGTCCTGGTAAGCTCATTCACACATTCCCTTAAGCCCAACTTACTATGACAGAGAACTTTGGCATTTTAAACTATCTTTCCCAGCACGTAAGAATGCCTATCAAAAGTAGACTTGTAGTGTTACATGTTCTCTCTACATCAAGCTATAAGCAAGGTATCAATTTTGAAACCACAAAAACACTGTATAAAATGTTGTTTTCCAAAATACCCACTACCTAAAAAGCATGATTGGAGTGAGGGAATTAACATGCATTGGCTCATCAATTGTGCCATAAACCCAAATGGAAACATGGCTTTCTAATGCATTTATTTATTTATCTATATTTATATTTAATGATTGTAATTTAGGATTCAGACATGCAAGCAAATTATTCCAATCTAATGAATGTGAGTTGTGTGGTAATAGCCATGGACATGCACTTAATTCATTACAAATTCATAGGTTTAGTTTTTATTATGGAAATTTAAGCTAATAAATTGCATCCTCATTAGGGGAAGTGAAAAGCATGTCTGCTATCCAGTCAGGCTTGACAGTTGACATGTGACAAAGCACTGGCTTTTGTAACTTTATTCTTCCCCTTGCCATTCCATACAGTGATACTCAGTGAAGTTTAATGTATGTTCATTTTTACCTGCCTGTGTCTAAGATGTGTCTGGGAAATTGAGGTCTTTTATGTTCTCAGTATATACAGCTTTTTCCATCAGACTTTTTTGACAAACTGTACTGGAGCTGAGGAGAGGAGCAAGGAGAGGGGAACACGGGGATGTGTTACAAGCTCATACCTGTCCAGTGTAATGGTCCTTGGGTTTAGACTGGGGCCCTGCACACATCTGCCACTTGGTTCACTTGAGCATCTCTTTCCTAGTTAGTTCAATAGAAATATCCTTTTTTACACACTCCTGCTTTATGAAAGTGTGTAAAGTCCCAAAAGCTGAAGGAACTAGTATATTATTATTATTATTATTATTATTATTATTATTATTATTATTGGCTTTTGCCTGTTGATATTCCTGCCTTTTGAACTCTTCTTACCCTCTCTCTCTCATGTTCTGGAGACTGAAAGGTAGACTTTTCATTTTGATGGCATCAGTGAAAGTCAAACATGGGCATTTTCGCAGCTACTTTCATGATATGTACACAGTATTTCAATGGATTGAGTAGGAATTCAGGAAAGAAAATTGAAATTATCCATGACTAACTTAAGACTGAATTAATTAAGAAAGTAATTGAACACATTAAATGTAATAAATAGGTAGTATTTCAGATAAACTGTTTTTCTGTGGTTAGAATAGCATGTACTACCTGGGACAAGTCCCATATATATGGGTATGGTGATCCAGATAAATTTCTAAAGGTAGCTAAGATTCAATTCCTTAAAGACATTAATACTTCTCAGTAATGCCTCTCAAATACTTGGTTGTAAGAAATAAAGCAAGTTGGGCACATAATCTGGCAAAGTACCTTTTAAAATCAGTCATATGACTGTATAAAATGTGCCTATGTGGATGTATGCAATAGTAATAATGGATTAAATGTTATTTATGTGGTTCTTCACATTGTACTGGCAGAATATGTTGTTTGTCTGAATTTAATGGCTCTGCTTAATTGATCCACTTACAAGGAATAATTTCAGCCAAAGAAGTTATGCATTTGACGTAATGCTGAAGCTTTCTGAATCAATATTTATGTATTTCTTTTCTACATGCAGAATATAAATATGCTGGAAAGCTCATCAAAATTGTGTCTTTGCAGGTCGTGTGTATGCTGTGCTGTCCAAGAGGGAAGGCAGAGTGTTACAGGAGGAGATGAAAGAGGGCACGGACGTGTTTATTATTAAGGCAGTCCTGCCAGTAGCAGAAAGCTTTGGTTTTGCTGATGAAATCAGGAAGAGAACCAGTGGCCTGGCCAGTCCACAGCTGGTGTTCAGCCACTGGGAGGTAAAAACATCTATTCACTCCATCTGTTTTGGTGATCTATTTCCTGTAGATGTGGCAGACTGGAATAATAAGCGGAAAAGGTTAAGTTTTGGTCAAGACATGTGATTAATTCCTTTTTGAAATGAGGAGGAAAAAAGTAGCCTTATATTAGTCTTACTTTTTAAAGATGTACTGTTCAGAAATGTATTTACATTTTGTTTAGATGGGATTCTTTTTTCTATCAGTAGAAAGTAAGTCCTTCATAAATTAAAATTATTTTTTGTAAGTGTTTTTTCCTCTGAATTTAAGTGTCTTTTTTCATGAGTTCTCTGGAAAACTTGTTTGGGGAGTGGGAAAAAACCCCAAACCACAAAACAACCCCAACCTACCACTAACAGAAAATGTATCAATAAATCTAATGTACCTGAAAGTTAACCTTTTCAGGGTTAGCAGGCACTTAGATTTTTGGGGGTTTTGTCCTTATATTTGCCAAGTGAACATATATTTTCATATTTAATGGCAAAGGGAATAGATTTCATTCTTTCAAAATTAAGTCTGCTGGTGGTAAGTGGAGAGGTCCTCAAAATCATTCCCTTTGGTCATCTTTGTAACTTGGAGAAATGAAGAGGTGAAGGTGTAAAGGATCTAAAGAGGCAAGTGGGGAAGCTGATGGGGCATGTTAACAGCAGAGAGTGCACTGCAGTTTGTTCCTGTGATGTGGATAGCAGGTCTTCAAGGAGAAATAGAAAAAGGTGTAAATCAGAGTTCCTCATTTCAGACAAACCACCTGCATTGTAGGGCTCCTCAGAAGACTCCACTGAAGGAGCTAAAAATGGGTTCAAGGGCAAGAGTCAGTATAAACTTTTCACATCAAATTTTTAAAATTAACTGTGAAGTCTGGGTTTTTCTGTGTTTAGTTGTTGGGGTTTTTTTCTTCTGTTTGTTTTTTGTTTTGTTTTTTTTAGTCAGGTGTTCCTTTATTTGGTGTTAGAAACCAGTAGAAACTTGTAAATGGATGAAAAGTCTTTTTGTTTGTTTGTTTGATCTTTGCCTCAAATGTCAAGTCTCTGAGTCCAACCAACTACAGATTTTTGAGGTCAACAATAGTCCATGGAGTTGCCAGCTATGGACTGCTCACCACTGTTTTTCTCTGAAGTATGTGCTGGTTTTTCACGTGGTGTGGATTCTTTCTGAGTTCCTGTAGTTCTAAATTGTCCTAATAGATGGTATCTCTTAAATACTCCACTAACAACATTTCTTTGTTAGTAACTGTTGTAACTGCCTGAGGAATTTTATGTGGATACTAATGGAAAAGGATGACCTCTGCAAACCAGCCATGTGCTAACTAAAAAGTTGGGAATCCTTGAAACAGTACACTTGGAGAAGTACATTATGTCTTCTTTGGCAGGGGTACCTTCCTGGTGTTAGAAAATGCAGGGACAGGGACTGACCTCCCCTCCCTCAGTGCTGATTCATTTGATCTTGTGACTAAGTCCGACTTCACAGAGGAGCATGGAAGGGAAAAACAGCTACACAGCTACACAGAATGCAAAAAGATAAAAAAAGGACAACTCTCTATAGATGGTGTAGATATGAAAAATAGATAAACTGCAGCTTTTGAGGGTAGGGATCTTGGTGTGAGGCAGTTACAGGTCAGGTACCTCAAACCAGTGGGTCTTGGCAGGGTTGCACACAGAAGTCTTGTCAGTTCTGGATCTTCTCATCTGAAGTGCAGCTGGTGAGGTTTTGTGGCTTAACTGGTCCTTTGTCTGAGCAGCCCCTGACATTGGTGCCCCAAAGAAGTATCAGTCAGAAGGATGGTAATTCCCCCTAACCACTGCTTTGTGCAGCTTCTTTGGGTTTGTAGCTACTGTGCCCCATCACTAAGTGAAACCACAAGCCCTGTGCCTCTTGGCCTTCCCTTCTACCCCAAACCTTGGCCTGTGTGTTCACTCTCAGATGTTATGGATTTCATGTAAGAAAATGTTCACATATAATTACAGATATGCATAGGAAAGGGAGATTTGAACAACTGGCAACATTTTCTAAAATTAAGCCTGAGGAGAGATTATAATTGCAGCTGGTATATTAAACTAGTAGGAGGAGGAGGAAAAATGACTCTGTAAGCCAGTCACCTTTCCACCTGGCAAATCTGTCAGTGGGGAGGGTTGGGATTTTTTTGTCTCATTGAAAGCCATGCTAACATATTTTTGTGACAATATAAGCCTTTTACTAAGCTACTAGAAATGGTGGCTCTGTGCAGTGATGGCAGAAGGAGTGCATGTTACTCTCCCATCAGCAGCAAAATTGCTAAATAAATACAATTTTCAAAATCTCTAATGGTGGCATGACAGAGAAGCCATGAGAAATGGTTGGTGTCTCAGATCCTGTTTATTTTTGTCTCTGTATTCTGCACAAAAGAAAACTCTCAAATAAAAAACTGTCAAGTTGCATCAGATGTTAGGCATGACTTTGACATTGCCACCCTACTCATGAATTATGATTGTATATGTATACATGTGATAAACACCAGCATTTTATTTGAATTTCTATTATTTAATATATTGCTGTGTAAGATAATACGATGTGAACTCTGTAATCTTAAATTATTTTTTCCTTAGTATTAAAAATGGGAAGAAAGTGTGTTAGCTGCTTAGTTTTGTTCTGCATTTCCTATTTTGCCAAGTGTATGGCTGCTGCTTTAATTGCAGGATATCCAAATCCTTCCATGACATTCAAAATGAATTCTGTTAGGGATGTTTTCTCAGTGTGCTCAGGTCATTAGCTGAGTACCTGGGACATGCATTTGTCTACACAGGTTTCTTCAGAAGTGCTGTTAACCCCATTTACACATAGTGAAATAGACACTTTGGGGGATTTTTGAACTTTTTAACACTTAATGTCATGGAAACTACATGCATAGAGTATGTTAAAAGAATTTAGGTTTGAATTGACTCTTTTATTGTATTTCATTAACATGATTTGTAGACTCTAAACACAGGAAGGTCAGTGATAGAGCCTACATTTAAATGAAGCCATTTTGGTCTCTGTGGAAATGATAGTACCGGGTTTTTTATTTCCTTCAGTTAATGAATGCATTTTCTATAGTTCAGACTTGCTCCAGCCCCAGGGGATGGACCAGTACATGTACTGAGGTCTATCTTGTCAGAAACTCCTTGTTTATTAGTTCCTTCTGGTATGCTTATATAAGTTATTCCTGCCTGTAGAGGATGGCACCAAGTAACCATTAGTGAAGCTTTCAGTTTGGTCTCAGCTTACGTGTATTACTTTTAAAGCTTAGTCAGGTATTTTCCTCTATGATACACTTAGGCAAGTGTTAGGTGTGTTGGGTTTACTTGGCAATATTTTTGTAGATTTTCAGTATGAACTTTCTTCTGAATTGCTAATTTAAAATATTGAAGTTTAGGATAATTATGAAATACTTGTATTCTTTTTTAATCCTTGAATTAGTAATACACCCTAAGTTAGTATATGTTTTTGCTTGAGCCTAATTCCTTTGTTGTCTCTTTATTCTTTGCAGTTAAATCTTTTACTCTCTCATGTCATTTTATCTTAATCATAAGGTT
>JAOXXN010000150.1:11001711-11037755 GCA_026770055.1 Myrmophylax atrothorax | reverse complement strand
TACTTACAGTGTTAATGTGAGATGTCTGTGTAGGCCTGGCTGATTTTACTGGTGCTTAGACAAATAGTTTACATGCAAGATAAAACATTTACATGTAAATACGATTTTGATTTAGCAATATTGCTGAATTTTGGTCTCTTACCTACTTGGTGTGGCTTAGTCATATCCTCTATTGTGAGTGTGTGCTTTTTGACTTGTTTTGTGCTAGTTTGGATCTACTCAAAATTAGATAAGATAAAAATTAATATTTATTTTTATAGTATTTATTAACTGGAAAGTTGGGGGGGCATTGTTTTTTTTACAGCTGTATCATTACATGATTATAAAACTCCTGCAAACCATGACTAACTGGGGGTAAAAATAGATACCATGAAGTAGTGTGGTTTGGGCTGTTTGGCAGAGGCTTTTCTGTTTTAACAGATGCTGTTTTTCTACAGGAGCTTGCTTGCTTTATTTATTTATTGATTGATTGATTGTTAATTTATCCTTTCTTCCCTTTTACTCATTCCCCTCCTTCATTTCCTATTTTACCAAGGATTCAACTCTGTAACACCTCACTGATTCTTCAGAGGAATATTTTTATTATCATCTTACTTCTTTTTACTGAAACTGCTTATCTTTGTAAAGACTTGCTGATTCTGGAATTTAGACCAAAAAAAAAAAAACCTAACAAAATTCAGTACTGTTTTCCTGTTACCATTTTTCATGGCTGTATAAAAGCCTTGTCCTTCACCTTTACAGAGTGACATGTCTCACTGTTCTCTAGTGAGATATCGGGATGCATTTTTTTCCCCAGAAAAGCTGCTGATGTAAAAGGGTAACAATAAATAATTTGGCCAGACAGCAAAAATAAAACTTTTGTCAGAAGAATCTATGACCTTTTTAAGCCCTGCATGTCCTCCATGCTCACACATGTTTGCTGCCCCTTGAGAAGGAGGTGAATTCAGTACTGTTATGATACATTTTGTGAAGTGGCCACAGAGCTCGGCTAAAACCTGCATCTTGTCAGGTGGAGTTACAAATGGGAGGCAGATTGATCATCATCACCTATTCAGTGCTGGCTTTTTCCCATCTGGGGAGAGCTCTTTCCAGAATTTTTCATATGGTTCTTTTCCACTGTAATAAATTGTCAGGTAATGAATAAATCACTCTTATTTCATTGCTTTCTCAATGATTTATGCCGGTGTAAACTGCTACCCCAGCATATTTTGTGATTTGTTTTGCTGTAGCAAAGGCCTCAGAGTTAGAGACAAGCCTTTGGAAACTTCTGGGCTTTAGGGATGACTCCATGAGAGTTGTGTTTCATTGTCCCCTCTGCCATATTCTCATGCAAACAATAATTCTGGATTATAAATTGCTTAAAATAGAAGAAAAAGCCCGTAGTGTTAATCTAAAAGACTGGCTGTGGAGTAAGCAACAGACTAACAGAGGGGTTAGTACAAAATGATCCCTGGCTTTCTAACTCGGTGGAATGTTTTTATGGCATGTGAAAAAGGGAATGTTCAGCAGTCTTTTCATTGTGGGATTCAAGAAAATAGTTTGGAGTGGCCACCATGCAAGTAGAGCCCAAGTGCTGTCCGTCCTGGAAGAAGGTTGATCTTGATGAAGAGGCAGATGTAATTGTGCTTAAAGAGGCCTTGGCAAAGTCCATGACAGCTTCAGGAATCCTAATCCCTTGCTGCATCTGAAGGCAGTGCAATTTCTTGGCTAGACTAATCGCCTGAGTACTGAGATATTGCTCCTGCTTCATCCAAGGGCAGGGATGCAAAGTCAAGGTCACTCATGTAAGAGTAGGGACTGACATGACAAAAATCCCTCAAATCTTTTCATGGCAGGAGTGATAAAACCTTTAAGCAGTGGCTTCTAGTTGCCTCTAATATGTGTATTTGACTGTTATGTCCTTTTTTTTTTTTAATCTCTCTAGGGCTCCTTTAAATGATGATTTTATAACGATCAGCCTAATTTCAAAGGCTGATTTATTTGCTCAGTGATAAAGATATATCCAGAGCAAACTGGCGCTGAAATACAGTAGCAGGCATGCCATAGAGCATTTTCTGTCTTTCATCTCTTGTCATGGTAGCATTTACCTTCAGGAGATCAAGAGAAAGGCTCTTTAGTAGAGAAAGCTGGCATTGCTTCCTGGAGTGAGTGACAGAAGGAGCTGTGTAAGCGGCAGCTGAAGCTGCACTTCCCCTGGAGACTCGGCACAGAATGTTCATGACAAGTGCTGCTGCCACTGGGCTGTTCACTGAAAACTGATCCTATTTATGAATCCCTGTCTTCTCCTTGTAATGTTGCTGTCTTACAGTATGAACAGCTTAGGAAGGTTATTTTAAATTAACCTTCCTGTGTTAAAACAATGTCTAGTCTGTTCCTATCACATCCAACATTGTAAGCATCAAGGCCAGTGAGTAATTTGACTGCAGCTGGTGTGAAAGGGGAAGGCTGGAAGAGAAATGTAAAAATACTGTGAAGAAAATAACATCATCACACTTGCATAGATGCCTTTACAGGAACTGTTTTCATTGCATAATGAGATTGCTTTGTGCACTAGAAGTGTTCAATAATAGATGGTGTGCAAGTGGGCTATATGGAAGACAGGCTGCCTTGACAGGCAGAGTGTAATTACCAGTGAGAGCATCCCTTCTGTGTAGCCTTGCCTCTGCAAAGGATAGCATGAAGAAACAAGCCTTTCTGGCTTGTTTCTCTGTTGCTGTCCTGTAGATTTCAGTAAAAACCCCTTGACTATGGCAGACTCATCATTTCAGGAAGCATGGTGGAAGGAGCTGTGCTTTCCCAGCAGCAGCAATTCCCTGGGTACCAGTTCACTGACTGTATAGAAAGCAGCTCTAAATAACCTTTTTAATCCCCTTCTCCCAGGACCAACCAGTGAATCATGGCTTCTGTTGCTTGCTGCTGGGACTGGTGGAGCCTGAGGAGGTGAATGGAAGTATATTTTGCAGGGATGTTGCTCTGAGATCCACAGGCTTCAAGGAAGCCTGGCACAATGAAGTTAGAGAGCTTACTCTTTTTCGAGTAGGTAGGGGAAATTCTTTAATGATACTTTTGTTCTTGTGGTTCTCGCTCAGTTGAGCACCGCAAAGCTCGTGAAGAAGCCTGTGCTATCCTGGGCTGGAAGAGTTTGGGCTATAGAAAAGGGAAGTACAGTAACCAACCTGCTTGCTGATAGCTGTCACTTGTATTTGAGTTTATCCACAGAATTTGCCAAGCCAAGGAGAAAATACTAAAGCTGTGATTAACATCACAGTGTCACCTAACTGTGTAGCAGAGAGTTGGTGGCTGACAAGCTGAGCTCTGCTTTTGCTCTGGAGCTTGCAGGGAACAGATTTGTCTGGTCAGAAAGAATGAAACTATTATTTCTTCATAGGTAACTAAAAAAAAATGGGAAACAGCTGCATCTTATAAATATTGTCTGAAAGGTGAAGTAACTAAGGTTCCCTTGCTTTGATGTATAAACAGATTTAGTATTGATATTAGCAGTTTGGACTTGAGCAATGCCATTGTCATACTGTGTGTGATTCACTCTTAGACAATCAAATGAAGAGCCACATTCCCCAGTCCATGATATTGGCTGTGCTAACCCAGGAGTGTGTCCTGTGGACAGGAGCCACAGGAAAACAGGCCAGAAGAGCCAAAGCTGGATATTAACTTACACCTCAGCTTGGAAGGAATAAAGGTGCTGTTCAGTGAAGGAAGTTCCTGAGCAGTTGACAGAATCACTGGAGAGTATGAAAATCATGAACACGGTGCCAGAGCCACCGCTCAGTGCAGCTGTGGGACTGGCATTGGTGTGGAAAGGGACTCCCTTGTCCCTTCTTCCTTGGGAATGTGCATTTCTTTTGCAGCTTATTCCATGCAGGGGGGATAACACAACCTGGCCTTCTGTTTTTAGGGCATGCACAGTTTTAGGACCAGAATCTCAGTTCGTGTAATTTGTTGTTTATGTGACTTCAGTTGAGTTCTATTTGATTTCTGCCCGATGAGGATCTGGTTTTGTGCCACTTCTGTTTTGTTCTTGACTTACAAAGTGACAGGTATCTGTGATAATTGTTGCTGAGCCTTTTTTCTTCATGGGTTTGTTACTGGAGAGCAGAAATATGTCTGCAGACTTGTGAGCACACCTATAAATAGCAAGCTACTGTACATAAGACTGTTACTGTTGCCAACTGCATGTTTTTATGACAAATCTTGTGATACTTTGTTTTTCCTAAAAACCTCAGGTCTTGTATTTCATCAGAATCTCGGGTTTCATTTTTTAAAATAAAAAAAGTTTCCAGCTTGATGTTGGCACCAAATTAGAGAAAAACATGGAAATGTTTGCAACTTCACCATGATGGCAGAAAAAACCAAATGCATACAAGAACCCCTAAATATAGTGTTTTACTTTAAAAACAACAAACAAAAATCCCAAACCACCAACTAAATGAAAGACCTGTGGTTTTGAGGGACAGACTCTTAATGTCTGTGTTGTGGTCTTTTACTGTAACTGTAAAAATGACTTTTGTAATACTTTTTTATAAAGTGGTTGTGTTTTTTTCCTTGCAGATAAGCTTCTTGCAAAATCCTTATTGAAAAAGAAAAGATGTTGCATCCTTCGGAAACATTGGTCACTTCATAAAACAAAGAGCTGCTAATAGTCCTTGAACAGATGCCTTTTTCTCTAGATGTAATTCTTGATTTGAGTCTGCATGATCCAAAGCAGAAGGGCTGGAGGCTGACAATAAATCTGACAAAATAGTGAGTTGTTGTGGGGAGAAGTGCCAGTCCTGACTCTTCCCTCCTTGCTCAGCGTGTGCTGGGTTACCCCTGCTTTGTATCAGGGTAAATGTTTAAAGAATTGTTCATTCTATTAGACCTTGGATTTCACTTTATAAAGATTTTCTCAAGATATAGACCTCTTTTAGCCCCCAGCTTGTAGCCCCATGAATCAAAGTGCTTAGGCCAAGGGATTCCAGGTAGGACCACAACTGAACTGGAGCTTTCCTTCTCTCACCAGTTCCTATAAACTGACTCTTCTTTTCTCAGTGAGAAAGATGAAATGTTTAAGTCTTGCATAACCTAATTATCCAGCACTTCAACAAAAGGGAGAGAAATGGTAAGTTGTTGTGTTTGATATTTCAGATGTAAAAATCAATTTGAAATCATTCCAGATCAGCTTTAATCATCTCGAATAAGTAACGATAGGGCAAAAAAAGTCAGAGTAAGCTTTTTACTCTGCTTTTGTTGACAATAAATGCTGTTGGAGCTGAAGCAGTTACCAGGGCTGAAGAGGGAAGGATGATTACTGGATAAATGGGCAAACTTTACTTTGGAGAGTTGTGCAACGAGAGGTAAGATTATAGAAGAGAAAATAAGAATTTGCTAGGTTCAAAGGCCTTTTTGCTACAACAAATATTATTTTGGAATGTTTGATGGAGGTGTTACAGAGGAGGTTAGCAGAAATAATGATTTCCTGATACTTAGAGACTATAATTTTGCAACACTTTTTAATTTCAAAATCAAAAGATATTTTCCATGACTTTGAGCTATGTTGGTTTTATGTTATTATACTCTAAAAAGCTGCTTTTTGGAATTACAGCAAAGTAAGAGGAGTTTGTTTATTTTTCATCCCTTTTACTCTGTGGTTTTAAACAAATACTAGGAATTATAGGTATATTTTCAAGGGAAAGATGGAACCTTGCCCTATTATGCTGTATTTCCTTTTCTGGTGCTGCTGTATCAAACTTCTTGGTGATGATATTCATCACTGACTTACAATGACGCTCCCAAAGAACATGCTGTGTTTCTTTTGAGATACAAGATTTGGGGAGAACAAGCCAGGAGCTCATCAAGTTATCAGAAAATGTATTTTCTCTTTTCATTCTGGCCTGGCAAATGTGTTTTTGAACACCTCATATTTTGCTGTACAGTGTTGTTTTAAAAAAACAAAATGCATACTTGCAGGAAGTGAAATGAATGATTTGTGGATTGTGTAGCAGTGGAGGAACTGGTGGCAGAATCTGGGGTGTTTTTTCTATGCTGATTGCTCAGGGATGTATTATATTATCTAATCAGAAGTCATTACCGGTTTCTGCAGCATTAAATCAGACAGCCTTCCATACATACGCTCTGCTGGGTCCCTCAGGGCAGGAGGGTTCCTTAATGGATCACATTCCTGAGATCAGCTGATGGGGCTGCATCATTCCCCTTTGCTCACACAGATGATCTGCAAAGTGAGCAAACATTTAACTACCCCAGGAAAGAAGTCTGAGTTTCCATGCTCACATTCCTGCTAGAGAAACAGCCTTGGGGTTTGTTTACTTGTTTAATAAAAAAAAATAATAAAAAAAAAGTCCTTCTAGAAGGAACACCCAGAGTCAGCAGGTTTCTTTTTCCTCACGATGGTCATTCCTCCAGCACACACATATTAATCAGTAATGGAAAAACCTGATTGTACAAACTCAGGAGTCTGTGCTGAGATACATGATGGAACCAGGTGGGCAGAGGTGTGAGGCTTGTCTGCCACTGAGCATCGACTGTAACCTCAGAATGTGCATGAAGTGTTTGTCAGGCAGAAGTATTAGAGTTCTGGTACAGGGCAAAGAAGGACGCTGAGGGTTGCTGCCAGGAGAGTATGGAGGTTCACACGTGGGTTTGATCTTATTGATCTCTATAAAAAGAAAAAGTAAGTTAATAATTCCTTTCTTTAAGAAGGATGTTTTGAAACTGAGAAAATCATTTTCCACAGCTGTAAGATGCATTTAAATCACGCAGAGGAAGCAGCGATCTATATTCATGTAAATGGGGTTTGATGTCCTCTTAGAAGTTGAAATGAAACACCCACATCCAGGAAGCTGGTTAGCTCATGTGGGAGCACAACTGGAATTCTTCATTAAACATATTAGATGGGACATCTTTTAGTCACAGAATCACAGACTATTCTGAGTTGGAAGGGACCCACAAGGATCATCATAAGTCAATAGCCCACATAGGGGATTGAACCCATGACCTTGGCATTAGAAGCCCTGAACTCTGGCAATTTTATGTTTATTTGAAATGAAAGAGGTGAACTAACAACTTAACACTCACCACTTCTAAATAAGAGGAGACCTTGGTTACAAATTCATAATTTTTAAAAACTTACTTAATTTTTATTGAATTACTCATTGCAGATGATTAGCACCACTCCCTCTTCTGTAGAGACAGATTTTCTTTTCACCATAACACAGGAACCTTCACCCCCCATATCGACAGAAAAATGTTTCAGAATGTAGAACAATGAAAATATGGATGTTTTTTCAGATGATACAAACTTGTGTCATTTTCCTGTCTGCTAGCTAACATTGGTTCGTTAGTGTTGTAGCTGTTTTAGGTCAGTGCAGTTAAACTGATTTATTCTGGTTGAGGACCTATGGAGGATTTTATTCTTGGTGCAGATTGGAATCTTAACCAGCCTGTAGAATTTTAATGCAGGGAAGAGCTGTATATTGAACCTTGTATGAAAGGTCAAAGGCAAACTATTTTTTTTTTAAATGAGTCCCATTATTTAGTTCCATGTACCTCTCAGTGCTTCTATTTGAAACAGAACCAGGTGTTCTATTCACATATGCTTATATGCTTATAACATTTTCTCTGTGTGTTTTAGCAAAAAAAAAAAAAGGAGGAGGGGGGGACTGGGACCCTTGCAGAGTAAGCTTTTTCATGAGTGAAGATCAGAGCAAAATCTACAGCACTCTGCTGTATTAGGTTGGGAAAGTACTCTCTCTGCAGCTTTTATCTAATGCTCAGCTTAGGCTTTACATGTAGGTCTGTTTGATTATTGCCCCTTGGAGCAGATAAGTGTATGGAATGATCTCACTCTGTTGTTAAGATAATTTCTCCTTGGGGATTCTGACCTTCTTCACATTTCAATGACATCATCCTTTTTACAGACTGTAAATCACTAATGTTGACTCCTGGCCTTGCTAATAAACTTGCAGAAATACAGTATGGAATACCAGAATGCTTATATTAATATTTTTAAATGCATAATGAGCTTTTAGTTGCTTAAACCCACTTTTTTGAAGATAGTAAACCTGGATAATTATAGCCTCATTTTATGTTCCTAACATGTCTGTTCTATGCCAACCCATATAGTATTAACAGCTACCTAAGCTGTAACTTTAATGTTTTCTTTTAATTCTGAGGTCTAAATAGCTTTATTAGTTAGTCTGAAACACAACAGTGAAGGGAAATGCTTTTCCACAGTGACCAGCTTTTAAATTGCAGAACCACTGCAAAAAATCAAAATGTATCCCTTTAGCCAGAGCAAATGGCCTGCATTTATAGAAAAGGCCAGTTTTGCATGAACCAACAAAGGCAGTTTTCTCATTTAACACGGCAGGTTTTTGGTGGATGCAAAATTGTATGCCTGCAAATGGCTCTTTCAAAATACCTCTGAGTGGTACCTATTGGTTTCTCTGGTAAATGCTTTCGTGGCAGCATCCAGGGGGTTGCAGGGGCTGCAAGAGCTGCAGGGAGTCTGAAGAACTGAGTATTCTTTGCCACAGCCTATTGCTGAGTTGAAGGAGAGAAAGCAGAGAAAGCCTCTTTCCTTTGTCAATCATTCCATGTGTTGACTTATGTGCATTTTATCTTTTGAGCAATATGGGTCTTATCTGTTATTGATACTAATATCTAATACCTAATTAATGCCTGATAAAATGATATTAAAATCAACCAAATCAGAGCAGTGTTTTCAGATCATTTGTGTCTGAGAGCATTTGTGTACAGTCACTTTCACTATTTCTCCTGCATGTTCAGACAGTTTCCTGTTAGGTTTGTGTGGCTTTTCACACCCAAGAGGAAGAGAAAACAGTTCCTGAGAAGATCTGATTGTAAGGTACACACACTGGGTAGTTGGGGAACTAGTTGGAAGAATGCAGAAATGATTTTTCACTGTTCTTGATTTTATTTCAGTGTGGCACATACTCTGTTTGGCTTGTTAATATGATCTGTGTCCTATCCTGAACTAAAGGGCAAATGGACAAAAACTGAAGCTGTTTGGCAGTAGCTGCCAACATGGACAGTGATGTGCAAATACAGTTTCTATGAAGCTCCTGTCTCTGGGATGCATTTGCACAGGAAAAGCATAATTTCACAATCCCTGCACTTGTGATTGCTAATCACAATTTTAATAACCACATCTCTCCTTTAAGTCATGTGTCAGTTCCAGGTCCCCAGTGATCCTGCGAATGTTATGAAAAAAATTGACGGGAGTGGTGAAATCCAAGTGTGAGAAAGATCAGCTTTGTCTGTTTTTTCTTTTCCCTCCTTCCAATTTCCTGCTTTTTGTTTGCCCATTCTGCTTTATTCCTTGGTTTCTTGGGAAGCTCCATAGCTGTAGAATATAATGCAAAAGACCAGCAGAATTGCATGTTGTTTGCAAGGAGCCAGTGCACCCTGTATTGATCACTTATTTTGCAGTACTCCCCCAAAGCTAAAACTAACCTGAAATTATCATTCCACTGTTCTTATTTTTTGTCATTCTTTCAGTTTCTTGTTTGAAGTATTGTCTTCTCTGTAAGAATCCATGGGAGGTATTTGCCATTTTAAACTTCTTTTTTTATGTTTTCAAGGAAATACACCCTATCTTTTTCTAAAAAGACTAAAAGAAAAGAAGCAGTTATTTTTTTTCCCCTCATAAATGTCCAGACATCTCCAGTCAGAATTACATTTCACCTCATGGATGTATTTAAAATGATCTGTGCAGTTTGTCTTTGTTTTCTTTGTGTTCAGAATTACGTGCTGTAGACAGTGACTTCAGGGCCTCTTAGAGCTGCGATCAGAAGGCAAATGGGAGAGAAATATTCTGAAAAAAGAACCAGACTATGGTCTGTGTTGTGCTCTTTATGTGTTTTCCAGCTGGTTTTTCTTCTAACGTTCAGCATTCCTCATGGGACACTGATGCAAATCTGCATTCACTTTTTTTCCTCTTTGTATATAACACACAAGACCTAAAGTAAAGCAGTGATTTGCAATATTAGGAAATGGGCCCGGTGTCCCTATCCCCAGTGTGAACGTGCACATTTAAATATGAATGAAAGTGGGCCAGAGCCCCCTTGAAGCTTGGAGTTGATGCACAGACTGCCTGTTCTTTCCGGTTTAAGTACTGTACTTTTTTTTCCCCTTTGCTGAACAACAGCTACCATATGGGCTGAGCTTCAGCCAGTCAACTGCTAAATTACAAACCCTCTTTTGACTGTAAATTGAATGGAAAAGGATGTCAGTTATCGCTTTCCTCCTGTGGCCACACCACAAGAGCACCTGCAGTAAAAAACTGGCATTCATGCTCTGAAAGGCACCACATGCTGCTATTGTGAGCTGAGCAGTATCTAACCTTGGCTCTGCTCACCCCACTCCTATCGCAGCGAGAAGATTGCAAAGATAAGAGCCTCACTTTTGAATACGAATTCACTTAGAAACACTCAGCACTTACCCACCAGAGTGTGTTTCCACTAAAGGAAGTAAAAATCTGCTTAGGAAGATGGTTATCTGTGGTATCCTTCAGAGAGGAGTCTTTGACTTGGGCACATGCTTACTATATTTATTTTGAAGTTTGTTATGAAATTATAACTGCTCTCTCTGAAAACTCCATGCTGGGGCCAGCTGAGCTCATTCAGGATTATGTGTTTTCCAGCCTGAATGCTAGAACAGAGCCATTCTGCTTCTCACCCCAGCACAGGTATTCTGGGGCTGGACCCTTCCTCCATCCCCAGGGCAGGCTGGGACTAGAAGCCACCCAAATGTGTGCAAAGAGAATTTGAGCAGTGAACTGGGCAGTCTGTTACAGGAGACAGCTGTTAGGCCAAGAGAGGGTCCTCCTGTCCTGACATGGGATATGACAGCTGAGCTGGGAAGCAGCTGCCACTGTCAAGGGCCTGCCAGCCCTTGGGTTCAAGGAAGGTGGGGAAACTCCATCATCTGCTATGTCCATTAACTCTTCCTTTCCTGGATAGATTTATGAGTTGTTGTTAAACTATCCCAAAATGGTTTTTTTAGTCTGTGATTTCAAATTATTGGGAAGAATTGGCAGTTTAATAATTAGCATATTTTCCCTTATCTTCTGAAGCCTGAAGCTGCAGGACTGGCTAAAGGATCCGTGCTTTTGTTGAGTTCCCCAGTGGATTGTTTGATGCGTTATGTGTGTGTCTTATGGCTTTTGTTCAGACTCCTTAAGGTTCAGCACCTACAAACATAAACACCATTTTTGAGTCCCAGGGTCGTCATTATGTCAACACAGTGCACTGAAAAAAGTATTACAGTGCTGAGGAATTTATGGGATGAGCAAAGAACATTCAGAATGTTGATTTACAATTACTGGTTATGACTTAAAATTGTACTGATTTGAGACCTTGAGCATTTCTGCCAATGTTAAAAGCCACAATGCCTGAACACATCAATTCTAACATTAAGCCAGTTGTGTGAGTCTGGTGTTATCTGGCAGCGTATAACATCAAAGATATCATGTATTTTTATATATCACAATGAGTAGTTGCTCTTCTCCCCAGAACTCAGTGAGTGATAGAAGCTGCTGCTGTTGGAATAATCTCAAAACAAGATGCTGATGTTCAAAAGTTCATTTTAGAAAACAATCTGTATCTTGAGAGGGTTTTAAAATGCTTCCTTCTAAGATGGTAGAAGACACCTTATATAATGAACACCGTCAGATGGTTCACCCTTGGTTCCTCTCCCACCTCTGGGCTGCCTTTTAGCATTCATGCATTTTAGGACTACTTTAATTAACATTATATTACATTTATTAAGCTGAGAGTTAGAAAATTGTCATTTGTGGTGTTTTTTTGGATATCCATTTGTGCCCTTGTTTCCTACCACCTGTACAGTGCTGAAAATAAATGGCTTGCATTTCCATTACCTGTAACATTTATGAATGTTCAGCCTTCACTCTTCCCTTCTTTCTGATTCTAATGATTTTGTAGGTAAATCAGGCATACGTATAACATTTGTTAATTTTAAATAAAACCTGTGGGGGTTTTTATAATTTGTGTGATTTAAAAGAGGTCTGGGGAGATGCTGTGGCATAGCTGGCAACTGGAACTCTTGTAGCTGCTTCACAGTCAAGATTGCACCTTGTCTCTTGTGATGAGCTTGTTCTTCACATCTTTCCTAGATTCTCAAAAAATAATATGGTATGTCTGCTAGGAAAGCAAGGCCAAGTTTGGGAGAGGTGCATGAATGTCTGTATTTTAAACAGCCTGTCTATTGCTAAGCTTTTCAGTGTTGCCTTCCTCACAGTTTTCCCATGGGTATCTCCAAAAGGTCTTGACTGACAAAATTCCAACTGTTTTTTCTTTGCTTACCATGTCTGAGTAGAATCTTTTGGGGAGTTGTTGCAAAGTTCTCTTCAGGGTTCACCTATGTGATAACACCCTAGAAAAGGGAAAGGGAAGGAAGTGACTGGTCCTCAGAGCAGGGAAAACTGGGGAAAAGAGATTTGGGACTGTGCAAATGGGGACAGGAGTGCGGGAAAAAATTTCAGTGTGGCTAAAATGCATGTCTCCATTCCTGCTTCTTTCTGGCACCCACAGTCCTGAGCTTATACCCAGGGAATCAGAGGATGATTGAGATTGGAAGGGAACTCAGGATATCACTTTGTCCAACCCCCCTGCTCTGGCAGGGTCACCTGGAGCAGGATGCCCAGGACCATCAACAGGCCAGGTTTGAATCCCTGCAAGGAGGACTCCAAAGCAGCTTCTTGCATTTGCATTTATGCTGTTGCTAGACATGCCAAAATCTTTAGAAGGGAGATTTCTCCAGAGAAGCCTTGCTGGACCACAGAAGGTCTTAGATGCCTGTCTTAACTGGGGGATGAAATGGGGCAGAATTCCTAAATAGACATGAAAAAAAAAAGCATGTAGGTGTAAATGTGAACATCTGTTAGGTCTGGGTGTACCTGCAAAGAAGTTTCTCCTGCTGCAAGAATTTTCAAACCTTGAAAAATCTTTGAAAGGTGCAGTTAGATTCAGGAATTCCTGTATCTGCTGGAGTCAGAGGTGGGAGGTGTGATGTTTTTTTCTGAAGTATGCTCTAGAAACAATATTAGGCAAGACAAATGCTATTCCTGTCCAGTGTCTTTTGATAAGCTCAGTGTGAGCTTGCATTAAGATATGCTCATTCTGAATTTGCTTTAGCTGAGAAGTATTTTGGAGTTACTAAAAATTGTTTTTTGTATGTCATGTGTGGCCATCACATACCTCAAGTCAAGCAGCTGCTTTTATATCCTGTATTTCTGTCTCTTGCTAGCTCTGTGCATGGTGTGGGACATCTTGCTGCAATCCTTCTGCTTTGGACATGCCAGTTATGTAAACAGAGTGGGGATAGGTGTAGCTTCCTCTGGACTAGGTGAGTGATGCTGGCAGCAAGGAATTGGGCTGAAGTAACTTTTCACTAGAATAAAACATCTGAAAATAAATGCCTGAACTATTTCTAGAGGTAAGCCGACTGTTTCTTTCAAAATCTAAAATATGGATCCTTCCTCCTTCCCTCCCCAGAATTCCAGAAAATATGATTTGTCTTTGATTATGGATGGGTTGAGGGTTTTTTAAAGCAAATGTTTTTAGATGGGTGGTTTCTTTGGTATGCTGAAAGAAAACAAATATATTCAAAAGGGCTGCGAATTTAACCCCAGGGAAGTGCTAAAGAAAAGCCAGACAAATTCTTGTGCTGACTCCACAAGCCTTTTGAGTGACAGGTTCAGCACGTTTGCCTGTTTGCTCAGTGACACCTAAAGTCCCCTCCAAGCTCTTTAAGCTTTTGCCAGGGCTGGTCTGTGGAGCAGTTACACAATCAGAACAGGGCCTGCCTGAGCTGAAAGGCAGAACCCCACTGATGCAGCTCTGCTGCTCCGGGAGAGGGCAAAAGCCAAACCTCTACCAAGCTGCACCTACGCTGATGGGTCCCACAAGGCTTGGCTTTTACTTCTGTGCTCTCAGGAAGGCTTTTTCTGCCTTTCAGTCAGCAGCCCCTGAACAGCTTTCCTCTCCAAAACACCCCCAGCTACCCCAGGGAATTCTAGCAAGTAAGTGAGTAGCAAGGGCCCCTCGCCAGGCAAACCCTCCAGCACCTTCTGGCATTTTAACCAGATGTTGTTTACCTACATCTGCCTACTCACAATTATAAATGTTTCTCCAGTTTGATTTTTATATGTAAAGTACAGAACTGGATGAAACACTAAGCAGTTTATGAAATTATTTGTATTTAGTCTTTGTTTGGTACTGTGCAGCTCAGGAATTGTCCTTACCTTTATGCTTTAAATAAGCTGATGTGGCTTTTCTTATAAAACAGAGACCAGGCCTTGGAAAGAAAGAAAGGTGGTTTGTAAAGTATGGGAGGCTCTAATCCTCTGTATTTCCTAATGTGACACCATCACTTCCTCAAGGCTCTTCCCTTTGTGTTTACATTTCTCCTGGTTGCTGAGAAGAAACAAGTTTCCAACAGCTCAAGGTTCTTTTCATCAGCACCCAGAAGTCTGGCACCTTCCCCTGACCTTGTAAGTCTGCAAAACTGGCCTGGCAATTAAATGGAAACAAACTCTCTCTTGAGAGTCCAGCTCACTCCCACTCCTGATTGGGCCAGAAACACTGTGAGAACAGACAGATTTCCTAGCAGTATCCTGGCACTTTCTTTCTCGTTCCCGGCCAAAACCAGAAAGTGTTAAAAAAAAAAAAAGTTCTATAGGAAGTGGGAGGAGAGCACTGGGTATTTTTAAAACACAAATCTTATCTGAGTTTTGAGATGAGAGTTTTGGGTCAGTTACTTTGTCTGACTGGTTCATCTACCCCTCTCCTAATCCTTGTGTTTACTGCAGAGCTTTGTGATTTCCTTCCTCTGGTCCCCTTGGTTATCTGGGTTGGCACAGAGCCTGGGTTCTGCTTCCCTTCCTCCATGTGCATCTTCGTGTCCCCAGCCACTGGATCCTGCAAAGGCAAGTCTTAATTCTTCACAGGCATTTTTTGTGATTTGCAGCTTCTCAAGGGTGCCCTTGGCAGGTTGTTGTGCTCAGCCCTCACTGCTTTGCCTTCAGCTTGGCCTGTGGTTTTTGGTTTCCATCTTTTTTTCTTTTTTTGTCTGCCCTGAAGTGCTCAAAGAACTGCATGATGGCCCATGGAAAACTCAGTAAAACATTCCACACAGAACACTTGCTTGCATTTACCATCTTTTTGTGTGCCATGTTAATTTTTATTAGGGGTAGCTGAGAAACCAGGACCTTTAGGCTTTGGCTGATCTGCTTGTGCTGCTTTCAGACACGATATGCAGATCTGGACCAACCTGCTCTTACTGAAGCTGGAGCCCCATCTCCACTGCATCCAGCCCAGCCTTTTAGTCTGTGACTACTTCCACTGGTTCTTCATCAGGAACTTGCTCTTCAATCAGCTGTACAAGCCAAATTTCCCTGGTTCTCTCTCACCCACCTTCTCCCTGAAGTTCAGCTCATGGTTTGCACTGGCTGTTTGTTCCCTTTGTCCCTTCTTTTGATATGTCTGGCACCAAAGCCTCAGATGTTTCAATCCTCAGATGATTCTGAATTTTTATTTGCCTGGTAGGTAGGTAATAATTTTGTGGGGAGGTAAGGGAGGCATCTTCTGACATGGTCATGGCTTGGTACTTGCCCAGCTCCTCACCTTCTCAGTGCTGTACCAACTCACAGGTAGTGTTAAGCACTTTAAGCCACAGTGAAAGGCATTTTGCAGCTCAGGAACAGGTTACCTGACAAGCTGCCCCCACCCTACCTCAGACTGCTGTGTGTGACAAGCTTGGAGAGGGTGCTCCTTTTTTATTTAAGAAATTTCAGAAGCTTTCTGGTCCATCTTTTGTTAGGAAGGTTTGCTACTTTACCTGCAACTGTCACAAGCAGCTCCTTGGTATGACCACAGGCAAAGTCAATGTGAGCAACAGAGCCCACCCCTTTGCAAAACACACCAAACACCCTGTGTGTTTCCTCCCATTGAGTGGAAATTTTGGTGTTAAGTAGAGTGAGGTCAGTGATTTCTTGGAACCCACACCAACTGCAGGTACCTGTGCATCCCTGAGGTCCCTTGCTTTTAGGTGCAGAGCTGTCCCTTTATGCCCTGTTAATACAAAAATAGCCTGAAGCATGAGAAGCCAATATAAAGGTACACTGGCAGTGATTTCAGAAGCCATTTTCAGAATGAGGAGCACTTGCTTTGAAAGCCAGTTGGGTGCTTTAGAAACCAAACCCAGAACCAGGTGGCCACCTCTGTATTTCTTTGTATCTCATAAGGTCTTCTTCATGCACTGATCTCTGCTGTCCAGACTTTTTTACTACAATGATATAACCTCCTTAATTCTATCATTAATAACTGTGTTGGATTTTATTTTGAAAATGTTTTCTCTCTGTGCTCTCATCTCTCAGATTTTATTCCAAACGAGTTTTAAGGAGTGCAACCCCTGCAGGAGTCCCTACAAATCTTGTGAGTGGATCTCATGACAACATCCTCTTCAATGTTGTTGATTAATCTTTGTTCTCTTGAAGGTTAGGAGTGTGCCTTCTCTGTTACTCAATAACCAGCCCAACTTGCATCCTAACACTTCAGTGGAAAATCTGACTGTTGTGGGCCAAAAGAATCTAACCGTGTTACCAAAGACATTATGCAAGACTAAATGAAGTTACATTTTCTTCAGACTATTCAACTCTCTCTCTGCATAATTCACTAGTATTTTAATCATCTTTTTCAAGAGTCCTTACTTTCTAAAAGGTCAGAAGTAGCCTAAAAATAGTTCCTATCGTCTGATGGCTGCTTTGCTGGATATGAGATGTGACTCCCAATAGACAGGATTTTCACATCATAAAACCATAGTTATCCTGGCAGTAATTAGCATCCTTGTAGATGGTTTAATACAGAAATGCAAAGCTTGACCGTGTGCTCTTTGCTTTCAGAAAGTGCCATTTATATGGTGAGCTCTTTGGGGCAGGGACTGTCTCGTGTTATGAATGCTTCATACAACTGAATCTTGAATTGGTTGAGGCCTGAAGGCACAAATCTAATTCCAAGAATAGTATGATTGAATGGACATGAAGACTAAGCAACTTTCTCAGTTCTAGACATGACGTCAGAATAAGATTGAGGTGGAAGTGGGAGAACTTGTACTGTGCAGGCTGTATCTGCTGTTTGGATGGAAACAGGACTTCATTCTCTAGGTTTATCAATGGGTCACTGTTAGTGAGTACTCCCAGTCCACTTAAGCTTTAAGATCTCTCCGAGTACAGGAATTGCTCTTAAAATCTTGAAATACTCTATTTCCTTTTTTTTAAATACCAATGAGAGGGACCTTTAGCTGGCTTTGATCCTGCAGTGAATGCTGTGGTTGCTGCTGGTTGTTGGTAGTGAGGATACATGTAATAACAAGTGCCAAGCTTTAAGGTCACTATAGGTTTAGGATTAAGACATGAGAAGACACTAAGTGAGCCAGATCTGTTCACAGGAAATTAAGAACTTTTTTCTATACTTGTTTTGACTAAGAGAATAAAATCCAATCTTATGTAACATTTTGTTGCTAGATCAGGATATACAGGAGAAATGAAGATAGACCTAACAGGTAACCTTATAAACACTAATCTTAAGAGTGGAATACCCAGTCGTTAACTGAATCCAGTAAAATGATAAATACCTTCCTGCTTTAAAACTGAAACATGGTTATTTCAATGGGCCAAGATCTTGCTGTTCACCCATTACTAAGCACAGGAGAGCATTAGGAGCTAAGGTAGCCCATAAACTAGAAAGGTCTGTTGGGTTCCCACTACCATCCTCCTCAGTCTCCCACCCAACTGCACCTCAGGATCTTAGTCTTTGAAGACCTTTGTTAATGTCCTCACAGGCTGGAAGTTGTCATAATGTTTCTGATATTCACTACCTAACCTTATTCTTCTAAAGCTGCCTTCTTCCTTTCCTCTCAGCTTCAAGGATGGTAGGAGGAAACACACCTAACAAGATTTTAATCTTGGTCAGATGGAAAAATTAATGCCTGGCTCCAGCCCCTAACCTGCTTGGTTCAGAAATGTGGTCAGTTATGCTGCAAACACCCAGTGGGCAAGGCGCCTTTCAGCAGGGCAAGCACCTGTGCTTGCCGGCAGCGTGGACAGAAAGGCTGCATCTGCTCAGAGCCTACTGCTCCTGCTCCACCAGCACTGCTGTACTGGGACAGGCTGCAGGTCTGCCTGGAGCAGCATCTTGGTTCTGATAAAGGACAACAGCTTTTATATATGATCTTATGTATAAAAAGTCAGGCTGAATTTTCGCATCTGCCCACAAATTTTATACCAACAGTAATTACTGTGGAGTGACTGGGGGAGTGGCTAGCACTGGTGGTAACACAGCTCTGACAGAGACATCACCAGCCAGCAGTAGATATAGGAAGGTAATTTGAGCATGTAGGGACTGATACTTGCTGCTGAGAATGTGCCTGGTACAATGTGTGCATCCTTGAAATTAATAAGCTCATGTCTGGATTTGGAAAAATAACATGTATGTGAGTGTGGCAGGAAGTTTGGCCTGGCTGCATCTCCTGCTCACCTGCACATACAGCTTCTTGTACCTGCAACAATTACAGTGTCCCTTATTGCTCTCACAGGTTTCTGTACCCTGACAAAATGGGTCATGTTTCAAGATCCATTAGTACCTGTGGGTTAATGAGCCTCCCTGCTCCTTTCCATCCAGGTTCTGCTTTGAAACATGGGCTTTTTAGCACTTTTCAAAAATATCTGACTACACCTGTCTCTTGGTTCCCTTCCCTTCTCAGGAGGATCACAATCCTTTAACAGAGCTGAGATGGCAGTACATTGGGTATGAAATTGGGGTTAATGCTGTGTTTGCTTCCATGTTTGTTTGTGACCTCTTCTAGTCTGGATGAGATCACAGTGAGAATGGAGTTTAATAATAAAGTGGGATCACAGAAAGAGAAGATGCCATTATAGGTCATTTTTGTGCTACCGTTTCATCTGAGCAGGACTGAATACGACTGATTCCTGTTCCTGACAGCCTGTTTGACATCTCTGCCTTCTACAGCAGTTAGGTTCTGGTTTGTACTCACATGCTGGTGCAATAGCTTCTGCTCAATTGAAAAGGAAAGGAAAGAATAGATAGGAGTCCTTGATATGCATCTAAGCAATAACTTTCTCTTGCAGCCAAACCTCCCTTGCACAGGTCACTGTGCCACGCTCAGAGTTGAGTCTTGTAGATGAGCAGCATTTAAAATTTACACACATTTTAATATGCCGTGGGCCAATCAGTTTTCAATTACCTTCATGCCTGCACCTTGTCTTTGATATGCAGTGGTTAACCCTTTGATACCCTCTTACAGTGCTACCTGTGCCAGTGCTGCTGGGCACTGCCAGGAGCAGATCAGTGTACGCTGACACGCTTCCCAAGGCAGGAAGTCAGCCACACACTCAGCTGTTTCCTTTTTTGTTGTTGTTATTGTTTTAAATGCCATTAGTGAGGCAAGAAAATATTATTTTCTCAAGGTTTTTTTTCCACAGGATTTTTCATGATCTAGGGCACAGAGGGATGGTGTTTTTTCCTTCTGCTCTTCTAGCATGTATGAGTGGTACTAGGGCATGTCCCCTTTCTCCCAGGAACTGTCTAACTGAAGGGAACTATCAGGTCCTCTCTGGGCACTGGTAGTATATGGGCATATTTATCTTCATTTGATGCCACTTTCACCCTGGCCATCCTGTGGTTTGTGCTTGTTTTCTTCTTACAGTGAGCTTCCCATATTCTTTGAGGGTCTGCTGTTTCTATTGTTTGGCAGGATATACAGTTAGAAGGGTCTGCAGGAAAAGTTGTCAGATGAGTTGAGCTAATGATCCCTTGCTTATCTGTAGCAATCTTGACTCAGTTTGGCAGTGGAAGCAATTTAAGGAGTGAACCACTTATTAAAATGACCTTTACTGCATATGTCTGTACTCAGTAATTGATACAGATTAGCCAGGAGTTAGTGTAGCTTTTTATAATGGATTAATCCTGGAAAGCTGAATTATTTTTTTTCTTGGGAGCAGGTCAGAACAAGTCTGTGGTTGCTGCAGGCTTCTGTGTTCTCTGTCCTCTGCAACATCCCATTACCCAAACTCCTTAAGGGATCAGTGCATACAAAATCTCCTCTGAAGGTGGCACACTGCAATTATAATGGTACCTTTGAGCAGATAATGCCCTCAAAACAGAGGCATAAACCCAATGTAACTGTTTTAAGGATGAAACAACTGTGATGTTTAGTATAAATGGGAGTCTTAATTTCATTTGATTCTATGTTGCACGTGGAGCACACCAGGACAGGCACACACATTGTCCAAGGAGCAACAGCAGCTCTGTATGTAAGACTATTCCATTTAGGAGTGTTGGTGTTCTCAGGGATGCATGCACATACCAGCAGAGGGCATGCAGACTTCGTTAAATGGGGGCACGTGCTAATTAATAAATCTCAGAGGTAGGTAGGCATCTACCTGCATCCGTGTGGTTTCCCAGACAAAGCACTCATTGAGCTGTGCACAACTGCCCGTTCCGACAGAGCTGCGTTATCTCCAGCAGGCAGGAAGCGAGGGGGCAGAAAGCATATGTTTGGAATTACATAATCCGCAGCCAAACTGCGATCATGTTTCATGTTCATGCTTAGTCAGACTGTGGCAGTGATTAGGGTTGACTAAACAGTTACTGTACCTCCCATTTTTTCCATTGTGTGGCATCTGCTAGCTCTGTGCATCGTTAAAGTCTCAATCCAGGCAAGGGACACGGAGTGTGGATCAGCCCATAATGAACTAGAGAAAGTCGAGGAGTCAGCAGTTTTTATAATATATTAACACAGGATTACTGGGAAATGTGAACTTAAAAGGAAGGCTATCTGCATTTTAGAAACTAAATCAAAGCTAAACTGTACAGTAGGCTCCTCTGTTTTATCCTGCCTATGCACTTGCAGTACATTCATAATCTTCATAAAGGAGAAAATGAATTGGTGAAATAGGCTGGTTTATGATAATATCCCATATGTTATCAGATTCATGCAGGCAGAATCACACTAATGAAGAGAAATTGCAGTTTATATAGGGCTTGCAGGCCTCGCTGAGGCAGATTAACAGTGGCGAGGGTAAGAGGCAGCACACTGCCTTGGCAGGCTGCCCGAGAACTAATCAATGCAGATGGAGTCAAAGGGATTGTGAGGCTGACTCCCAACAGTTTCATCTCAAAACAGGAATGACTGTATCCATCAGTGGTCCTTGATAAGACAGCCTTTAAGCTTGTGGTAAGAATGAACCCATTTGGGAAGGCAGAGGCTGAGCAATACTAAAAGCAATGACTCCACATGCAGTGCAGGGGAGAGGTGGGTGTTTAATTTTAGCTGCTGACCTGATTTCATGCTGAATGACAAGTATCTATAGGAAACCTCAAGGGCCAATCAGTTGCTATGCTAGTGAGGCTTTTGGAGAAATGCATTTAATTTTATTCAAGTGATGCCTTTAAGGAAGCAATTATGATTTTAGCTCTCAGAAGTTCTGACTCCTTCAGGTTGATTTCAGCTATTGCTAAGCTGAACTTCTTTCATGTTTCATGTTGCTGAAACTGAAGTCTAACTCAATTATGGAGCATGCTAATGTTCTGAAATACCCTGATTTCTCTCTGCTGTTCAATTTTTTCACCAATATGAAAACAAATTTGGTGCAGAATCAAAACAATTGCTGTCCTTTTGCCATATGCATGCACATCCTGAGGTGAAGTTTAGAAAATAAAGGAACATTAGTGCCTTAACATCGAGGAACTCCTTTGCAGGTTGTTCTTCTTTGTGGCTTTGTGCTTGAGGAAAGTGTACTTGTGGTGACTCAGGAGAGGGCTTTCATTTTTCAAGAGGAAGACTGGCAAAGATCTCAGTCCACATATCATCAAGTCCGGTTTCATAGAAAGACATTGATGAAAAAAATATGAGAGTTGGGCCCACACATGGGGCAGATGCTTCACTTTTCACTGGTGATAGAATCCTGGCCACTACGAACATTAGTCACTTGGAGCACTTCCCTTGGTGTAGTGTGTTTCTAATCAAAAATGAAGTCTGCGTTCAGCCAGGATCTTAGATTGTTCAGTATTATTGAATGTTTAAATATTAAATAGTAGGGCTTTTAGTACTGTTAATAACATGTGGTAGGATGCTCAATTGTTATGTTCATGCTCCATTCTGCTGCTGTTACTGGCTTATGCAGATAGGATATGGATCCATGTATGGTTCATGCCCATCTTTCCATAGTCATATTGATTGATTTGAAAGTTCCTGTTTGAAGATCACTTTGCATTATTCCCTCCCCACTTTTGACTCCAGTGAAAAATGGCTGGACCCAAATGCCAGGCTTTGTGGATGGGATTTGTTTGTTTTCTGTGGCTAGTTGCTGACTGGAACCTCATCTGCAGGTTTGTATTGGCTTTTTATTTTCACTTGTCTCTGAATCTGTCCAGTGATTAGTTTGTTGACAGATGGCTTTTCCCTTGAATAAGATACAGTGACTAGATGTTCTGAATGTCCCAGAAGGGCTCTGGCATTTGTCCTCAGGACAATGAAAAACACCCTGGCATTTTCTGCCTTCTCTGAATTTGCCTTTCATTTGTGTATTTTATGGATTCCTCCAAGGATATGGAAAGAAAAATGTTAAAGTGTGGTTATACAAGGAAAAGTGACAGGTCAAAAAGCCTTTTCCTTGGCATACCTGCAGTTTCTGTGTATTGCAGATTACACTTACTTGGTTCAGTAAATAAATATGGAGTTTACCACTGTTTGAAGCTAACACAGCAAAAACATGGATAGATTTTATTCCACTTGCTTTGTGTTTAACTGAATTCCCATCCCTTGAATCCATGGAAATGGTTTGATGCTCTGAGGTTGCACAAGCAATGCAGACAATACAGTAGAATAACAACAGGGTTTTCATATGGATATAGTGGGAGCTGTGGGGTGTTTCCTCAGTGGTGATGTGCAGAGAGAAAAGAACTTAATCTGACTCTGTCTCCAATTTAAGTCTGCAGGATTGGCATCTAAGGGACAGGAGAAGCCCTCTCCCTATTGTCACTATGTTGCCCAGTTTTGAAATGGAACTGCTGAAATGCAATCACTGAAACACACTGAAATGAGGCATCCTGTGATGCTGGGACTGGTCCCTTTTCCAAAGGGAAAAGAATCTCAAAATTATAATACTTGATATAATCTCTTAATCACAGCTTTCATGAAACAAAAGCCTTCTAAGAGCATCCTTTCTTCAACAGTTACAGATGAAAAAGCCTCATCTGAGCAATGCGCTTGCTGACCCCACTGTGCCGCTGCAGCTGGTGCAAGGGACAAACTTACCCTTTTCCCCAGTGACAGGGATGTGCCGAAATCCACAAATCCACGCTCTGCTTTTTCTTTTTCCCCGCACCAAAATCTTCAGTTTTGCAGCATGTGAGTCAACTTGTAAAAATGACTCACGAGCTCATTCCAGCCTTCTGAATTGGGAGCCCAATTAAAATACTACTTGCAATGCACATATTGAAGAGAATGAAAAGTGTCTGTTCCTGAGTGTCAGGCATTAGCATATCATATCTGAAGGCCTGTCTTGAGCTAGTCTGATACTTGCCAGCAGGAAACGTTGTGTATAATTAAGATTCAACTAACAAAAAAAGTATTTAGAAAATCAACTCAGGTTAAAAAAAATCTAATTAAAGTATAAATGGTATTAATTACACATCTATGGAAGTTTATTAGTTTTAAAATATTGATTTATTTATATACATAAAATGCCATTCTTGGATACAATATTTTATTTATAAGGCCCTGGAAAGGTGGTTTTCCTGCAGGGCTACAATACCTGGCAATCAGCTTCTCCTGTTGCTGAGTGTCTGGGGTTTAACTCTGCATCATGTGGGCAGGTGCCCATGGAACTGCAGGGGCAATTCTTCACAATCTCAGTCTTTGGCCTTCAGTGAGCCTTTACATCAGGACCAGCCAATCTTTCTGACATTGCCAGCCATATCCCAAAATCCTCTCTGGAAGGTGATCTCACTGCAGAAATGACAGCACCAGGACTGAGGTCGAGTGCATTGCAGGTCGGAGAGTGACTCAGTAGTGTCAGTCCTGGCTTTCCTGGCACATGTCCTTTGTGGTGAGGTGAGGGCTCAGTCATGCTGCACATCCTGTTCACACAGTACTAGGATCGACTTGCATTTGAATGGTGTAAGTCATGTACAGTCCAAAACTAGGCATGGTCCATACCAGCACCACATCAGCAATCAGATTTTTGCCAGTAGGCAAAGGTCTGCATTGAGAACATGCAGGTTGAGAAACATCACCCAAACTCAGCAAGGATGATGTGTGTGGTGTTCATATGAAGCTCTTTACCTAACACTACTTTCTGGCATATACGTGACAGCACTTTTACCTCCAAGATGATTCTGTGGCATCACTGTGAACCATAGGGCAAGAAGGTGAGAACTGCAGCAAAAGGCAAGGAATTACTTGAGGAAAAGATGTTCCAGAGTGTGATCTTTCCCTGGCTCTCATTTTCCCAGGCTTCTGTGTGCTTGGGGCAGAAGAGAGGTCATACCCAGGAGCAGCATTTGCACCAATTCTTCCTCATCCCACTCTACCATTGTAATTTATGCCCCATTTCTAGGGCAGTGGGTATGAAATGGCAAGGTTTGTAAGCCTGGTGGTACAATGTTACCAGCTTATGGATGAGCAAAAAAACCCCCCAATCTTACATTACTGTCAAAAGCAACAACCCTCGATGGGAAGTATTTAAATAAACCACTATTCTGGCTTAAGTTCTTATTGAAAAGAAGAAAACTAGTCACACATTGTGGTAACCACATCCACATTAATATATTTTTCTTCAAATACAAGTCTAGTAATTGTAAAGATGAAGAATGACCTTTGTTCTAGTAAAGTTCATGCAAGTCAAATGTGCACATATTACCACTTATCAGTATGTAAATAACATATATGAATAATTGCCAGTAGGTGGTAGTGTGTGTTTTTCAGATAAGTTTGTGAGTTCGTACTCCAAGTGTTTCATATTTGAGGTGATTTAGAAAGATCCTGTCATCTTTAATGTATGATCTCAAACCATGATTGCTTTGAATTCAGTCCCTGGTTTCCCTGATTTGATAGTTTTGTTTCTCAAACATCAGCCCATCTCAGAAAGGCATATTTTGATTTTCTTTTTCACGCTTATGGACAAACCTAACTGGAAACATTTTGAAAAGTGCCAATTAGAGTGAGCCCCGAGAATTCAAATGCATGTATTCATTGGAATGATTGGATTGCTCTCTAGTGTTTCATTTTAGGAGGAAAGCTTTTGATAAATAAATGCATTATTTTAATGATTTATAAACCTAGAATTATAAACTTAGAATTGCTCTGTCATAGAAGCTGCTTTGAGAATTCCTGAAAGAGCTCACTGGAAAAGGAGCAACACAGTTACTGGACATCTGATTCTCTTTAATGTCTCATCATGCTTTGTAAGGAAGGGCAAGAAGTGACCCTTTCGAAGAGGCCAAGGGTTTTGTTGGAAACCATCACCTCCTTGGCTGCTTGTTATTCCTTGCTGAGAGTAAGCTGTGCAAAATCCATGGTGTTCCCCCCGCTGGTCACACCCACTCTCCCTCCTGTGGGGGTATTTACTGCTCCTCCTGTGAGTGTGTGCCTGGGCTGACACTCATCCTTCCCCAGGTGAAGACCAAACTGCCCTCGCAGCCCATCTGGTCTTTCTTACTGTCTTTGCTGGGCTTTTGGGAAGGGATTGCTTTTTTGTTTGGCGGAAGAAGGGGATGCCAGTGGTAAAGATTCTTTCTGTGGTGTTGCCTGCCAGGAAGCAAGGCAGAGGTCGGGAAAGGCGCTATAAATACTTCTGCAGTAACTCAAAGGCAGTTAGTGTTTTGGTTGATTTGTTTTTCCTGGGCTGTGTGAGACCGCTCTCCTCTGTGCAGGTGTCTGATTCATGTGGGCCTTCCTTTTTCTTTCTTTTCCTACTTGTTTCCTGCCTCTGCAATTGTTGCTTGCACTTGCAACACTTTTACTGAGCCCGGCAGTCCCACGGAATGCAATTTAGGTTATTTGTGCAAATGCTTTTCATCATGAATACTGTCTGCAGAGTCAGACCTTTTGCTTCTTCCTTCTGCTTCTAACCTGTCCCTCCCAAGTTTCCTTTCTCATTGTTTTTCCTTTCACTTATGTCTGCCTGCTGTTATAGCAAGCTAGCAGAGAAGGAAGTGGGGGAGGGCTGTTTCTGCAGGGGTTTCAGTGCAAAATAAGGCTTATAATTTCTCTAGCAGATTAGGCTCCCCTTGGCATGCACTCAGGCTGAAAGCGAATCACTCACTGCCAGGTGAATTAATGTGTTTGTGCCACCACTGTCCACAAGTTAGACTGGCAGGAATTTTAGTGAGTGTAGGAGTGGAATAGTGGTTGGCCCTTCCCAGATGCAGAATTGGGGTAGCCCAGAGGAGCTATGGAGAGGACATCTGTGCTTGAGTCAGGTTGAACAGATTCCCACTCAGCTCAGGGAGCCGTGGTCCTCCTGCATGTGGAAGAAGCCTTAGATGGGCTGATGACCAAACTTCCAAACCAGAAAGCTTCCATCTTCAGTGGTGAATGCATTCTGGTTCTGCTTTACTGCAGCTTGATTGGTATTTACTCCTTTACATATTTTCTTTTGTCTCAAAGTAATACTTACAGTTCCATTAATGAAAGAAAATGCAACATGATAGAAATAGGAATTGGAGGTGATCAACAAGCTAGCAGCCTGCTTCCAGTCCCAGCCAGCAATCTCCAACCACTTTGTGCAGGACAGAGGTGAAATGTAGTTAACGTGCCCTATTTGCCTTTCTGTGTTTTCTATTGTTCTTGGCCTGTTCCCTTGGGATCTAAGTTGACTGCAGTAGAAGGTGCAATAAGACCTGATTTTGTGAAAAAATAATTCTTATTGACTGTAAATGATATCAAATAAGCCATCCAAAGTTGGAGTCCATTTGGTCAGTGCTGGCCTTAGTATTTCTGTTCAGCTTTCTGTGTTTCAAATGGCAATTGCTAGAGGCAAACTCAAGTAAGAGATCCATATGTGTGTCCTCCCTAGTATGTAAATGTACCTGTGAGTATACTGATAAGAGAAAACAGATTAGTGAGAGTTGGTTTCATGTTTGGAGGTTGAGTTTCATGAGAAATATAGACTATTGAGGGGAGGAAATCTGGTTGTATCATGTGGAAGGCAAGAAACCACAAACTCGGTAGTGGAGAAACGTCACAGAAACGAGAACAGAGATGTTGATTTAGCAATTGAAATCAGACATTCCAGAGACTTTTAAATTGTGATTTGTATTTATAGAAAAAAATAGTCCATCCTGGAGCAACAGGATGTCTGCTGGATCTTTCTGTTTCTTCTTACTTGCTGCATTGATGACATCATGATGTGCAGTGATAGGTCTCAAAACTCCTTTGAGTTTTGAGTGGGAGATAGTTTTATCTGAGTGCACCCAATGTACATTCTATGAATGAATACAAAATGTGAGCTAGATGGGACATTGTTCCTGGAACCAGACTAACACATCCATGCTACAAACTCTAAAGAGTTCTCAAACTTTATGTAGCATGGGATTGTGCTTAGAGATGTACCATATCTCATACACACAAATTTCCTTGAATGTGGCTGACCTGCCTTTGTCCTAGTCTAGGCAGCCTCAGAGTGGGGCACAGTGCTAAGGATCTTCATCTGATTCCCAAAGTGCTTTTCCTCTAGTTTCAATGTTCCCTCTTGAGTTAACATGGTCTGAAAACCAAAAATGGAGACCATAATAATTGTTATTTCCATCTTCCTTTCAACATTTTCTTTCTGTTAGGAAGCATGAGGGTGATACGTCAGTTCACACTCTCCCTCCAGCTGCCCAAGCTGTAGAAGCTGGGAGGCTTTCACAAGGCAGATTTGGTGAGGCTGAGCTGGGCTTTATTCCATTACATCTTCAAGGACAGCCGTGGGGGGAAGTCCTGACTGGGAGCCTTTAACAGTGATCATGATACGTAAGTCAGAAGGATATGAACAAACCTCCAGCTCACTGGCTGGAAGTAGGAGAAACAGGTCTAGAAATCCCATCAACTTTCACCCAACACCTTTGCTTCCCGAGGTAGACAGTGCAAGTTAAAAGTACAATTGAGGGTTTGGGTTCTTGATCTAAAGTACAGTTTTGACTGGGAGTTGCTCAGAGGCAGTAAAAATGGAAGCATATTATGCTTTTTTCCGAGTCCTTTCTCGATGATTGTCGTTTGAAGAATGAAGATGGTGAATTTGCCACTTTGCACAAAGTTATGGCAGCTGTTCCATATTGCTAGATTGGAAATTAAAATGGAGATCTATTCAAATTGTCTGACACTTCCAGCAAGCTTGAAAGCAATGCTTTAAAATATAACAGAACTCTAATTTGAGTCCTGAGGGGTAGTCAGTAACATTGAAAGCAAATGTCTTTTTCGAAATGGTCCTTAGCTACTTTGTGTCTTTTCCTCTTAGTTGATAAATTCTGCTTCTGGTGGCAGCCATTTGATCCAGCTGAAGTGAACAGGGTTGCTGAGAACGTCAAAGACCCAATCTGGAGTGAGAACATTTCAGCAGGTCTAGTCTGTTATGACAGTAAATATTTTCAGGAATGTTTAAGCTATGCTAACCGTTAAAAAAGAATGGCTCACATTTCTATTTTCTTTCTTCATGAATGTCTGGTGCCTGAATCTTCTTAACAGTTCCTTCATCTAAAGATAAGAATGGATTTATCTGTATCTGTAGAGGGTAATGCAATCTCTTCATTTGTAGGGGTCAGCCTTTGCCTGTTAGCACACAATCAAATCTAACTTTTGATCCTAGTGCCCCTGCTTTAGTAACGCTAATTATAAAGAAAAGAAAAACTCATAATACAGGAAACTGTTCTTTGAATCACGCATGATTCCAGACCTGTGCTTCAGAACTCAAAGTTAGGCAGCCTGATTTGTTGTGACCATAAAATGTTGGTTAAAAGCATTAAAGTTTTTATCTGATAATTCTTAATTCACAGAAAGAATGCACTGTTGACATCTCTTTGCATTTTTTTATTGTCCTGAGCATGACAGTTCATCTCACTCATAGTGAGCATTAATCACTACAGTAAATGTAGCATTGTGATCTTCAGGAAATATTTGAGGAGGTTTTATAAAGGCATTCACCTGCCTAAAGCTGAAATAAATACATGACAGACTCTTCTAACACACCTCCAATTGCACAGCTATCTGTTCTGTTTTGCTTCCCACACATCCTGTAATGACGAAGATACACCGTTCTGAAATTCCATTTGCATTTGCAGGGTGGCACTGGAAATTATAAAGAGCAATCTGCTATTGATTAATCTGTCCTCTGGATGAACCTTGGTAGAGCTGTGTTTCCAAAATTCTAAAATAATCTGCATACAAATAATGGCAGGAGGAGGGCTCTCTGGGATGATGTGACTACACAAATAAGCAGTTCTTTAGTGCAGCATGTGGTTTTCTAATTTCCAGTAAAATGGAATGAGTCACACATGACAACAGCATTGCCACTAACCAGTGTGGCATGGCATGTGAAAAAGATAGCACTGGAAGGGTGTGAACTGCAGAGCAGATGATGGGGCTTGAAACATCTTGTTTGCTTTGGCAGAGCAACCAAAATCTTGATGCTTTCCCACAATCTGCTCCAAGGACATAGGTTTTGCTGTGCTGTATCAGATTATTACTCTGGGAATTTGTGTGTCCTGCCTTTGCCAATGGACAGCTCTTGATGCTTCAGATAAAGATAAATGCCCAGACTCCCCACAGGGGAATTCCAAAGTTAGAGGGTGTATCTTCAAGTAGGGTTTACATTGCTGCAGAATTACCAGGGGAGGTTTTCTCTCTTTGGTACCAAATCATAAAGGATACATCTAGTCAGGCAAAAAAAGGCCCAAGACAGCTCTCAAGTCCAGGCTCACATACCATACATATTATTTATATGTAAGTACATGCACTGGTATGGGCCTTAGGGTGAGTTCACTCCAGAGGAAAAGTCTAGCCATAGTCATGTCTTAGCACAAGCCCAAGATTTTCTTCCTCATGTCTGGAAAGTTGCTGCTTGGCTGCACAGGAGCGAAACTCCCCGTGACTGCTGCTGCTTTTGGACCCTGAGTCTGAGGAGATGATGCAGAATCTCAAAAGATGAAGGCCCACGCTAAAGGGGTTAAAAGCAAAGCTCTGCACTTTATTTCTGCTCTCAGGCCTCTAACATTGGGGGGCAAATCTTCTGGTGTTAATAGACTGGAAATTCTGAAATTTTTTTGTTCAAAAGCAAGCTGGCAGTGACCTAGCACATATGCTTGGTCGCTATATCAGGGCATTGGGCTTGTCAGCTTTGTAATCATGAGGGACTTCTGCTTTCTTGAATCTCTTACATGAAAGTGCTATCAGACACTTCTTCCTTCAAGTGTTTCTCTGAATTAATAGTTGTTAAAGGTGGGATGGGAGGAGGATGCAAGTAATTCTTTTCCTCCTCCTGACACATCCCCAAACACAGCCATATTTAGCAGAATTAAGGGTGCTGTTCTAGGTGCCCAATGTTATCTTTTCCTTGGTTTATGTTACTTCCTCCCTGTCAGTATTGTCCACGTTAAGGGCTCAGAAAGTACAGTAGTTTGTTTAATTCCCTGTAGATGGAGATTTGCTGTGACAGAAATCCCTGCCATCCTGACAGTCTCTCACATCTGCTGGAGGCAAAAGAGTATGTCAAACAATAACTCGGCCAGCAGATGTGGCTCTGTAGGGACAGTAGTCTCTGTGGTACGAAAATTCCCTCCCAAAATACAGATCTGTGGGGACAGTAAGAGTCTGTGTCAGTGACAACTTTACAGCATCTGCTGGGACAGTAATGCCTGTGATACATAAATGCATCTCTGCATCTGCTGGGTCAGTCAGAGAGAGATGTATTGTATATAACCAGTTTACATGTGAAAATCTCCTTCACTTTAATTTAGGGGATTTGTTTAATTCTTCTTCCCACAGAGCTAACAAGAACCGTCTTATGTAGAAGAGCTAAAGGTAGTCATGAATCTTTAGCACGTAGGACAGACTTTGCCACATTTCAGCTGCCAAGAAATACTGCTGCATTTTCTCCTACCATGGTATTAATCATTAATGGCTTTGTTCTCAATGAACAGCCCGAGTATCTTCAATGATGCTCTTGTGAGTGCTAATGCTTTGTGGTTGCAGTGAGAGCATCACATGAGAAATGTGTTTGTTCAGAGAGGAGATGCACCACAAACACAGCATTCTGACCCAGACCAGATTTCAAACATTAGTAAGCACAGGTTTGCACAGATAAAGATTTTTAATTTGGCCTCGCCTCTAGGTTAGGCACAGGACCCAGGCTAGGAAGGATTGCGCTGGAGACAGTTGATTTTCCAGCAGCAGCAATTCCACTCAAATGTCAGGGTATTTTTCTACAACAAAGGCTGATGTTGACATTTTTTCTTGGATAGAGACAGATGCAAGAGCTTCTGCCTCAAGGTTATCCATTATAGCCTATATTAACTAGATGTTTTAACACTGGGCTTCCCGCAGAGACAGCAGTGAATGATGATTAATACTTATCAATTAAAATCTAATCTTTTCCCGTGTGTATTTATATGCTGAACTTCAACCTACAAGGCAATTCTCTGGCAGGAATTAGATATTCTTTTGTTGGAGAGCACTGAGTTTATGGTCAGGGATGTGTTATTCACTCGTTTATTATGAGTATTGCATTTGTGCCTGGATTTTGCCTAGGCATTGTATATAAACATAGTCTCTGTGCAAAGGAGTTTATAAACAATTACCATTAATGGGACAATTATTTTCTCCTCCTTGTAGCAGCATTGAGTAGGAGGTGAAGGATGGAGGAGAGAGGAAGAAAAGGTTGTACATGTTTTATGACCATAATTATAATTAACTATTTGAGAGATTAAAATTAAATTTTAATTATAATTTACTATTTCAGAGATTAAAACTGATTAAAAAAGACTCAAGGTTATGAGCTACCTAAGAGATCTATGAGTTATCTAGCTCAGTCTAAACATATAGATATAAATCTTTTTTTTTTTTTTATTCTGGCCACAGTTTAACAGGCAGTGCCCACAAGTGTGATGGGTTCCTTACAGACGGGAGACGCCGGCTCTGCATGGCAGGCGCAGTGCGGGCCCCCGGGGCCTGGTAACAAAGAGCTGCAATCCCGCAGCCGTGCGAGAGGAGCTCCAGCGGGAGAGCTGCTGGCGGGAGCGGCCGGGAGGGCTGCACCGCAACCAGGGAGCGGGCGAGAAAGGCGAGGCAGAAGGCATTTGCATTTCGAACTCCGGTTGGCAGGGTTGTTAAATGCCACTTAATTCAGATACACTGTGAGATAACCCTGGTTCATGAGCGAGAGGCGGAATGGAACAGTAAATGAAGGAGGCCACCACAATCCAGGTGGAGAGTTTTTAAAGGGGTCAGGTGAATGTGGCTGGTTAGTTTTGATTTATTACAACAAAGGCATCTTTCTGCTTTTTGATTGGCCCTCCATGGCTCATGTTAAATAAAACTGCATTCTTATAAGGCAGTTCATCCCCTACACACATGCACACACTAATGGCTCATGTAACACCAACAGCAAAGGCATAGGAAGAAAGTGAGTATGTGATGTCTATTACAAAAATCTCTTGTTTTATCATACTGGAAGCAAACACTTTAGTAAAGGCATTAGGAGCTGGTTTAGGTTTACAGTACTTTATCAACATTTTCAGAGGCTGATGGTGACTGCTAAAGGTGTGAGACTTTTTCTGGTTTGTGGCAAAATTGCTTTTCACAAGTTGTCCCAGAAGATCTTTGTTTTTAAAAAAATATTTTGCAAATGAATTCTGTAACAGGAAGAGGTGTTGAATTATGGGGATGAAAGCACATGTGGGGAAAGTCATCAACATGATCTCCCTGTTTGTATTTTTTGATGTGACACTTCTTATCACAAGGGAAAGGCACTTCTGCAGCTTCCCTACCCCTGAGCCTCCTACCAGCTCAGAGGGGCTTCACAAAGCCACTCACTACTCCATCTCCATTTTTTCTTGTCATTTATTAACACAACCATACTGTTTTGAGAGCTCTGCCCATCCCTTAGTAAAAGCATCCAAAGTGGCTGGAACAACTGGTGAAAAAATAAACATTTTCAGCTGCAATTGTTAGATTTTGGATGAGTTGTTTATAAACATCCTGTCTAGAACTGTCAAGAGGTGGAGCTAACATCATTGAAAGATGATAAATTCTGACACGGTGCTCTGAGATTTCACTGCCACCGAATGTAGGTTAATATGGGATTCAGTAGGAAATCTGACTTGTGTATTGCTGCATATTACAGGAAAAGAAGGAACTTGTCATTCGTCTGCAGATTGCTAATTGCAGTTTATTGCACATGCAAAAGGTTAATTTGGGTATGTTATCAGAGTAATCACATGAACTGTCTCAGAATAAACTATACCCCTACTCTTACTGATGATCTGGCATGTGGGATTTGGGGCATTATTTTGTAAGATTATGGCAAATAAGAGTTTTGAGTAAACACTGTAACAGTGGGCAGCAGTGTCCTTAGGTGTAAACAACTGGGATAGAGTGGAGGTGCAAGTCTCTAGTATGAAATACTTTTCCTTCACCCTTAATTAAATTATTCCCTGAGATGCATGTGATTTATTCTTTGTGACAACATATCGAAAACAAAGGTCTCATCTATTCTAAATTAAAATTATATCCTATTCTTATTATTGCTAATGCTTTGTATTTAGAGTAGTATTTAAAGGCCTGAGATTAATTCATGACCCCTTCATGCTGGGTGCTGTATATACACACACAGTAAGCTCACTGCCCCAAAGACCTTACACTTTAATTAAATAAAGGTTGGAGGAAGGAAGTTTTATTACCTCTGTCACAAATGGGAAATGATAACAGAGAGAAACTAAAAGGACTGAGAATTACACTCCTCCTGCAGTGAATCCTGTATTTGCCTGTAATATATCCTCCCTTCCTGCTTTTGTTAAGTTGCTGTAAATTGGTAGGTGGATGGTTGGTCTCTCCCCCAGAGATGGAGTTTAATTCTGTGCATGTTTCAAGGTTTTATGGAATGAAAGGCATTCTGTAGATAGGTAGCACTTTAATTTAGACTTGATTAAATTATTCTGAAGAAACACTTCCATGGAGGGAGTAGATTCATATGAATCTGGTGTGCTTTGCTTGTTGCCATACGAGCATACCACTGCATAGATGCTGAGCTCCCCAGGGGCTGCACTGTTGGTGCATGTGGGTTTTAAGGTACATCAGTATAACTTTTTAATTGTTATTATTCCCTGTAGTTTGCTCTTTACTGTTTTCTAAAACAGTAAAAAAGTAATAGTCCTCAAGATGTTGGAGTATTTCACAGGATTCAAGAGGCTCTTGGAACACCAGTGCACACTTAGTCGCCCAGAAACACATCATCTTCTCCCTCTGCCCCCTGAAAGTATCATGCTTATTCTGAAATGCATTTTAAACATTTTTAATTAGAGCGTCTAGCTTACCATTATGAAATAAATCTAGATCTGCCTGGAATCTTGCTTTGGGAATTCTTTTCCTATAGAGGAACATAAACCTGAAAATAACTTGTTTTCCTTTTTCTCCTTAGTCAGTACATGGATGTTCAGTACAGTACAGTGTCTTGGGCAGAAATTCAATGAGAGCTGAAGCAGATGGAGTGGGAAGGGGGAGGGAGAGAAAAAGGGATGAGTCAGGTGAAGAAACAAAACAAAGAACAGGTAAAATCCAAACACAACACAACCGCTTTCCTCATATCTTTGCATTTCAGTATTTATGACTCTCAGTGTTGGACTTCAACAACACTATTCTTCTACGCTGACGTGTCTTTCCCTCACCTCTGTCCTGTCCTGCCCCTGTCTGCTAAATGAGTACAGTTATTTTCTGTCTCACCGGTTGTAGAGCTCTTGAGTTAAAAAGACTACAAAGCAGACTTTATTTATTTAATAATAAAGAGCATTATTTTGTTGTTAAAAGCCTTATGGATCCTTGAGCACCTGTAAGTAATCTCTCGTTTACCCTACGGAAAACACTGCTGCTGCCTATGGAAGTTAATTTGTGAAATAATTAATCTTTTAAATACAAAACTTCAGAGTTTCCTTAGCTGATGGGGCAAGCCCAGCACTTGGGAAAGCACATCACCAGTGTATACCCTTGCTAGAAAACAATCCACTGGAGCTTTGTTATACAACATGCAAACATCCTGAGGAAGTGACAGTAATTTGCAATAAACACTGTGTGTAAACAATTACCTGTGACTTGTTACACTTGTTTGTACAGGCAGCTGGCTAAACAGATCCGGGTGCACTTGTAAACGTCTGTCCCGATACTGGAAAACAATTGCTTATAATTTGATTTCTCTGAAGTAAGAAAAAGTCTGTGTTTTGTACCTGACAGCTGGCAAGCGCTGAGAATGGGTGCTTATAGATACATGGAGAAGAGCTGGAGAAATAAAATGCGGTGGTGGCGTTTATATGACAGAGGTGAAGACATTGTCATGTCTAGTCACCAGAGTGAAGAAAGGTGTCTGCGACAAGGTACTTGAGAAGGAAACCACAGCTTTTACTGGCTGAAGGGTCCTATGGTGGCAGAGATGAGAGAAAGTGATTTGTTTATGCCAGGTCCAAGGCAGAGGCGGGTGATCTATTTTCTAGTGGTTTAGGCAGACTAAGATGATGGTGACACTGCGCTGCACGGGCAGCCGTGCGTGAGGCGCCCTTCCCTTCTGCCCCTTTATGCTCAGAGACGTGGACGCGGCGGGGCCGGGGCAGCCATGGGGCTGCCGTGACACCCACAGCGCGGGGGCGCCGGTCCCGCCGTGACCGCGCTCGGGGCCGGCCCCGGGGCACGGCGGCGCTCGGGTCAGGGCGGGGACGGAGCTCCCCCCC
>JAOXXN010000150.1:10955593-10975088 GCA_026770055.1 Myrmophylax atrothorax | reverse complement strand
AACTGGCATATGGAAAAGGGAGGGAAAATACAGACCCATCAAGAACTGGAACAAAATGACACTGTGCCTGCCAGTTTTGGTAAAAATAAAATAATAGAGCTGTCAGTGTCCTGGGTTGCTAATGAGCTGTGATGGATTGAGAGACCTTCATTAATTTTCTGTGGAGGTGAATAGAGGAAACCAGCTCCTGACGTGTTACTTTGGCGTAACCAAGGGGTGGACCTGTGCCTCAAACACATATTCATGAGCTTTATTAGGGAGATTTTGAAGAGTTCACGGTGGCTATGAAACCCACTGAAATAGCTGGCTAAAACCTTCAGTGATTAACTCATATGAGGTTGTTACCATCAGTCTCAGAGCTGGTTTGGAACTAGCTGTGATAACATCTGTGCGAGGCGCTGTGTGCAGCTCTGTGCCTCATTTAAGTTCTTACCAGTTATGCCTGAATCTACATACCAGGAGAAAGGCAGGTATTTTCCCTGTTGTCACCTGAGCTGTGAGAGCAGAGCTAAAGGAAAGAGGTAATAGTTGGTCACTTGTATTTTGGCTACTCTAGCCAGCAGACAGTCAAATATCTTCTTAGATGGTAGCTCCTGCACTAATGGCCTCAGTTACCTAGTTAAAAATGACTTGCAAGCTAGCAGATAAGTTTAGCCTGGTAGTACTGAATAAAAAAGCTATTTATGCTAGTTTTCAGTATTTGTTCAATATCACAGAGTGCTCAGACTTGACCCTAATTATGTTTCCATGCAGTTGAATATCAAGAGGCTGTGTGGCAGCTGAAGGTGATCACTAGAAGACCTATGGCTTGATGTGCTTCAGCTGGGAAGCTGCTGAATGAGGCTGTACAGGGATCAATAAAAGCCCCAGGGCTTGCTGGGTGACTGGTAGAGGTATAGGGTGGAGTCTTTTTCTGTTGTGCTTGTGCCATTTCATTTTCTTCCTTTCTCTCAGGGCTGTAGGGTTCAACTGGGTTTAAAAGTGATTTGGCATGTTCTTTCTGCCTTTATCCAGACTGCAGTATACCTCTGAGGACATGCTTTTTAGTTGCTCTTTTTTCTTATCTTCAGGAATTTTTTTCCTCAAAGAGAGGCTGTAGTGATTTTTCTGGCAGGATGTTGCTGCTGTAGCAGCAGAGGGCTGTGGGTCCTCACTAGAAATGTCAACCCTTTGCCATGAGGCAGTGTGTCTGCATCTGCAGCGCTTCTGATGTGTGCTATCATGACTTAGTGAACAGATTTTGACAGGAGATGGCACTTCAGAGGGTAAGTTAAAAGCATTATGTACTTGCTTCACTAAACTGGAAGCGCACTTTTAGTTACAGTACCTGCTAACAAAGAATTGCAATGACTAATCTTCATTTAGAGGCTTCAGACTTACACTGCACACAGCTTGTCATTTGAGATTTGTCTGGAGAGCCTGGTTTGTGTGCTCAGCAAGCCTCTGTGTGATGCCAGCCTGGCACTCAGCATTGGTGTCTCTGATCCTCACAGGGGAGTCCTTGTGCTGCTGTCAGGTGGACTCAGAAGTGACCACCTGGTTGTGCTGTGTTGTCCTTGGGTGGTGGATGTTTTAGTGACTCACAGTGAGCTGAACTGCTTTTTGTTGGTGGCTGCTGGGCTGGGTTTAGGGCTGGTCTTTTCTGAGTGCAGTTTTGGTCTCTGGTAACTCTTGGACTTGAGTCCAAAGTCAGGACTTCAGTTAACAGCTACCAGTGATCTCCATCTATTGATTATTTCTACTCTTACTATCTTTTCTTCCACGTTAAACTTTTGATATTTCCTCTAATAAAAACTGTGTGCCATCTCCCAGACTCTCTTCCAGTAAAGCTGAAAGGCCTTAGAAACCACTTCCATCAGGCCCTGACTTATCCATATGGATAGGAGCACACCTTGTTTCCAGGTGGAAATAAGCAGACCTTTGCTGAACCAAACATGTCTTTTTGCTCTCAAGGGAAGCAGCTAGTAAGGAACTGCAGAGTATCTATCCAGAGCTACCACCACAGCTGGTATTCTCCATGTGATTTTGGTGAGCAGGATGTTGCCTCTGTCTGCCTGAGGGGTGGTGTCATGTACATGGTGATGAGGGGACAATCGGTGTAGCCTGTTCTTTGTTATCTTTGCTGTTGAATTTCCTTCTTGCCTGCATCTGGTCAGCAAGGTTTTCTGTCCCCTTGTCACCCCTTCAGCAATCTCTGTCTTCTGTTCAAATCGCATTTTTAACTCTTTTGACTCTCTGATCTCCTCCAGCCCTTTTGCCCATATGGGGCAAGTGGTTAAGAATAGTGTGAATGATGCTGCACTGAACTTCCTACCTTGCTGCTTCCAGAAGAGCTCCCCACCACCCTCCAGAGCACTGTGGCTATTAAACGCTGCCATTCTCTTCTTTTGTACTGAGTGGCTTTGTGTTGTGAGCTCCTTGGAGCAGAGACATTTCTTGTCATTATTTATCTGTCTGCTGTGAGCTGTTTACACCACTGTGCTGTATCAATACCTCTCCTAGCCTGAGTCACACAATGAGATGTGCCTTACTCGCCACAGGAACACATTCTCTCCATTAGCATTCCTTATTTGTGGTCACCGTTAGGCAGAGAAGGATTGACACCCATAACTGCCCGGGGAGAGGAGCTGAGCCCTGGCCTCGCTCCGCCTGCTGCTCTGGAAGGCAGCGATGAGGAGGGAGCAGCCATGGGAGTGAGCAGTGGCCCCCTCCTTGCGTTGCCTGGCAAGTGTTTGCCTGCCATCTTCCACTTTTGCCTTTGGAAAGGCAACACTGGAAAGGAATTCCCATTAAGAATTCACTTTTTTTTTCTCAATTAAATCACACTTGGCTGGTAGCAAGTAGCCAGGTCACTGAGACTGCCTCTCCAAATGAATGATGTCACATATACTGGGGCATTTTTTCTTTTTGCTACCTCTTCCTCATTCAATAAGTACTTACTTTATTTTAAAAGAAAAATCATATATTGATCTGTTTTTAATTTTTCCTCATTTTTTTGGCAGTGCCAAACACCCCCCACCTGCACCTGTGTTTTTTTGTGTTGTAAAGACAAGCAATAGTGCAGGTTGGAAGACATAAGGTATAAAATGATACCTGTTACATCTTTCTTATAGGGAACGAGCTTTCTTTTTTCTTTTTTTCCATTCATTTATAGGGTGCTGACTGCAGTGGGATCTCAAGCATGTGTTTTAGAGAAGCTACTGGATATACATCACAGCTTTGTTTTGTTTCATGAGTCTCTTGATGCATAAACTGCTGATTAAGACTTTTTAAATCATTTGAAAGAGCTCTTAGTGCTGTGGTATCTATTTATGTGACCTTTCTGCTTGCAGGCAGAATATGGTGTCTGCTTGTTAAGAAGCATCAGTTACACAGCTAGGATTTTTAAAGAATTTTCATTTTTCAGCTGCGAAATTCTCTCACCAAATGGGTTCTGTAGAAACCGTATGTATGGAATAAGCAGGCTGTGACTTACAGCCCAGGAAGCACATTTGCAGTGGGACTGTTTCTGGGAGGTCTCAGTCATCTTTGAGAGGTGGCCACTGATGTAAGTAATTAGAAATTTTGTGTTGCTTAGGGATGCTAAATGAAAATGGGTTATTAAACAGGTTTAACTTGGAATTATTTATGAATAACTATCTCCCAAATAATCAGAAACATTAAAATAAAAAGAATAGATATGTCATTTAAAAAAAAGAGAGATGGGATCAAAAGAGATCTGGAATTAGCATTCCTCATTATTTTAATGCCAGAACATGCTTCTGTACTATTAATAGAAGTTAAAGCTGCTGCAGATTTTTCTGACTGCATTTCTACAGCTTGAAGAATCATAATCATCCTAGGGATGAATATCCTTTTCTTAACAATGGCACCTGTTTTACCTTCTTTAGCTTGTCTCCCAGAACAAAAAAGGTCCTGTAAGGTCACCTTTGGCTCAATCCAGTATCAAGGTATTTTTCTGTAGTTTACTCATCATAGACCAGGCAGGCAAGCTCTGAAACCTTTTGAAAATGGAAGTCAGATATTTTTTCTCCCCCTCTTACAAGCATTTCACAGTACACCATTTTATTTCGTACCTCTTTTAATGGTATTTTCTTCCAAATACATTTTTCTCCCTATGTAACATATCATTAAACTACAGAGCATTTCAGCCTGGAGTTTCCCCAAGTGTTATGGCCCATTCCCAGCCAGCCCTGTGAAGTTGGCTATTATTCCTCATAGCAGGGTTTAAAAATAATTGCCCAGCTCCATTTGAAAAAAAAGGCAGTTAGATAATGATTTAGTCCATAAGGTGTATTTATCTGTTACAGACCTTGGTAATGATAAAGATCTATTTGCCTATCAGGTCAGAATTGTGAGCGTGGTTATTTCCATGTGTGTAGAGGGGCTGGCAGCACATCCAGGGGGTGCCACCCTGTGGATGCTGAGTGGGAGCACCCTGAGTGCCCATCCACACCCCTGCCCTGGGCAGCTGACACAGGTGAGCCCTGGTCTGGGATGTGCTTGAGCAGCAGGGTGGAAAGGTGAGTGTAGTCATGCTTCAACCTGCCTGAGAGTAAATGCTTGTAAAGCGGTTTTGGGAAGGGGCCTTCCCAGAGATGCACTCCTGGAAACCTTGTAAAAGGATGATGAGAAGGTTAGGGAAACCAACCCTCACCTGTGTGAATGCTCTTGGGGTTTTTGGGGTTGCAATTTAACAGCTCTATTTTATTAGAAATAGATGACTGCAGTTTGGGTTTGATATGAAGTCCATTGAAGATGATGGAAAGGTTAATGTTGCATTGAGTGAGCTTTGCTAAGGGCTGTTTTAGAAGACTTCTGGGGTTTTTCCTTCTCTGTTTATTAATTAATTGTCTTTGTTTTCTCTTTGTTTTCTTTCTATTTGCTGAGACAGAAATTCGATGGGGTGAGTGGCACTAAATCATTCAGAAGATATTTGAAAATGGTGTTTCTTGGGGAGGTTGTGGATATTATCCTTTCTGAGAACACTGAATTTATCCTGGAAAAAACAGGAATTAATGTAATAGGAGGACATAAGCAGGCAGCCACATTTGAGAACAGGTTATTTTGCTTACTTGCCTTGTGATTCTGTGGTAGAAATATGGGGTCAGGTAATAGAACCAGAACACACTCCCACTTAAATGAATGGAGCCATTCATTTCAAGGACAGCTTCAGGGTTTTTTAGCCTAGCAGTGTAACTGACTGAATTCCCTACAGGCAGATGAACCAGTGAAGGGAAAATGCTCAGAATAAGCATTTCAGGTTATAAGCTTTAATCTGTTGGTGTGGTGGGGTTGTTGTAGTTGTTTTGTTTTTCCCTGTTTTCCCTAAATGCTGAGGCTAATTACTGTCATGTTGGTGGGGAGGTGATGGAGAGGGGAAATCCTGTTAAAGACACGATGGTCTTTGTGACAACCTCCTTCATTCTGCAGAAGCAAGGGAGCCACCAGAGCTCTGCAATTCTGAAATTCAACTAGATCCAGTGAAATGTAGACTGCCTTTTCCTAGGTGTTTAGAACAATCCAATGAGAAACCACTCTGGGTGAGACCAAAGTTCTTGCAATATAAACAATGAAACAATATTATTGTGTTGTAATATAATAATACTTTAAGAAAACAATAATGAGCTCGTTTCTCTGCTAGAGGCAGGTCATAAAGATAAGGGCTTCTGGAACACTTCACTCCTTCCAAGTGCTGCTCTGAACAATAGCATCTGTGGTGCTGAAAGCAGATGCAGAGGCTCTTAACTGCTGTTATTTCTGCAGAAGGTTGGTCTTGTCTGTGGGAAGACTCCTAGTAAAGACTAGAAGAGACTTTGCACGTCCATTTTCCCCATTCAGGATAATGGTGTTCTTCTCAACAGGTTTTGAAGGGAGGGGAGAACATATCCCCTGGTCAAAATAGACTAATGCATGGGAAAGAAGGTGTTTCACATAAGCACATCTGGAGGACGTGACTCTCCTGCAGGAAGGTCAATAGCAGTGCAGAAACATGGCATTATCCTGTGCAAGCCCAAAATGTAAGCAGTGTTTCATCATCCGTGCCCTGTAGGACCTTACTGAAATTTGCCTGTTTATGACTTTGGGAAGTGGTGGGTAAGTGAGTACTGCTTCACTCTTTTGTCTGGGTAACTTGATCTGTCCCTTTCAACAGTGGAGAGCAGAAGAAGTTGGCAGGATTTTTTTTTGATCATTTAAAATGAGAATTGGGAATAAGGCATCATACTTTTTCCTGGAGGAAAGGCCAAGATCATCTCTTGCAAGGGAAGCAGAGAACGGGAGCTAGCAGATGAGTTCTCTCCTGGTGTTAAATATCACTGCTACTTCACCAGACCAGGGAGACACTTGGAAGCTCAGCAGTATTTGTATTTCTTTTCCCCCCCACATCATAAACTCTGAGTGTTCCCAGGTTTGGTTATCTCAAGAGCTCACTTTGTCACAAATGGAGGAGATTGGATAGGACAACAGCCCTGCCTAATGTGTCATGGGTCTGTTCCGGGGCATTAGCAAAGGCTTTCCTCCTGCTGTCATCTGCTGCTCTTTTTCCTGCCTAGCCCTTTGGAGAGCTGTCCCTCCATGCTCAGGGACTGTACCATCTAAAGCAGACTTGTAACATCTTTAGCATTTTTTGGGAAATTGAGCTTGGACTTGGGCAACCTCTTGGCTTTTTACATGAAGTTGAAAAGGCTGGGGGGAGTGGAGGGGGTGTTCCCTCTTTTGGGCATATTTTGTTGTGTGTGATCGCTCTTTACTGAAGACCCAAGACAGGCAGATGTCTGGGGAGTTACCATTACAAAAATGATTGTAATTTACAGGGGTAAAGAGGTGGTTTCACTTTGACTGTATTTCTCAGTGAGCTTAAACACGCTCACTTTGTGCCTCCAACCAGTGTAGAAGAGCAGTGATCCCAGTCTAAAACTGTGAGACAAAGGTGACACTCCTGGAACCAGAAGAATGGGAGAGTAATTGCAAGGGCAGGGAGCTCAGCCTGCAGCTTCAGAGTCACATCTGGGTCATGCGCAACAAATGTTCAACATGTTTTTGTAGCTATCCAATGTTGGTGTCACTCCAGCTTTCCCAGCAACCTGTCCCTGAGTTTCTCTATCCTTATGTCCATAAAACTTGTTTCTGTAATATTTAATATTTTTCCTGCAGTAGGAACCCATTACTCTTTGTTCTACCTGCTGCACATGTGGTGAAAAGATGTTCCCTTTCCTCTTGGAACTATAAAATTTTTATGTATTTATTCATATCTCTATTTCTTTTCATTAACATCCCTGTTCTCAGCCTTTTGTTTGTCCCTCCCTTCATTTTCCTTTCTCATTTGAAAACTAAAATCCTCTTTTCATCATAAAGAAAAACCAACTGGAGGAAAGAACCCCCTGAATGCCAGATGAGTTTTGCAAACCTTCGTGCAGCGTCTCAGCCCTTTGTCTGTCTGCAGTGTTTAGACAGCAAGCTCTTCAGAGGAGGGGCTCCTTTCCTGTGTTTGTACAAGTGCTCAGCAGGCTGAGGCCCTGCTCTAGCCGGGTTCCTCAGGGGCTATCGTACTGCACCATCAGAATGAACCATATGGTGGCTTAGCCAGGAAAATGCTCGAGTGGTAGGCAGACTTTTTGCTTAACGAACCAGGTATTGCTGAGACAATGCAGACCATTTCCCCTTCTATCCCACTAATAACACACTTCTCTTCTAGAGGAAGTAGTCCTAGGGATAATGACGCATTTCAAACTTTGTGGGCCTTATTGTTAGTCTGTGTCTACAATATAATTAGAAGTGTTTTTTTCTGGAGTATTTTGGAAAGCAACTCTCGGGAGTTATCTGTCCTACCCTTCATGGGGTAGCTGTTGTGGTGTTAGTGTGGGGACAGCCCTGGCCTCATGTGGCCCAAGTGGTGAAGTATACTGGCTTGGAGGCAGCATCCTGCCAAACTTCTCACTTTATTGCATTTTGAATTACTTTTGGTTTGGCTCAGGGGCAGAGCAAGTTTGTGTCAGCCTGTGAATGCTGTACAGGTGTACCCCTAATAGCTCCACACAGTTATCAGCCCGTTTCATGCAGGGAACACCCTTGAAGTGATTAGCCTGTTCCAGAGGGATTGTCAGGTGTCAGCACCATTGGTTAGTTTTGCAGCTAGATGGAAACTCCTGATTTTTAGCTTTTTTTTCCTTTCAGATCCAGAGAGGTGTTATCACCATGTTTTATTTCACTTTTACTGGTTCTGCCTTGTTATCATTAAAGTATTTTGAGCTAAGTTTTGCTTGTGTAACAACACTTAGAAATGTTGACACCAAGATGAAGCATTTTGACTTTTTTGGAGAAAAACAACTTCAAATTAGATTTTTTTTTAAAATTGTCCTGAATTTAAGCAGAAGGAATACAAGGTCATATTTAAAAAAGACTATGTTTTAAAAATATTGGAAAGGATACCAGGATGCCCCTGCTTTCAGCCGGAGACCTTGTGGGTCCTTCCTAGCTCTTGATGAGCCTGGCAAGGTGATGGTCAATGCTGATGTGGTCACAAGAGTTGTCCTGCTGTGGCGTGGCTCTGCAAGGACATGGGCTGGAGCTGTCTGAGGCTGCACCTCTCTGCTGTCAGAGCTCAGTTCAGCAGAAATCACTGGGAATAGGGGGAGGGAAATCGAGGATTTGCTGCTTGGTAAATCCTCCCACTTGCCTCCTCCCAGTGGAGGCATTTGTGATAATCATGGAGAACGCTACCACTTCAGCCTGCAATAATAACCACGGAGCAGAGCACTCGCTCGTAATTGCTTTGTGCCCAGGGGAGGCCGAGGACTGTTTTCCTTTTATCATTGTCTTCACTGTTGGCCTTGGTTTTGCCTTCTTCTGTCAGTTAAATATTCCTACATATCATCATCTTGATTTCCTTCACCAGGCAACACATGGGGTTATTTTTGGGTGGTAGAAGGGATGTGCAGGGTACCATGAGATGCTGGGGTTGGTATTTACAAGTAAATTCAAACTGAGCGTGATCTGCGTGGACCTGTAAAGTGAAGATCTCTTTGAATCGAGAGAAGCATTTTAATGAATTTATTGTTGCCTTTGACATGCTTTTTATATGTTCTTGTCAGAATCTGAATTTAAAAAAAAAGTGCTGCAGTTCAGTGTTAGGCTGTAAAAACATAAAAATCTGGCAGAGAAAGACCTGTCATCATAACTCTCATCATGTTACAAATCCTTACTTTGCCACATCTGGTCATTACATGAGACAGGCAAGAATTCAGAGCAGCTGAGCTTTGAGAAATTCTGTTGCAGAAGGTAACAACTGATTAAAAGGTCAGGAGATGGCTTCAAAAATCTTCCTATGGTCTTTCAGTTTCATGAATTTCAGAAGTGGGATGCTGGTAGACTGCATTGCTGTGTATGTTTAGATACAGATTAGGCTGGGGAATGAATTACAGTGAGGTGTAAAATAAGTGAAATGTAAGCTGTGCAGCAAATGTGCTTTTTAAAATGGTTGGTGTTTTTGTACAATGAAAGTAAAAAACAGACCATGGCCATTTTGGGAGCACAGTGGGCGAGATCAAGCATGAAGGGCTAAAGTTAATGGTGCTGTGGTGGTTCATCTTAGCTGATGATCTCGCCTGTGGGCTCTAACTCTGCTGCTTGGTCAACAAATGGGATTGTGGTTATTATGTTTAAGAGTAGCTATGGATTTTCAGTCAGAATGATCTTTGCTTTTGTTTTTACCATTATTTTCATCTGAAATATAGTCTTCCCACAAAAGCACTGTTAGGCTGCATCTCCCCTTGGCTGTAAGCGGGGCAGCCCCCAGGGAGGTGGATGGGTTCCCCCATGTGCAGGCTGTGATCCCATGGGATGCTGCTCCCAGGGGCAAGCAAAGGGCTACCTCCCTCCCAGCCCCTCTACCTGAGCACTCTTCCCTGTTACTGGAGGTTTGTAAATTCTCTGCAGCAATTCTGGTATTAGAAGAATGATAATTTTAGTTTGTCTAATTTTCTCTTTTAGGGAGGTTTTAAGCAAAAGTAAAAAGTAAGGTACTAACATAATCCAAGGAGCTGGAGATTAAAAAAAAAGGGGTTTTCAAGCATTGTGCTATTGACTAGTTACCATAACAAAGAGTGGAAAACAGGGTGCTAGTTGTGTTTTTATCTGGCCAGATGATTTTGGAGGCTTCCTAACTTGTGCACAGAGGGAAGCATTTCTTCAAGGCAGTTTGCTGGCGGATTTTCAGATCTTTGGCTTGTCTGAATCACCTGGACAAGTAACTTCACAGCTGGGTGGTGTCAGGGCCACTGGTAGCCCTCCTGTAGCTCTTGGTTTTCATATGGTGCTGTACATAGTCCTGTGTAGCAGTTGCAATATCCCGTAATAGATAATATTTTAAAATGTACAAAGATACATTTGGTATAAATATAGCTCACAGCATGAGGCACTGAATAAAACATTTCTCTCCACTCATCGGGGAGGATCATGCATAACTTACTCTTGGATCTGCTTCATCATTCAGGCGTTGGAGAGTCACCCCTAATTTGTGAAAACATATGGCTTATTCCACCCTTCCACTCTGAGAATTGGTTCAAGGCATGCTTGCCTGCAGTCCTGTGTTCACCATCTGGATCAACCTTCTGCAAGTTGAGGTAATTGGGAGTTACAGCAAGGGGGAGCTGGGAAGTGAGTTCTTCCTCCTCTGCTAAAACTGGAGGACATCTCTTCTAAATCTTGGCTTCATTACAGACTGATGGACTGAATCTCAGAAAAAATCAGGGACCAGGCAAATAGCCAAGTTCCTGAAAACACATTCTAGCCAATAACTATAAACTACAGAATCATTTAACTTTTTTTAGGCTACATTTTGATTAACTGCCTAGCAACAGTGAGTGAGGAAAAACTTGCTGTGGATCCAGTAAGAAAATATCTGGTATGTCACAGAGCTATTGTCAATTCTGAACCATAGATCATAACTTCATCCACCCAGAGGTTTGAACTCCCATTGTTCCTGTTTAGGTTTGATGGAATAGGCAAGTCTTAGACTACATATGCTACAGTTTGGCAGGAGTTTGTCTCAGAAAAGAAGTGTGTGGCTTGCTCAGGTTTTCCTGCTTGCTCTAATGCTGGATACACCATTCCCTCTCCTGGAGGGAGCCTCAGCATGTGGCCAGAGCCCTCCTGGACAGGCTGCATCCTCATGCTGGGCCACCCACAGACCTATGATGGGCGTTATCATTGCAAACCACCAAGGTTTTAATTTTACTGTAATCCTTCAGCTACCTCTTGACTTTGGTACAAAAGTTGAGCTAGTAGCTCATTCTAGGTTAGAATGCAGAGTCTGAAGTGTTCAGCTGTGCTCTGAGGTTCTTTGTAATGCCAGTGGTATTGCTCTACTGTGAGTCTGACTGTAACCTGGTGTATACCCAAGCAGAGAAGGAAGCTAATACTAGCTGAAGACATCCTTATGCTATGGAAATGGGTTGCATCCTGGGGTCATAGCAATGGTAACAGTCTAAACATTTTTTAGAAAGCCAGTGACAACTTTGTTCTACACTGTTGTACTTGTGCAGAGCCCCTGTTTTTTTCCAAATAACTATAACTTCATCCTATTTCTGCAAAAAGAGTTGAGTTAGTCCTGGATTGGTAATAGGTACAGGGCCATATATCCATCAAAACTGAAAATCAAAAAGCTTTCTTATGATGCTGTAAGCCCTCAATGATCCATTTCAGTGTGTGAAGCAGGGTCTGGAGTAACAGCTGATTTCTGTGCCCAGGTTCTTCAACCTATGTGCTTTTATCACCCTGAATTACCAGTAGCTTTTCCCATCTACTACTCAGGTAGGAGAACAGTGTTCATCCAAACAGTCTGCATGTGAATTAAACTGGAATTTGTCCATTGCCTGTGAATCCAGTCAGATATTTAAGCAGGTAATGGGTAATACAGGGCTAAACGGGTTGGGCTTATGTGATTGCTTCCATATAAGTGAATTCTTGCTTTATGTATTGGAAGGGTTCTCTGTGGCCATGTGTGCCATGTGCATGTCAGATGATTAGTCAAGATGTATCAAACACAGGAAAGTGGCCAGCTGAACCTCATGTGTCCTTGAGGGGCAGTGCCTCTGGTTCCCTCTGTCACAGCTGCAGGAAGCCTGTCCCTTCTGTCCTGGAGGCCACAGCCATGGGCTTGCTTTAGAGATATCCTGGTGCATTTTCTGGGAAAGTCTTTCACTGCTTCTGCCTTATGCTCCTCTCAGGTTTAGCTCTTTCATGGCTGACTTTCAGGTCCTTCTGGGTTTGGGGACATTGAACATACATGAAGTAATATATTACTTGTTTCAAAGTTGAGAAGGATATAAAAATATTCTGCACTGGCAGTGCCTCTGAATAGCTTTCACAATTTCCTCTCCTCACCACCCCCTCGTATTCCGTCTCTCCGGTGCGTTTCTGCAGGAATGCTGTGCAGGGCTTTGCGTTGGCTGCAGTCGACTGTGTCCTCCATCACCCAGCTACTCCTTCACAGCCTTGTGAATCCCAGGGAATCACCCAACATAGTCTGAGCTACAGGGTGGGAGAGAGAGCTGAGTGGAAGTATTTGGTGCTTCGGGACAATGAGATCTTTTTTTTACTGCTCTGGGGATACTCGGTATATGAGCACAGCTTCAGCCTGGGATGCTGACTCAATTTAGTTAAGGGTATGTATGATAAGATTGTGCCTGTCCTGATCTACCCTCTTTATTTCCTTCTCTTTTAATCACAGTGTTCATAATTATAAAAACAGATTAAAATGCAAACTAGCACCATAATCAAGCAGAATGTAATAGCTGGTTTTCATGAAATAACATTAAAATAAAAGATAAATAATTTATGACTAAGTTTCTCATCAGCTTTGGATGGCCATAAACCAACACTAATGAGCTACTGCCTAAACCTCAAGAATTAGTGTAACCAGGCTACCCAAGTCCAGCTCTCTTTTCCTGGCCCCAAATGTGTCTGAAATGACAAGATGCTCCATATGCCTTTCTTAGACAGTCTTACCTCATAAATTTTTTGTGCAGCTTCAAATTTTAAAATAACTTCATTTATATGAATCTGGAGATATGTGTGGTACTGAAAATGGATATTATTTTACAAAGGTAAGTTTTTATTAATGAACATTCACAATCCACCTGTATGCCTGGTTAGTCATACCCTTGGTTTACAGAGCTATACGAGGGAAGGTAGGAAGAAGACTCTGGCATGGCTACACAGCCAGGTTAGCAAACATGCAGCTTCTAGATTATTGGTGTTTCTGAAAGGTTTTGCACCAGCCTTTTCAGTACTTGCAGAATACCCCTGAGACATGCAGGTCATAGTAATTTAAAGTTGTTGGACTTTTTTTTAAGGTTTAATTGGGCTATAAATTAGCATCTGTGCCTCCAACATAGGAATAGGACCAAATACTTTTTATGAGCCTAATGAATATTATCTCTAAAATTGTATGAGCATGTTCATAGATGTGAATTTGATGGGCTGAATAGCCTGAGAGTACTCTGGGAATACTTGAGGAGCCTGTTTCTGTTGAGATTATCAGGTTTTTTTGCCATATGGGTGGGTGTAAATGGAGATTGATGGGAGGACCCATTATTGTAATGTACACATTAGGATGGTTCCTTTGTTTCAATATGCAGATTGCATTTTCAATAAGATGTGAAGCTAGTTTAAACAAAATGAGATGTATAGAAGCTTTATGTTCTCCTTTCTCTTTCCCTTCTGCTCAGACTTACGTAATTTTCAGGGAAAGGTTAGTAGTTTGCAGACATTATAACATGCTGGTGCAGAACAACATTTCAGTCTTCATCCGTGTTTTGAGTGGCAACAGCAATATCTGATGACTATTTTAGTGAGAAGGGAGAGATCATAATGTGAACAGCGTGCTTTGATTTGAAACCTTTTGTTTGGGTTTGCCTGTCAACGACCACGTGCTCCTGTTCTGGCACACAGGTGGGAAGCCCACACCTCCATGTGCTATTTCAGTTGCTTTAGTGATGCTTTGCAGGGTCTGCTGCAGAGCTGCCCCTCTCTTCCCCAGGCACCTTCCTTCTGCTGCTGCAAGGGAAGGAGAAGCACTTGCTTAATTGTGTTTGGTGAAGGAAGGTTTTATGAATTGGCCAAGGCAGTCAATCAGATTCACTTTTACTCTTATGGGTGGTGTCTTGTACAAAACAATATTCTGGATAGTCAGTTAAAATGCAGGCAGCTAGATTTTGGTTTTCCCCACCCCACTGGACATGTTATTTGCTTCAATCTGTGTGCTATTCATGTCTGTAAAGTTTAGTGTTTGTGATGGGTTTACTTTCCCACTCCAGCTCATTGCAAGCTGGCACAGGATGTTGTGTTCTAAGTTGGGAAACCATTTGATTTTGGAAAAAAAAAGTAGATCAATTGTAATTCCCAGGATGACAGCAAGGTTACCAATTCTATTGGATATCTCAGAGCCATTTCTTGTTAGTGGAAGGCTGTATCTTTTCTGCTGTGGTGAATTCCCTACATTTTAATGTCTACATCTGTAAACATTTTCATGCTTAGATTTGTTTTTAAATATTATGCTTCTCATAAAATCTTTTGAAGATACTGATTATCTGTTGGAGCACACCAACTAGTGCTAGATTGCTTGGCAGCGAGACGTTATTCATGCTGTGTACATAAGCTTCACATTGTCTTAAAGACTTAGCAGGTAGCTGGGAAAGACAAGACAGGTATTTGTCTTGTGAAAGAAGCTTCCTGTGTGATTTCAGCTGAGCACTGGATTTTTGGAGCCAACTTAGTGTTTAAAGGCTAGGCACACTTTTAAAAAAATCTAATTACTATTTAAAATAAGTGGTAGCATTAACTGCAGTCAATTCTCTATAAAAGGAATAAACTGTCACTTAATTGCATTCAAATACAATGATATAAAGATACGAAAATGTATCTTGATTAGAGAATGAAATAGATCAGGTTAATTCTTTTCTTTGGTAATGAGTGAAATTTATACAGAAAAACTGCATTATGCTGTAGAGCTGTCATTGGCTTCTTCCTGTAGTTGATTCTCAGTCTTCAAATAGCTAATCAAACACCCGTCTGTCATTTAAGCTTGGGATATTTTTCCTTCTCAGACAATAATTCTCTGCACCCAAAGCTGAAAGCCTTCCAGCTTTATGCTATCTCTGGTCTGTGGGGGTGCAGGTAGGAAGCAACTGTATAAGCTGGCAAGTATCTCTTCATGGTACAGTTTGCAATCAAGAGAAAATGAAACTGTTTCAGTTTTGGTTTGTTTTTATTTTTCTTTTTACAAATGATTCAAACCTTTGCTAAAAAATTCCAAGTGTTAGTCCAGGAGGGGGCAGGAAAGAAAGGACATGTGTCCTAAAGCCCTGCTAGGGAATGAAAGGTGCTGAACAGAATTATTTTCTGAAAGATTGAAACCTGGTGTGTTGTGTGAAGTCTAATTTTAGATCACATTATGCTGCAATATGGTATCAGATTCAAAGAGCAGCAGGTGTCAGAGAATCTGCTAGCTGACACTCCATGTTACAGCAGAAAAGCTTTATTAAATTCATTTTCTAAGCTGCAAATAGGACTCTGACATGGTGTGAAATTCAGCTAAACTGAACTTCTTCAGCTCTTGCTCTAGCATGTCATGGATTTTCTGTAATCACCCACTGTGATCTGGCTAGCCCAAGTTTGGAAATGCTGGCTATTAGCCTTAGCAGGAAAATGCTTTGCTTTCAAGCACTGTGTGCTTCCCACCCACAACCTAATGAATCCTCAAGGGGGTCTGAAATGAGACAAAACCCAATCCTGAACCAAGTGAGAACAGGAAAATCTATTTCATGCCTTTCCCACAGGAGATGGGTCTAATTCACTGAGAAATATTTTGTGATGTGGCCAGGATTACCTGGCTGAAACAGCGATTTTTATTTTGAATATTTGAAATACGGCTATATGCTAAATTTTTTGTGTATTAGATGTTTTCCTGAAAATTTAAAAGGTTTGTCAGGGTAGAGATGCAAGTTGTGTGGACACAACTTAGAATGGCAAAGGATTTTTTGTGCTTTGTTTCCGTATCAATACTGTGAATAGCAAAGCCACATTGGCATGGCCAAGGGCTCTGCTCCAGGTCTTCCACCATGGGCTTTGTGCTGCCACTGCTCCTGAGCCAAGCAGGAGATGGGTGTGCTGGGCTGGTGTTTCAGCAGCCAGAGCTCTGTCTCAAGCCTTTGTGGTGCTTACCCTGCAGCTCTTCACTGCTGCTGGAGCAAAAGGCTGCAAAGCATTGGCTTAGTGGCACATAGGCTGACAAAGTCTTCCAGAGATGGATTAAAAAGAGAGAAGAAATACTTGCAATCTCCTGACTTTGACTATGTGGTGCCCTGATTTACCTGTGGTTGTTGTGTGAGGTGAATTCAGGGCCCATAGAATAGGGACTGATATCCACAGAGTTGCCATTCATTTTGGGCTGCTCTGGCTGCATTTAAACATACCTGAAAGTGCTGAGAAGCAGCAGAGAAGATCAAAAAAGAACTGTCAAAGCTCTAAGCTGGTGGAATTAATTTAGAGAGCTCCCCTCAGACAAAGCAGTGTCAGGTAAAGATGGTGTTTTATACAGATCAGATGTGATCAGCTGGGCATTGCTGGCCATCCTGGGGAGCAGCAGAGCACAAATAAAAGGAAATGTTCAGGTTGTGAGCTAAAGAGCTTTTTTTTCCTCTCTATTTTTATTTTATTTATTTTGTGGGGAGGATTCTTCCCTGCCTCTCTTCTGGAGATGATTCCGTATCTAATCTCACAAAGAGCAGAGATATAAAATGCACAGAAATACTTTCTAGGGGTGCTTATAATGGATTGTTTTTCTATTCACAGTTCAAGTCCTTGTCCTTGTTGGGAGTCTGAACTGCTCAGCAAGCAGCAAAGGAAAATGGCTAAACATAAAAAATGCAGTGAGGAGCTGAAAGATTTGGGGTTTGCGTGCAGAGCCCCTTCACAGTGTGGCTGCCTGGTTGTTCCTGGGTTACAACAATTGTAAGTTGTGAAAGATTGTGGCTTTGGGCAATGCAAGGTACTGCTTTTTATCTCGTTCAAATTCACACCCAATAGCCCGATGATGCAAGTTGTACACTCGCTGACTTTGCCAAAGCTACAAAAAAACCCCCCACGTATTTTTGGTCATCTTTTGATATACAGTAGCTGATTTGATATAGAAATGCCTGTCATCATTCACACAGGATGGAGCCAAGTGAGGATTGATCCAGGGCTGGAAGATCAGCTCCTGGGCAGGCAGGGGCACTGGGGCACCTGGAAGGTGGCTTTGTAGCAGTGCAGGGATGGGAGTGGAGCTGTGTGGAGTCTGAACAGTTTAGAATTCATTCCAATGTGAAAATAGGGCCAAATGGCCTTGTCTGTTTGGGGACAAACATAAACAATAAGTTTTTAATAGTGTGAACCATTCAGCAAGATTTCAAAGGCAGTTTCAGTGTAACTGTTGGTCCATATGTATTATTGAATTTCTTTATTTAAATGAATCTGAAATTCCAACCAAATCCTCAACTGAGGCTTTAAATATGAAGATAAAAACATTATTTTTGGGCTCTGTGTGAACCCTTCGAACTGCTTTTAGATTTCTTTACTGGGCTCCTGCTACACAAAATGCATCAGGGTACTTAAAAGGAGTACTAGCCAAAAGTGCTGTGCAGGGGGCTGTGGTACCACTTCATGTGTGCTGGTAGGAAGGTCTCAGCAGGACTATCAGCAATAGTTTTATTTTATTCTAACAGGTAAAACTGCTTGTATTTGGGATAGGAGGTTTTATTTTGTGCATTTTTATCTTTTTAACAAGGAAGTAAGACTTCAGACTGGGTCACTTAAACAGTACTTTGGAGAAGGAGAGCCCTAATTAAATTTCTGGCTCTGCTGGTTTTGCACAGAAACCGTCAATATCATCATAATGTGTTTCAGATCATGTTGTGTGGAGGAAATCTGTGACTTCATCTCAAAGTGACCTGTTAAGGAAACTAAAATTGGCTTCTACTGCTCCTTTTTGTTTTGTTTTTCCCTTTGGGTTTTAAAAATGTCGTACAAAGGTCTGGGAAGCTTTGAATATTCCCAACTTTCTACTTGAGGATTTTTTTGTTATTATATTTAAAAATAACAGGAATGCTGAGTCTGCTGTTGCTGCTCTCCCCCTCCCCCTTCTTTCCCCAGGGAACTCCTTGGGGATTTCAAGGACAGGAAAGTGAAACATGGCTTGGAGAGTCAGAGGCATTTAATTTTTCAGAGAGCTTTCCCCTATGTGCTTGGATTCCACAGGTGTTAGTGCAACAAGCAGGATATTGGACCTGAACCAACCTGGCTTGACATTTCTTCTTTCATATTCTTTTGCAGCCATAATTACACCAGTTTTCACAGGTTTTTTTTTTTAGGATAGACAAAGTGTTAACTTTTTAATATTAACATATTTTTCTTCTTTTATAACTTATTTAGTATCTTCACAAGTTGTTTTATACATCTCAGATAAGAGGCAAAACTAATTATTTTTTAAAAAGTAATCATTAAGAGAAGTCTCCAGAGAAGTTGTTGCATAAGAGTGAAAGTGAAATGAGCAGAAACTCCACAACCTTCAGTACAGTTGCAGGATTCAGTACAGGGCAGCTATGCTGAAAAGGGCACCATTACTGTGTGACTGACATGGCTAAGGAAAGTTGGATTTTTTTGTGCAGCAGGAATTTTGCAGTTGAAATCATTTCTGAGGGGTGGCTTAACATGTGAACTTCGACAGAGAAGTAAAAGCCAATTGCTGTGCCAGCTTCACCTCAGCCTCACACTAGGAGCACTGCTTGAGTTTTGGATCAGCCCAATGGTGTGTGCACAGAGGGCTCTTACTAGTCCCAACCTCCAGCTGTGTTTGAGGTGCCTTCTGAAAAGGTGCTGGTTGGGAGATGTGTGTGAACAGAAATGTTCATCTTTGTGCTTACACCTTGGGGGACTTACAGAGAAAATGATGCCTGGGAGCAGAGTGACATGCAAAGCCCATGGCTCATACCTGGCAGTCCCTCTGTGTTACCTTGGCTGCCTGGTTGGGATGCCAACAAAATGAATTTTAATTGAAAAAGAAAAATCTTTTGGTGGAAGCGTATCCTGAGATGGGGGAAGTATAAATTACAGAATAATTCATGGACTATTTGCAGCTCTTGAGAATTCAGCTGGTCTAAATAATGTATGTTTATACATACAGATTGTGTGTGTGTCTGCATATTTTAAGTGTTTGATTGTTTCACATTAAGAAAAAAGTCCTGACTGTGGAATACTGGAACACTCACCATTTTGGTTTCAATTTTTTGCTATTATTATGAATCTTGCACATATTTTTCTTGTGATATTTTTCCTGCCTGCAATTATTGCTGGCCTGAAATAATATAGGCATGGCATGCAGGCAGCACCTGGCACAAGGTGTGTTGGGGGTCTCAGGTGTGTGGTTTGGGGGGGGGTGGTGTCTCAGGTGTGTGTT